>VZRU01015900.1:164-78355 GCA_013398155.1 Pedionomus torquatus | reverse complement strand
TTGGAAGGGACCTCTGGAGATCAGCTAGCCCAACCCCTCCCCTGACCAAAGCAGGTCCACCCAGAGCAAGTTGCATAGAAACATGTCCAGGTGGGTTTGAATGTCTCCAGAGCCTCCACCACCTCTCTGGACAGCCTGTTCCAGGGCTCTGCCACCCTCAAAGTGAAGAAGTTCCTCCTTATGTTTAGATGGAACTTCTTATGTATGAGAACTTCTTATGTATGAGCCCATTTCCTCTTGTCCTCTCACTGGGCACCACTGAAAAGAAGCCCAGCCCCATCCTGCTGACACCCACCTTTCAAGGATTTATNCTTATGTTTAGATGGAACTTCTTATGTATGAGAACTTCTTATGTATGAGCCCATTTCCTCTTGTCCTCTCACTGGGCACCACTGAAAAGAAGCCCAGCCCCATCCTGCTGACACCCACCTTTCAAGGATTTATAGGGTTGATTGGATCCCCCCTCAGTCTTCTCTTCTCCAGACTAAACATACCCAAGTCCCTCAGCCTTTCTTCCTGAGAGAGGTGCTCCAGGTCCCTCATCATCTTTGAAGCCCATCGCTGTGCCCTCTCCAGCAGTTCCCTGTCCTTCTTGAACTGGGGAGCCCGGAGCTGGACACACTGCTCCAGGAAAGGCCTCACTGGAACAGGGCAGAGCAGGGGGAGGATGACCTCCCTCCACCTGCTGGTCATACTCTTCTTGATGCACCTCAAAACAGCACAAACACATTTCTGATTGTTTTTCATTTTAATTGTCTGATTCGAAGTAATACTTTCAGACCTAGCATCAACCTACGTTCCTAACAGGGCAGTAAGAAAGCTCAACGATGCTTCTCAATTCCAGAAGAATTTTCCAGATATGTTTAAAATGCTTTAAAATATTCAACATCTCTCACGGTGCTACAAAACAATCACAACTGGAAGAATAATTATTTTTTTTTTTAACCTACATTCTTCTAGCAGGAGAGAAACAGTTTGGAAAATGGATCACATTTTTGATTCTTTCAGGACCTGTTTGACTACACAAACAAAAAGCTTATAACATGACAAGTACAAATATAAAATTTCAAATGAGCTAACTTTAAAAAAAAAAAATCTGGATTTTTCTTCAATCCCTCCAGTACCTTGCTTCAGTAATAAATATTAAAAACAATCTTTTACATNTTTTTTGTCTTTTTTTTTTTTTTTTTTGGTCAAAGGCTGATTCCATTAAAAGAGCTGAACAAATGTTTTTTTACATCAATAAATAGTAAGGCATAAAGAAGCAAAAAACAATCACAGGACCGGTCTCTACTGGTGGAACTTTCTCCTTCAGATAATCCTCTTTTTGCTGATACAGGAAGGTGATTTTTGATTCTCGGTTGGTGGGACCTAGTTAGAAAAGCAGTAATTATTATTATTTTAAAGCACTTTAAATATACATGATCTGTCCCTGTCCCTGAGCCATGAAGCTGCAAAAAAGGGGAGTGAGGAGAAGGATGGGATTTTAGGAGTTGAGAAGTGTATCACATCCTTCTGGGAGTAAAGTCTGAACCTTCTGGGAGAAATCAAATCTGACCAGCAATTATTTAAACACTCAAACTAATTTAATACCCTGCATTAGCAAATAGCTGTTTGCAAAAGCTTTGCCTTTGGGGTCTTTTTATTTTATATTTTTTTTCCCCAAAAGCTCCACTAGTTATTAACACACACAAACAAGCTTTAAATAAGGGTGTCTTTTGTGAACTTGTTCAGCAGACTGGTTATTGGGCTGTGATCTGCTGAAAATAAACTCCTGGAAGAAGATGACAGACGTGAATATTAATCTAGGCAAAGCGTCAGAAAAGAGGTTTAGCTGTTTACGTGGTCAGTCATAAAACTCTAATTTAAACATCAAACATCGGAGATTATTTATCATACTAAACTGCTGTCACCCAGGCGTGATTAGGTAGCAAACTTAAAGCAAAACAGAGTCATTCTGCAAAACACTCCTGACACAGCAAGGCATATTTCTAATGGGTATAGACCATGGAATTAAAGGTGAACAAAAATTTTACTTACTTCCAGGTTTCCTCTCGCCTTCTTCAAGACATCGTGAGTTAAAACCACTGGAAAGTAAGAGAAGATTAAAAACAATGCTGCAGAGTCTTTCTGTATTCCCTGTATGAATCTTGTGACAAAATATTTAATAAGGAAGGAACTCAAATCTCTGCTATGGGCAGCGACCAGGTAACCGAACAATCCTTCCCTTGATCTTCCCTAAGTCAGTAAAGGAAGAGTTTCTTTTCATTATAAGGGGAGATGGTGCATGGGTAAACTACAATTGATCTATTATTATTATTGATCTATCTGCTTGGGTTGGGGGGTACGGTTAGCAAGAGGGGGAGAAAAACTATACAGTGGGAGGTTATGGGGGACGAGGGTTGGGAAGGGGACGGATGGCAAAAGAAGCCAGCCAGCTCCTCCAGCAGTTCAAGGGCAAAGCAACCTATAGATGCTACGGGGAAATCACGTCAGCAGCTTGCTCTGAAGGGGTCCAAGTTTTCTCGACTCATCCAGCTCCTTTGTCTCTGTGGGGACAGCACGAGACCCGTGAACGGAGGAGGGGATGCTTCTAAACAAACTCACTATTTAGAAATGTCAAGTTAAATATGCGATTCTCTAATCTGTGTCAGCTCTGTAACTGCTGGAAAATACCAGTCCCAAGTACCAATTTAATATTCCAGTCTCAAAAATAAACAATTTAGCCATAATAAAGATTTTTCATTACAATAATAAGAACCCACCAACTCCAAGGGTATAGCTGTCATGAGATAATTATACCCTTGGCAGATTACTGCAATTTGGCACCGCATTGTTACATGTTCTGAGGTTCAGATGAGGCTTGTAAGCAATGAGTTCTCTTGCCAGAGAAAGCACACAGAAGACTCGGAGCCACAAGAATGTTCCAGTCTCTGCTTCTAAATATATTTAGGAATGCTCAACTAAATAACAGAGGCAACTCGAATATCCTCAGCGGAGCGGCCGGCTAACAGGATGTTTGGAGGACAAAGGCAGGCAAGGTCACCTACTGTGATGCTTTTGCTTTCTTAGTGGCAAAAGGAGAGAGGAAGAAATAACAAAAAAACAAGTGTAAGCATCCTAACAAAATCCAGCAGCTTTACATGATTCATCAGTTTTGTTGTATGTTTGGTCAGGAATTTGTGTACAGATGCAATTTAGAAACATTTCTGAAATTGCTCTTTAAGGCAAAAGTAACTTGACATCCATAATTCTCATAATCAATGAAACTTACAGAAAATCGTATCTAGGTCTTTCTGTGGAGCAGACGTGCACTCTGCTCATAAAGAGCTCTGCTAGCAAATTCATTTCACCTGGCAAACTAGATTTTTCTAAATCAAAACTATTAAATTCAGTACATGAAGAGAATTTAGCAGATGTGACACTAATAGCCACGCTGCTGCTCGCCACGCGGTGCTTTACATTAAGGAGATTTCAGAAAATCCACGCTTCATTTTATCAGGACCCAGTTCAGATGAGGCTGAACACCCTGAAAAGGAGTGAGCAAAATATGGGGGAGATGCACTGTTTTCTTTTTTAGAAAGCATGGGTGTGAGGAACGTCCTTGGGGATAACATTTTGGCGGTAAGGGTAAAAATCTCTGTTGATTTATACTCTGCCCAGCCCTACTGAAATTACCTGCTATGTCTGAGACATCACTGGAACTAGGAACTGACCAAACTAAACCAGTAAATCTACCCTGGAGATATTATTATTAGGACAGACATAATAGAATAGCTTTGATTTTTATATGACAAGCCCAAACTGAGCTATTTAACTTAAAAACCTGAACAAAACATAATTTTGTATTTAATATAAATAACTTGTACCTAATTTAATATAAAAAAATCCAAGCCGTAAACGCTTGAAATAAAAAATAATCTGCAGGCAGAAGGTCCGTGTACCTTTGATATAAAAATTACAGGCTATGGAGCAAAATAGCATTTATTCCTCTACATTGCATTTAAATGCCTTGAGTAACTTACAGTATCATGGCCATTTTCATAACTTTGTACGACGTATAACATTGTGCAGTCTACTTGAATTACTGACAACACAAGTGCCGTTCCAGCACAGGCTAATGAGTTGTTTGGTCCCACCTCTTAAGAGAAGGTAAGGAGGGATTATTTATTTTTTAAAAACAGAAAATGAAATCCTTGTCCTGCATACACACAGATTGCCAGAGCATGAAGGAAGAGTCTGGCTCCATTAAGATCTCTTTGGACGAGATGGGTCTGTTCAGACACCTGGTTTAACACAGCTACAATACAGCCCACGTCCCACTCGGCTTCGTGTTTCCAGATAATTTTCTAGATAAGGCTAAGAGTAAAATATTCGACAGCACGTTCCCATTTTTCTTTAAAAAATGACTCCTAGCAATGGTAACTTCTGCCAGGATCTGTCATAGGGTACAAAATTTGGGGAATGGTGCTATCTGAGATGGAGAAACTTAAGTAATTAGAGGCAGTTGCATGGATTGACACCTTATCATTGGGTTGTGTAAGAATTGCTTCTCATGATGTTCTACGCAGCCTTTTGTAGTTGGGCTCCACCAGTTCTCCGCAGTCTGAACCTCGTGGATTGTTTGTCACTAACACCACAAGGTGTGCACAAGGGAACACCGCTCAGAGCAACTACACAACAGGGTGCCTACAGTCATTTTGTTGTTTCTCCAGTTTTAGAGGTAGCCACAAAAATTAGGAAAAAAGACTCGGTAATAAAGCATACACTTACACTGGTCGATGATGACTTTCTCCATGTTCTCCTTCAGCTGGTTGGTGCAGTGCAAACGTTTCACGGCGCTGTGTAACTTCTTCTCCTGCTCAGACAGTTTCTTACGCAGCCTAAGTATTTCTGCTTTCGTTCCTTCATCCTGAATTGAGAGAAGAAAATATCATATTAAAGTATTATATAAAAGCACTTTGTACATCATGAATTGCTAAATATTTTTGTACAAGTGCCCTCAAGCTTCCTTAGAGTATGAACAACTTGAAGGAGTGAAACATCATGGAGTGCCTGTCTTTCCACATTCCCATCCCCAGTGACAGGGGAAGACGACATCTGCCAAGAGGCAGCTACAATTCTGAGCTGGCTTTTATTAATTTTTCTGTTTGTCTGAGAAAAGACTTAACACCAGTGCCTATTCTTGTTTTTAAACTTTCACATTCCTCTCTTCTTTCTGAATTGCCGCAACTAGAAAATCCAAGGCTGCGCCATGGGATCAGCAAGAGCCCTGTCTGCCAGGTTCACAGCTTCCAGCTTCCTTCTCTCATGTTGACACCTGACGCTGCCTTTACCAAAGGGCTAAAAGGCACAGTACAAGTGACGGGGACAGTTCTATCTCAAAATCAGTTGACAGTATCATTATTTAAGGTTCAGTTCTCTCCACCAATTCCAACCAGGCTGTGGTTAGCATCTGCTAAAACAGTCCTGTGAGTAGCCCTGACAGTCTGATGGAACCACTCATCTGGATCCTCACGCAAGCTTAAGCCTGTACGTATGTTTCGTCTTGCCATGCCACTTGTTAAATAATCCTGTCTTCTGGAATTTGCCCCAAGCATTTAGCTCTTCAGAAGAACTGATCACTCACAACTCCTTGAGGGGCTGAAGAGAAGGCAGTAAATGTCTAAAAAATACTGAGAATCAAGCTTCAAAAGATGTTCTTTCACATACTGCATTTAAGACATCAGTAGCAAATCTAATGTCCTTAAGATCTCAGAACGTTGGATAAGAAACTCTAGAAAAGATTCTATCAGTTCTAATTAGGGGCAGCCCTGGGAACTCAGATCCCACGCTCATCGAGGTGAGATTTTTTAAGAAGTGACTGATCCAGACCAAGAAGGTTCAGATCAGTGTGACAGTGAAGTGTCAGGTGCACCACCCACACATGGAAAGCTCTGTGTGTGTATGTAGTTGTCTATACAGAGGATACACAGGAGGATGGAAATGGAAGCACACACACTTGTCAAGACATCCCAAACACGGAGCTGAAACATCAGTGAATATATTAGACACCACTCTTACTGCTTTTCTGGTTTTATGCAATTAAGGACACTAGAAAATAACATCAAACAATGTTATTAAAATGATATATAAAATTTTACTTTCCTAGAGATTGTGTTTGTTTTTGTTTTTTTTTTCACCAATATCCTGCTTCCCTTAAGAAATGCATACAAAAACCTCAGTGAAAACACTTTAGATTTATTTCAAAGCCAGCATTTGAAACAGTTTCATTACCGAGTGGTGGTATTATGACAGTATAGATAATTCATTCTTCATTCAGTTTACTTTCACTCATTTGCATACTGCAATCCTTTTTAGTTAAAATGTTATAAAACTTGTCTCAGGGTTTTGTCACACTTTTAAAAAAGCATCCAATTTTACAGCTTAGGCATCAAAAACGTAAAAGGAAACCGTAGCTCTGATTACACCAGAGTCGCTGAAGTTTCTGTTGGTACCACTATACACATAATCAAACTGAATTTGGCTCCGAACCTTTTCTTGATTAAATGGAAAGTTTGCCACCAGTCTGGGTTTCAGGGTAAGAGGGTCACAGATTACATCTTAAATACAAAGTCTTTTGTAAATAAAGACCTCAGTATACGATACAACGAGGAGAGAAAGTCAGCATACTTTCAGTGTGAGAGCTCCTAAATGCACATGTCCAGAGACTGAGCATCCTGGGCTCATCATTTTCAAATTATTTTCCCATATGAAAACATGTTCCTAACTGCTGCATCATCCTCAACGCATAACCCCCCCACACCCCCCCCCCCAAAAGAAACAGAATAGTACCTGAGTGCTGTGAGTGGTACCGTGCACAGCTTTCAGCGGAAGGGAAACTCTCCAGAGAAGCTTCAGTAAACGCGCAGCCTCTTCTAAAATCTGCTGCACCGTGTGAATATTGGCGGAAAAGCCACGCAGCGATGCCTGGTCTGGTACCTATAGCATAGGGTTAGAGACAGGTTATATTTCACGCTTAAAACATCATGAAAATGTAATCTTAATTAATGCTTTAAATCCAGTTGGTATGATTTCATATTTAAGATGAGGCATACAGCTATTGTGTGCCACAAATGCTAATTTGTTAGTTTACAAAGAGTGCTGAATTATGCATTACCTAAGAATTTCAGGGAGGAAAGGGATTTATCCTAATCAATAACTGTGATTAATAATAGATTATATCTACTAGATTTGCTATGCCACATGGTAATAGTTGGCAACTCTCTTCTTTCTCCATTTGCATTTCCTGTCACGTTATTTGAAAGTCAAATGATTACAGGCATCAATTTAAGCAATATAGATGTTTCTTCCTTAGCAGACCCTTTAAGCTGTTCCATTTAATGCTAAAATAACTATCAGGACACACATAAAATGTTTTCCTCTGCTGACAGATGAGAAAACCAAATTGAAGAAATTGCATAAATGTGAAATAAAGGAGGGAAAGAATGCAAGGGGAGCAAATGAATTACCAAAGCAATGGAGATACAGAAGGGGGGAGGATAATGAAAGAAAAGCAGTTGCAGTTCCTGCCCCAAGCAGCATAGAATTTGAATACTTATTTACCATTGTTATCTAACCAGAATCCTCCTGTCACATAAAATATCCCATTTGCTAAGTAGTTTGAAACTTCAGTGATGCAAAGCTTGATAGGAAACTGCAAATTGTGAAACTTACTGCTTTTATCTTTACACCAACAAAACAACTTAAAAACTTACAGAGAGATTACTTTTTCAGTCATTATCAGTAGCTTAACTAGGTCATTTGAAAATATATGATACTTCAGAGAGTCTTAAGTGTCATTCAGACATAATTTTACTGTGTGAGCACACATGTGATACCGCAAAAAGAATTTCAGAATTGTTGCAGACTGCATCGTCGGGTACCTTTACTAATTATAACTGGAAAAATAACCAGCGCAAATTTATCCATGAGGTTGAGACATTCTGGATTTCGAAGAACAGTGAGCATGGCTTTTTTACAACATTTATATTATCATAAAATTATAGGGGTGCAAAGGACTTTCATTAGTCCCCTAGCTTACTTTCCCACTCCAAGGCAGGCCAGTATTACAGGAAATTTTTCAAACATTCATGTAATCTCTTCTTAAAAGCCCCTCCAGTCGCAGTGTCTCTGAGCACCACCCACTGCAGTTTCACTATTTTTACTACTGCTGTGTTGGTTTAAATGCCTGAGCTAAGCCTTCCCTGTTGCAGTTCCTTAGCTGCCTCAGACACGTACAAATTATTCCTTCCCTTTTATTGAAGCTCGTAGGTAGATTTATCTTATTCAATCCACCCCAGATATGCTACCATTAATTGTATCCAGAAATAAACCATAGTAAGAAAAAAATAGCATAAGTAAACACTAGTTTTCCCCCTGATTCTAGAGGAAAAGGACTGACATTATCCAATACAAGGCAAATGTTTTACATGTTTAATAGTTACTGTTTAAGGGTACAGCAAGAGCACTGCGACTTGCTATCACTCTGTCACATGTGATGCAGAAAAGACAACACACTACATCTTAGGAGGCAACATTTGATCATTAATGAGATATTCAAGTCTCTAGACTAAGCTAACGATAGTGCTAAAGTGTTCAATTGACACCAGGAAGTGGGAAAATATTAAAAAGCTTCCCTAATATGAAACAATCTTCATCAGCATACATGAATCATTAATGCACAGCTATCACCTGGTGTTACTGAAGGGATGAATACAAGTCAGTGAGAACCTTTATCAGTTGTGTATCAGATTTCTTCTAACTATCAGATTTCTTTTAGCCCAATTCTTCATTACAAGAAAATCTCCTTAATTATTTTTATCCTTAGGTTACTGATACGTATCCCTAGTTTTAGCCCTTTATTTTAGAGTTTTACATGGGTTTTTTGCTACAGTTTTCGTTTGGCTTTTTATTGTTTTTGTGTAACGCTCACCAATTTCCATAGGAAAGGTAAGTAGTTTCAACTCAACACGCAAAAGGAAGCGAGATTGCTTACTGAGGGCTCAGAATTAACTAACTTATCCATAGCCTCATTAACCCAGAATCACAAATAGGTGCCTGCATCTAGATGAGACTTGGATATCAAGGTTGAGGTGCCCTGACAGAGTTATTCAGCCAGTGGTGCCAGCTGCACCATTAACCTCCTTCTTTGGTTTTGTAACCTATGCAATTTGCACCTCTAGGTAAAATTCACCATCCTCAAACAGCTTTCACTGCTTACCTTTATTCCATGCTCCTGCAGTTTCGTACCAGTGACCTCTCTTACAGAAATCTCCATTTTTGCTAAAACCTGCTGCCCTTCAGCGATCTGTTTCCGCAGAGCATTATAATCCTCTATCAGGCCAAGGACGTGACGCCCGTTTTTGTCTGCCCACATGCGATGTCCCGGCACGAGGCGAGGGGTACAGGCTGTGCTGGAGGATGAAGTGCTACTGCACTGGGAAGTACCGTCTACATCGTCTTTAAAGGCCGAGTGCGTACCTGGGACAGAAAAAGTGTTTAGTTTTTAGTATCCTTACATATAGAACTAGTTGACATCAGACATCTCAAATAGCAGCTCTGGGACACTGGTGGCACACGCGTTTTGGATGTACCTGTTTTCACTAGCGAAATGCAATGTCCGGGTCTCTGGAGCTCACAGATGTTTCTGCTGGTAGCAGGGCATTTGCAAAGATTTTCTATACATAAAAACAGGACAAGGAAGAGTAGATCAGTTGAAGTTAACGTGAAAACCTCCTAGCTATACTTCTGCTCCTTTATTCTTTTGCCAATGCTGCACTTGGACTCAAGAAGCAGGGAAACACAGCTAATTTCCTAATTTCCTTCCAGTATTTACCTACATTAATATTCTTAGCATCTATCCAAAATTCTAAATATCTTCCAAAAATCAAATCATAGTCAGAAAATCTAAAGTACATCCTGATGAAGATATTTTAATCAACACATGTAATCTTCCCATTAACTCCAGAAAGAGTATGACGCTCTTTCTCTACAGCTGTATCATACTTAAGATCATATATACATCCCATCTCTTCACACCTTCCAAATTCCTTAAGTAGCTATGAGTCAAGACTAACCACAGTACATGTAGAAAGTTAACAAATTCAGCTGTTGACATGCCAAAGAGTCTTTCTGGTCCGTATCAAACCAAGCTATTATAAATCTATTCATCATTTTCTCAAAGAAATAACAAACTTCTCCAGCTCCAATCTACTCCGCCTGATGCAGAACAAAAACAATGTCTAGGATTCTACCTAGAAACTAACCAGGAACAAAAAGCAGCCTGGGGATACTGGTGGTACAGGTTCTCCAGAACAGCTCTTCCACACCTACTTGATTCCGACTGATCCCAAGAAACCACTCCCACATGGACCACAGGACTATAATTTAGTGTTCGACACTGTGGCTGGAGCTGCTCGCTCTGTGTAGCGCGTAACGCTGAAGTGTGTATGTTCAGGTGAAGTGTGTGGACCCGAAAAGCCCTGTGGCTACCGGTTCCATAACCCGATGTGTACCTCCACAAGCAGTAGCAGAGGTGGCTGTACACTGCAAGTCTGGAAAGGTGTTACTACGCAGAGTGCTTTAGCAGCAAGAAGAACATTCCTGCCCCCTCTCTATCCCATGCACATCTATATCGGGACAATAATCTAACCCTGAGTGTAAACACTATATTTTTCCTGATTTGCTAAAACAGTATCACTTAACAGTGATTGAAATAGAAGAAAAACATTCCTCAAGGACAAAAAGGGGACAACTGGTTTATACAAAGCCCATTTAATGCACTTATTGATCATTCTTGAGTAATACATACCCACCCTTAGCAAATGCTAGAGAGCTCTGCATTAAAAAAAGAACCCCCCAGGTAAGCAAAATTTATGGCAATTCATTGTAGGCATCCTTCCATCCCAGAGACCGCCTGCAAATGCTGCTCTTGAAGGAAAAAGCAGCAGCAGTTGGAGGCGACAGGACAGGGCATTTTGCATTTCACCTCCCCGTGAGCAACCTGCTCTAGTGGGAGGTGTCCTTGTCCATGGCAGGGGGGTTGGAACTCGATGATCTTCAAGGTCCCTTCCAACTCTAACCATTCTACGATTCTAATAGCTCTAACGGGAAAGGGATGGGAAGGGCTGTGGGCAGCTCCCAAATGCAGAGCTGATGTTGAGTAAGGCCTTAAGAGTGTCTTTAAAGAACAAGAAACAGAGTCTACAGTAGAACAAAAGCTCGTACAGCACCATACCATTCTCTCCTGCATAACGCTGAGATTCTTGTTTGAAAAGATAATTGATATTCACAGCTGACAGCGATCCCGCTTCCTCTTTCTTTTCTTTGGAAAGCTGTTCCTCTAATTTCTCATGCAAAGACTTGTTTGTCTCTACACTTCTTTCAAGCTGCACTCGCAAACTCTGTATTTCAGTCAATAGTTCATGTAAGTCAAGTGGATTATTCTGATCTTTTCGGAATTCTTCTGATGCATCACATCTGGGATCTGAGGCAATTTCAAAAGAAACACTTAACATCTTTAACAATTAAAATAATATTAGCCATTATCAGAATGCTGAGCAAGTATATTATAGCCAGCTTTATCCTCAATATTAAGAATTAACTGCAAACAGCATTAAGATAATGGTTTGACAAAAAAGCATGTCTTAATTGCTTCTACCCTCAAAAGATTTAAAGAGCCGAAAATGATTTTTCACTTTGTCCATAAAAGCTAATAAGCCTCATACCAAAAGCAAAAAAATATAATAAAAAGAGAATGAAGAAGATTTACAAAATTTGAAGTGCATTAATGCACAGTCTGGGGGAAAGAAAAAGGAATGGGTAATCTTGGAGTGCGGAGGAGGGAAGGAGTAGAATTGGAAGTTTAATTTTATACACTGAAGAAAAAAGAAAATAGAGATCACCTGGCAACCAGAGGAACAAATCTGAACCTGCAAAAAAAGCAAGGGCTGTGTTCGCCTTTTCATAGGAGGCGGTCAGTACACAAACAATTCCATCTATCCTTTCATGCTGAAATCAAACTGTGCTCCTGACAGTGGGAGGGGGCTCGGCTGCAGGAGGAGGGTGCTGCTTCTCTCTAATTACATTGCCAGTTCTGCAAGGAGACTTTGTTCATCCCTGAGCCAACTCTGGCTTAAAGCCTTACGCCAACAGGGCTCTTCTTCTGCAGCTAGGCATGAGACACATTGATGGCAGGGAATATTACTTAAAAGTAGCAGGAAGAAAAAAATAAATCAACTTTTACAAGAACATCCAATGGGAAATTTGCTGGCGCCTGCAATGAGTATGCAGCAATGAACAGCGTTCCACTTTTTTATGTAACCATATCAACAGCTACTTGGTAGTACCGGTTCCTTAAAAGGCACAGGAAGAACTCCTGTAAGTCCCATTCCCACCACTCGCTTTTAGTGGCAGAAAAGGGGATGGGAAATTATTAAAGGTCTCATTGGGAAAGCAGTGCCAGACCTTCTCCCCAGCCCGAAGGAGAAGATGCCACCCCCATATTCAGACAAGAGAAAGCACACGCTCTTGAGTAAGCACGACCTCTGAGGATGCAGCAGCATTGTAGTAATTCAAACTACAAGTGAAAATCTAAGATCCCCATGAAGCTTATCCAGCTGGAGCCACTGAATCATCAATATTTGGTTTTAGTTCAAATAAAATGATAAAGGAAACTTGGGCGTGCTTAAGTCAGAACATATCACACATCTCATCCTCGAAGTTACACTCCCAAGCAAAAAGCAGCATTTTATCATCGAGCTGTCAGTTCCACTTTGCAGACACAAGTAGAAACAAAGAAAGAGGGGCCTACTGTCCTTTGACAAAGATCATACTCAGAGAGGGATGGGTTGCAAGGGCTAAGGGTACAGAAATAGCCATGCATTTATACCTGTCCTCTTTCTTCTTGCTTCTTCCAGCTTTTCATAAACCTTGATCTCGGTTCGAAGCGACTGCAGTAACTTCTCACTCTCAGAGAGCTGATGCTGCTTCACATTAATTTCTGTTTGCAACCTGTTAAGTCCCAATAAATTGCTAAGTTACAAGTTAAATTCTTACTTTTTGTTTCAAAATCTCAAATCCATTCCCCTTTCCTCCAAAATACTTCCCTTGCCTTTTGAATATCTCTCTGCACCTCATTACTGTTAACAGCTATGGCTAAACACATGCTTGTCACATTGACAATTTTCTTGTCTAAATGTGGGCCGAATCAATACCTGTTTAATTCATTACGACTGCTGTAAATCTGACACGTCAGATATCTGGTTTCATCTTCCTTTTGGCCAATTTGTTTTTGCAACTTTTCATTTTCTTTCTTGATGCATTCATAATCCTCATGAAGATGCTCGATGATTGTGTTCTTTTTAGAAAGAGATTCTCTTAACTTTTCATTTTCCTTTTGTTTATCTGAAACAAGATGAAACACATGGCATTTGCGATATTCACAACCTGCTAAAGCTATGCTTTTTAACACCACCAGCTTTTTCAGAGACTGACAGAATTTTAGGGTTTCAGGACTTCAATTTTCTAATGACTTTTGCTAGATGCACCTTGCGTAACATGCAACATTTAACTCCCAGGACTCATAAAGGTTCAATAAAACCCTGTGTTCAGTCCTGTATCATAAATGTCCCCAGCACCGCTTGGAATTTGACAGAAGGACACTACTAAACAACTCGTGTCAGCAGGGTCCCAACACAGGCACATGAATTTTGCCAATCCTCACAAAATACTGGAGCTGAGCTCTCCTTAGGAAGAAAAGAATTCAGTAGGAGTGTTCCGGGGCACGTTGCACCCACATTCCTCTCTGTCCTTTCCTTCTCAGCCCTATTCATCTACCAAACTACAGAGAAACAG
Source organism: Pedionomus torquatus (assembly GCA_013398155.1). Classification (NCBI taxonomy): domain Eukaryota; kingdom Metazoa; phylum Chordata; class Aves; order Charadriiformes; family Pedionomidae; genus Pedionomus; species Pedionomus torquatus. The sequence continues at coordinate 64,459 of VZRU01015900.1, read as the reverse complement.
AAAGAAGAAGCAACCGCTGCTCCTGTGTAACTGTCAGCCCCAGTTTTAATGCTTATGGTTCAGCATGAAATTTCAGGCATGGGAAGAATATTTAACTCAGTTTAACAAAAGTTAATATTTTAGTGTTTTTTGATCTGAAGTGAGTTGGGCTCTACTCATATAAAGCAGTTTTACATTTTTACCTCTGGATCCTTTTGCTAGCATTGCATTCAGAACTTGATTTTGCTTCCTCAGGAAATGTATTTCAGAAGCCATGGAATTATGCTGCTCTGAGCCATGGATAAAAATGTTTGCAGAACCTATAAATATATACATAAAAGATGATTTATGAGTCATCTCTAGGTCATTAAAGATTAAACTTTCCCAACAAGAACAATTTAAAAAATTGCAGAAAAACATGTTACGAAAGATACTTCTCCCCTATATATTCTGAAGGTTATCCCTACAGAGCAAATGGCAGCTCAGGTTCATGCCAAGTAATCCAAAGCCCCACATCACAAGTACCTCTTCATTGCTGGGCACCCATTACCAAAATTGCAAAATTATCCCTGGCAGTCTTTACGTATCAGCTAAAATTCCAACAGGACAAAATGCAGGGGTATTTTGTGTCATTGCTATTCTTTAAAAATAATGCAAAAGGCTTTGCTTTGTTCATGCTCTGTTCTGTTTGATGACACCATTGCAGGGATGAAGATTTGTCCCTCTTAAAATTGTGTATCCAAAATTTAGGTAACTGAGGCAGTTGTTGAACAACAATCGATAGTCACAGGGAGAAATGGGCACCTCCAGAGAGCAACTCACCCAGCGTACCCCTTGCATCTCTCTGTGGATGTGATGCTCTGTCCTCTCAGGAGACACACTTCTCCCCAGTGCCTCCACCAGAAGCTCTGGGTAACCAGCACAGATTTAGATGGTGATGAATCCTATTCTGAGGATCTTACTGTGCCAGTAATATAAATCTAAGTGTTAAACCGTGTATCAATTCCAGCCCAGGTAATCCTCATAACGTACTGTATTTATGTTCCTCATCCCACAGCGACGTATAATGTTACACTACAGTGTGAAAAGTGCCACATCCCACTCTCAAGGTGCTTGCCTCTGAAATGCAAGTCAAGTAATTGTTATTGCCCTTTATAACCTGCTTATAGTCAGTAAAACACTTCAGGACCCACTGGAATTAACATTACTGTTAAAAGGGTTTTTCAGTTGATTGGTTATCCCAGTATCTCCTACGCTTTAAAGCTTGAGATAAATACATGAGTGTCAACTATTTGGTTAATAGAGAAATNTAAAAAAAAAAAAAAAAAAAAAAAGGCTGAATGTATGAGGAGGATGCCTTTCAGCTCTGGCAGTTCAATTCAATTTGATGTGCCGCACTTCCTCCGAGTAATCTCATTTTATTGTAATCCCAACTGAAGCTTTTACCCACTACCTAACTGGGACGTAGTGTGCCATGATATGCACCTCTTGTCGTTACTGAAAGACTCAAAGGCTCTAGAAGCCTGGCACTAATGGCATTTTACTATCTATATGTTAAAGAGTTGAGGTAGCTATGAGAACTCAAAAGGCTTTTTCCTTTCAGATTTTAACAAAGCAATTCAACTTCAAGTGGCAAGGCTTGATGGTCTCATCTTGATTCTAATTTAATTTATTGCCCATCACCCAGCTCTATCCTATTTGAAAAGTTATGCTATCACAGTCCTACTGAAAGGCTTCAGAATATAACTATTAGTTATCTTACATAATAATGGATAATGTAGAGCCAGTGGTAATAAGGCCACAATCCTGCAATTTGACCCACTACTGAGACAACTGCTTCTGTGCGGAGCCCTGCTGACATCAATTACGCTCTCCACGGATGCAAAGGTCCATCTAACCACAGTAAAGTGGAGCATCAGGGCCTACAATTGCAATGCACTTGAGTTTTCATTATGTTTTGTGCTGAAAAAGTAAGCGCTTAGGAAGCACACCTTGAAGGTTTCAAAGGAAACACGAACTGAAAGGAAAGCACTATTGAAAATCACAGCGAAGTGCAAGGAAATAGTCATTGGCAGGTAGAGCAAACTGAAGGCATGCTAAAGCTGAAGGTAAATCTGAACAGATACACAAGTTACTTACGGGTTAAAAAAAGGCAAACGAACCCCCCTTTTAATGCTAACTGCCGTTAATAACATTTGAAACCTAGGAAACTCAAAATTAAACCTTTGATTTTATTTTGAAGCTTAACATTTGAAATGATTGAAGCAATTATTTAGTTCTAGTTGCGCTGCAAACCTCAGCTCTACAGTAACAACACAGCCATTACCCGCACTTGAGTCATTTATAGAATACTAGAAGCCCAGAGGCATTTAAATACTTAGAGACTCTAACTATTAAAAATAGCGTGGCAAAAATAGTGGGCAGATGTGTGCATATACATCCATATAATGTTTAGCGGACAAGAATAATTCCGTGCATCAACTTTGGCAGCACAAGAACTCAGGATCACGTGAATTTAACGGGCTCTCATCAGTTAAGTGCGTCACAATGTGGTTTTGTTTGTTTGGTTTTTTTAAGGGAAGAAAACTAAGGATGCTAAGTCAAAAGTAAAAAGAAATGTTTTCAATTATTATGTCCCAAAGCTGAAATCTGCTTCAGCATCACTTAGGAACTACTTCTTACTCTGAAAGTCAAAAATAGCCCATCTACTAGGAACAAAAGCAGCAGCATTACCAGAAGAGAGAATACACGTATCTGATAAAATGAAAGAGATCTTCAAAACAGAGAGAACCAGGAAGCACTGAAAGAACACAGTAACAAAAAAACAGTTGTTCTAACAGGTAGTTGCTTTTTTCCTTTCTTTTCCAAATTTCTCCTCCATGCCTTGGTAAGATGCACTAAGGCAACAAGAAGACAGATGGAAGGCATAAGACAGTTTATAAAGAAAATATACTTTCACTGCATTAATGGATGCCCTTGCCAGAATCTTTATGAAGCCGTAAAAGAGTTGGAAGTGTTTCAGTGTGGTTATTTCACGAGAACAGTATGCCTTTCCAGCAGTGTAAATACTTCATGAATGAAATGAATGCTTTTTATACACCTTTCCATCACTGTAAATTATTCCTGAAAGCAAACTGTCATTTGCAGGTAGTCTCCATTTAAACAACAAGAGAAATGGATCACGGGGATGATGTAAAACATAATGAATCTAATGTCAGTATTAGTAAAACCAAGCAAAAGCAAAGCGTGTGCATATTTATTGCCAGCTTCCACCCTGAGTAATATTGCATATTAATCAACTGTCCTATGGGGGGAAATGTGGGAAGGAGAGCAAGAACAGAGGAGAGCACAGAAAAACACGTCTGGTACGAGGTGCTTGAAAAGGTGCTACAAAAGCATCCTTAGTGAAAACCTGGTTACCCTCTGGTGAAAAGTTTTAAACACACCACAGAGCTTGGCTTTCAAAGATGCTGAATGCCAGCAAGAGAGAGCAGTGACTTTGAATTTGCATACCTATTTTTAGTATTTTTCATCCACTGCTTTATATTAGAGTTTGGAATGAAAACCAGCTCCATGTTAAAATGTCCATCAGTTTCTGTCAGGTATTTTTCATTAAAACTTCATGGTGTCATTTTGTGTAGAACACATTTATCACCCCAATCAATTCAAATGACAACCTGAACACCACGGCCTAGGCTCTGTCTTACAGATATTTTCTCTCTCTGCATAAGCACAAGGTGGCTGTAAAGCAGTCAGGAAATTCCAGAGAAGGCATCTCCACCAGTCCTGGTAGCAGTGGTGCAGGACTGACCACTCCAGGACTAGGCACAGGGAAGCTAATTTCACAAAATTCCTACTTTGGATCACTAGCAGCAATGTCACTTAGGGCAAAGCACCTCCTCCATATTCCTACAGGACACAGGGAAATTTGTTGATGATACGGGCTGCTTCTCCTACAACTGCCCCTGAACTGGACACAGCAGAGAATTAAAAGACAATGTCACCCTCAAATCCAAAACTCCTACAACAACGATATCCCAAGGGCACACAGAAAAAGAAAAAGCAGGCTGTTTGCTGATAACAGAACTAGAAGGGTCTTTCAATACCCCTTAGGAAATTTAACCACAATATCATCAAATGCTATAAAATGACCTGGTGGCCCTGTTCTCTTAGCAATACATGCAATCGTTGGTGTGAGGCCACGTGCCACCCCTGTGTCACGGGAAACATTAACGCATCAGCGCTGGGTACACCCCAGTCGATGGACTGAAGGAAGAAGCACAGCAGATCTGTATTTATGCCACTCCAGAGGCAAGGAAAAGCGTGTCTGCTGGTGGTACTTGAGATGCAGCAGTGTTCGGAGACAGGCACATCATTTTCTAGCTGTAAAGGGGTGGGGTTTATTCAAAAAAGCACACAAAACATTGTCAACAGCATTTGATCCCTCAGCCTTTAAGCAGGAAAGGTGGGTTTAATTTGTCATGAAATAAACTCTTACCTTGATCTAGTTCCTTGTCTGTTACTTGTCTCTCAAGCTGCTTCCTCAGTCTCTCATTAGTTTTTATGGAGTATTCTAAACGTTGTCTCAGGATTCGGATTTCTTGCAGATGCTCCATTAATAACTCTAAATAAACCAAAAGACCACTTCTTATTTAAATGATTGTATTCCTTTACACTGTGTACTCCTGTCAAAACTAACCTGTGTTAGTACTAAAAAATGGTACAAATCTGTTCAAACGGGCAGATACTAAATATCTGACTTCACGACAGTCTTTTTCCATGCAGTTCCCAAACCATGCCTTTAGAGAAAACTCCTACTCTATATTTCACCCCAAACAATCATCCAGTCTTAAGGCTATTCAAATTTCTTGTTCCTACAAAACTGTACCAGATAACAGTTTTATCTAGTTCAAACGTTCCCCGTGCTGGGAAATGAACCCAAAATTCTGCAATGCAGCTTCCCACTCAGGCTCAATGCACCAATAGTACACATTTTTCCTCATAACAATAGGAACCTTCCCAGAGAAGCTCAGATAGAAATTTGACTTTGACTTACACAATACATACCGTAATAAATAAATCTGTTCTATCAAGTTTCATTACCGTACCTTTTCCTTCTTGCTTTGCCGTTCTACAATTTTTCTTCCATTGGCTGTAAGTTTCAGCTTTACTCAGGAACTTATCGGTTCGAACTGTCACTATCTTATTTGTCAGTTTATCCATGTCGTACACTCCTGGTTTACTCTGCAATATTTTTCTCCCAAACGGTACGTGCTATCTCAGCTATTAAATTTTCATCGCTGCCTAGAACAAACTACCATGAGCATCGCTCGTGCTTAGCGAAACTATCCAGGTCAAACATGACACCACTTATTAATTATGCAGCACTTACAATTCTCAAGGAAACACAATACTGGCTTTTATAAAATTAGAAAATCTCTCTTTTTCAATGTAATAATCTCTTGACAATTGTCTATTTTTGCCTTATAACTTGTCTATTTAAAGACTGTCTGGAGTACTGTAAAAGATGATAGTCTAAAACAACAAAGACACAAAATATCATAGTTAATTTTGTTTCAAACAGGAGGCAGTTCAAATCGTTGTCATCTCTGTATGTCTTATTACTGAAATTGCAATGGTTATGCAAGATACTGGGAAGCTGAAGCAGACAAACATTCTTCATTATTTCTTAATTAGTTCCCTCGTGTCTTATTTATCACATTTTCCCAATATCTAGTGAATCTTCAGTGGGGGGAAAAAATTACCTGGGGGAAACGTGTTTGGCAGCAGCGCCAGCGTGTCACGCTCTTCGTCTGGGTCACGCCTGTGCTCAGGTGATCCAAGAGATGACTTTTCTGACAGATCAAAGTCAGACAAGCTATGAAGAGCAGATGGTCCAGGTGATTCATCCTTCAGTTGCTGGTACATTGTGGTGTTTTTCTCATTATCCCTTTTGTGCCAAACCAAACGTTTTTAAATGTAAATATTATTTTTGTTACTTTGAAAGCATGAACAGAGAGTATGGGGTCAAATAAGACAGGACACAGGTAAAACAAGTGAATTTCTGTGACAGAACATGAAAAACCACTAAGCATCAGATCGAAATTCGGACTTCCCTGAAGTCAGCAGGAATAATCAACAAACCCCCCAGCCTAGCAGTCATGTTCCAGCACCAAATAGTCACCTTCACATCACAGGGACCTCAAGCGGCCTTGGAACAGGATTTCTGTAGCGCAGAAGAATCCCAGGCTGGCACAAAACCAACAGACGCAGCAGAACAACACCTGCCTCTTTTCACCTTAAGGTGAAGAGAGGGTGTTCTGAGAGTGGAGTTCCACAGCCCCGTGCTCTGGTGATGCTGAGCCAGCCCCGGGGTCACGCAACAGAAAGGCACCTGAGCATCCCTCCCAGCAGCTGCCATTAGGGTTATATCTGAACCACACAACACTGTACTGTAGCCCACGTTTTGCTTGCCTGTGAAAAGAACAACCCTGGTGGCACGATGCTTCCTCTCAGTATCTCAGTTCCTTGCTGAGAAGTTGGGGAAAAAAAGCCTTAGTTTGTTTTCTACGAATATTTTATTAACAAAATGGGTATTAATGAAACAGGCACCATAATTATGCAAAGCCCTCCCAAAAGCAAACCAGTGGAAGACATACTACAAAACATGGAGCAACCCATATCAACTTAGCAAATAACTGTGTGTTTGATAAACATTCAATTGTGTGCTTACCTTTGAGCTAATTCATAAAGCAGAGTAACTTCTCTACCTATTGATTCTCCTGCAAAGCAGAAATATCCGATTAAAAACAGATATGGAGAATTATACTATTTTCCCTTCCATCTTAAACTAATTAAATACAGAACAGTAAATTAATGACAAAATAGAGAAGTCAACAGATATCCAACAGACTGTGTATTAATGTCAAACACTGCACATGAGCAAAACTATTTATAACCCAGCAACAAAACAATAGCTTTCTTTGGTTTTCAAAAAAAAAACCTGGGTAGGTATCACAGGTGCCAGATTTTACAGCCTTGGTGTTTTAGTTAGAACACAGATAGAAAACACCGTGCTATGTGGCAAAAGGATGAGGGACACACACTATCACCTCTTCAATAAAAATCACCCAAAACCAATCCCATGGATTTTGTCCACCCCGGGGTCAGGGGAACCAGTTCTCCTTAACGAAGGGGCACAGACAGGATTTTGCCTGCAATATTCTCTGTGCTACCGCGTGTGAGCACAAGCACAACTCAGCGCAAGAGACCTGGATTCAGGCATTACTTTGAATAAAACAAAAAAAAAAACAAAAAAAGAAAAAAAAAAAAAGGAGTCTCACGGTGTCACCTTGGCTGTCCATATTTTAAAATTTTTGTGCAATGAAGCCAAAGTGGCAGGGAAGGGTTGCACAGCTGAGATTTCAGGGGAATGAACTGAAGGTCAGGATAGAAATGCAGAGACAGACGGTTGTTTATGCTTTTTCTTTACAGTCAATTCTTAGTACGCTGGATGTTCTTTATAACCCTACAAACATCATTTTATTTTAATGTGTGATTCAATGCAACACCATTGTGTTAGATATATTGAAGTGTCTCGGTTGTCAGTGACTTTTCATAGAATATAGGATACCATCTGTTGGTTTGGGGATTTTTTTTTTTAAAGACATTTAATGTTTATTCACTACACAGTCTCCTCATTTGTAATGCAAGGAATCTCTGTAGCCCCTGAAATCGTTGAATACACTCAATCTTGTATTACACTGCTATGACACACTCCCCGTAATACCTTTTTCTCATATACAACTCCTTTATAGAAGCAATTGAAACCACAACGCGCTGCCACTATCTTTAATGAAAGGCAGAACACAGATCACTGGGTGGCTGGGCCCTGGATGTGTCTCAACAAAGCCATCTCCTAGAGCCAATTTCGGGATGTCACAGGGGTCAGGGTCCCTTATTGGAGGCCACCTCGAGTGTCTCACTGAGGATGGCAGCTTTGCAGCTGACAACAGAGGAAGGATTGCCAGTTGCGTGGGTCAGAAAGAGCAACACTTGCAACCATAGGAAAAGGTCTTTCTTGCTGAATTTTTCTCACGTTGGCGTCCCTTTTCCATCTCTTTCCTGCCAACTTTCTTCAAACTACAGAAAGAAGGCAATAAGCATGATGTACTCTACATTCAGGTGACAAATGCCAATTTTGATGCTCGTTTTTACAAAACATGGTTGCATTTTAGCTCTCTGTTACGAAAGATAGCACGCTTTTCTTAACCAGCTACGCTATTTGGCAGAAAGATGCAGGTCTCAGGAAAAGAATTTGAAATGTTAGGAATAATACATCTTCTGATATGGTCTCACTTCTTAGATGTTTAAGGCTTTGCCTTTGCAACTTCATGTTTGCCAAACAATAGTCAGAGGAACTGGGATGAAGAGTCAAAGGAAAAGAGCATTTTTAAGGAGTGTAAGCTCCCATTTTTCAGACAATAAGATAGTTCTCACTGGTAAAAAGGCTTTGCTGCCTGGCAGACATTACAATGGCCTTTCTGGGTACACACTCCATCCAGCCCTCGGGTTTCTCAAATGCCAGGACAACACTTTCCTGGTTGATCTTCCCTCGAACCTCTGCTCAGGAGGCTCTTCCACTACTCCAGAAACACTCAAATACACACTGCTTTGCAATGCCACAGCATCTTCAGTTCATGAGCTACTCAGAAGTCTGAAAGGAATTATTCTCCTCTGCCTTCTAACCAAACAGATTTTCCCTTTCTCTCCCTAATTTTCATTTTCTAATGCCCACCATTCACATGGGTTTCTCCACAAAGTCTACAGTTCTTTTTCTTGGTGCATCCACTGACAGATGATTTTATACCTACATATAATCTGTGTTCTTTTTACAGGACTATCAATAACGTGAAAATCAGTATGGTATTATCTTCCAACTGCCTAATGCAGGATTCTTTGCAGTTTCTTTACAGGCACTGGCCACAGAAAATTGCCCGGATGGACTACTATATGGTAATTTCTTCTTTCACTCTGAAAGCACAGCCCAGATCTCTGCCCTGCATTTACCCTTCTTGCAAGTGACTGCACTTTAGGGGAAAAACTTCAGGAACCTGTAATTTTTTCTTTTTAGTTAAATGTAGGTTGCATGAAAAACCAACCATAACCCATGCCCACGGGAACCCTTCAATGGAAATAGCCAGTGCTCAGGCTCAACAAAGTCAGTTGGACTTTTCCTAAAATAGAAAATCCTGAAGACTACTTGTAACTGAATTTATACTACACTATAACCACTGTATTTTGAACAGTTAGAATATCCATGTGCTAAAATAAACAACTCAAAATGCAAGGTGTCAATACAAAGGACGACTACAAAAGTAAAATCCAATCTTGTCGAAGCACTAAAATTTTATCTTCCACAACAGTCCTCCCTATAAATCATGTAAAAGCAATCAAGAGGAAGTAAGGCTTCCTTTTCACTAAGGAAAAAAGCCACTTCCAAATTTTGAGAATGTTAATACATCTCAGACAATAAGCACAAAATACTGCTACTTACCATCCAGGAATTTCCCTTCTAGCTTCTCAAACAAGAGTACACTTTGATTCAGTTGTTCACGAAAGCCTTCAGCAACATAATAATCTACATCACTGGCTTGAAGCAGTTCCTCAAAAGCTTTAATAAGGTCCGTCAGATGTTGATGGTAAGCGATACAACCGCCACGGAGCTCTTTAATTTGTTGGCGTTGAAAGGAGAGTTCTCGAGCTTGTGAATGAACTAATGAATCATATCTGAGAAAATGAAATTATCTTTAAAGTAATTTTCTGACCATAAATAACATTTAAATATAAATAAAAAGAGAATTAAACGTATATTGCTAAGCCATAATTTTATGGGACTCGATTTTCTTTTAAAATGCTTTCACAGCCACAATGAGAAATGTATTGTCTCTACCTGTTGAGTTTTGTATTTATGAGCATGACTTGGGGGTTATTATCCTTCATTTAACTGCTTCATTTACATGATGGGCAGAAACTAAAATGATGAGCTTGTTTGTCTGTATGTAAAGGTGCCAAATTGAAGCAAATAAGAATGAGCACATTAAAAGAATTTTTAAGAATACACATATTCTTCCTGACTGTTTGGGAGTTGGTTTTTTTTGATTCAGTATGGAAGAGAACATGGTGCTGTCTCTTTTTCTGAAAATACTGGACTTTCTGAGCCAATGACTTCATTCAGTCTGATAATTCCACACATCCCTGTATAGGTGTTTTTTTGGTTGGTTGGTTGGATTTTTTTAATACTATTATTTTGTTACAAGACATGACCATGACAACCACTGTAGTGCCCAATCTCCACAAGCCAGGATATAAATTTCATCTCAGATCAATTGCATTTATTCTGCACTTGCAAATACAGACATCCCCTTTATACTGCCACTGTTCATATCACAGATGCACTTCTTTCTACAGAATCGAACGTTACTGGAGAGAGAAAGGGAGAGGATCTGAAAAGATGCAGAGAATCAAACAACATACAGGGCATAAACAAAATCTATGATGGAATGGGTTGTTACAGAATTTTTATTGTCATTTGTATAGGAAGAGATGTGTAACTCATTTGGGGTCTGTCACTGGTGACTCCCACGGTTGTCCTAGACAGTGGCCATAAAAACTTTACAGCGATCCATACTGTCTCGTTCCTTAATTTACACAGTTAGACCTTCCTTTGCAAAATGGATGAGGTATATTTTCAAGGTATGTAAATTTATGTGTACTATGTAGCACGACTGTATTTTATGACAATAATACTACAAGATATACAATAGCCCATACTAGTGGTTGCTCAGCTCCAAATATCTCTACTCAGGCATTCTGAAGAAAGCCAACAGGCTGAACACCTTTCCTTGTTACACCTCCTGATGTTCTATAAGCCCCCAGGACAATAACAATGTTAGGGGAGAGGAAAAAAACCCAGGGTGTGGTGGTGAAAAAAGGACTGGTCTCACAGTACTCCAGCTGTGATATGTATATCCACTAGCCAAAATGCTGCCCCAGTCTTACATAAAAAGCACGACTGATACTTTCCAGTTTCCTAAAAACGGCTTTCCAGCTTATGCTAAAAAGTTTCATTCATTAATTTCTCTATGTATCTATTTCCACATCCTTCCAAGGAAGGCATTATGACACTTAACTGCAAAATAAATTATAACTAGAGTGTAAACTTCTTGTTTTATACACAAAGCAGGGTCACACAAACAGCAGAGCTGGCACGAAGCTGTCAGCCAACTGCCCATGGAAACACTGCTATCTTAAATGAGATGTTCCATTTTCTTACCCTGGTCACCTGAAAAAGAGACTGAGTGATGCAAAACTGTAATAGTTTAATTTCCAGACATCAGCCCCTCTCACAAAGCACCCTGAGCAGGTCTGGCTTTGCTCAAGAGATGATGATCTGCAGCAAAGATGTTGTGAATCTGAGAGGTGGGCAGAGACAGGGGTGTCTGGCACGAAGCCTTACAGAGGACAGTACGAGCTTATCGGGAGCAGTTCTGTTGTAAAAAGAAATACTGTTTTGTACTTCAAGGCGTCTTTTAAAGAAATGTTTTGATTGCTTTATGTTAATGTTAGTGAAATTTAGCCTCTACCGTAACAACACGCTTGTATGTGAATACAACTCTCTTCATATTCCCTTCCTCTGTTATTTGATATTGCTGTTTACAAACCTGAAGCAGTAATGGCTTTACTCACTTGGATGGTGATGTTTCCCTCAGTTTGTTCTGAAGATGACACACTTCATCAAAATGCCCATTTGCAATTTGCTCTTTTTCAAGTTCTGCCTCATTTGCTGACAGAAGTTCCTTAAGGTTTTGTGCTCTATGTGTATCCGGTGCTTTTGAAGACTCCAAATTTCTATTTTCAGCGTGGATCTCACCATCTACCACCTGATGGACACCAGAAAACGTTTTGATTTCTTGCATAGCTGTATCTTGCACTTGTGGAATGTGTCCTTCCATAGGCAAGGCTGTGTCACTCACAACTATATTGGAAGTAACGCTCGATAAAAGCTGGTCAGAGGTCTGCAAATTAAACACGAACATTTTGTACTTTTCAAGCTCAGCCTTCATACTCTTAATTCTTTGCTTCATCTTTTCTATATCATCTATGACTTCACAGTCATCGAGTGCATCTGTACTTGTTACACTCAATTTCAGAGAACGCAGGCACTTGGAACCTGAATATGCGGTGGCTGAGTCAATGTCCTCATGTTCCATGGAATGAAACTCATCATTTATCTCTTTTAATGAGCGCTGGGTATTCACGTTGCTAAGGTTGTGATGATTTTGCATTTCTGAAAAACAGGAGGCTTGCGTGTGAATATTAATATTTCTTTATCTGACATTCTGTTCTTAGCAGCACTAGAATGAGTTCATTTTCTTCTCTAATAACAGAATCAAAATGCAGAATAATTACAAACTATGCAATGTTACTTTTGGACTTCTGATCCCTTTCTATGATTTGCCCATTAATTCAACTTGCACATCAAATATTCCAACTCTCTTATCGCCTTTCAAATAAACAATATTGGAAATACACCCGCTTTCTTTTCCCAAATGATGGAATGTTACTTTGGCTGTTTGCAGCCCTGAGTCAGACAACGACGAAGCTCAGACCTTTCCAGCCACGAAGACGATAACCTCAAATGTAAGGCCCTGAGATTTGAAAGCAGACTCTATGACTTTAAACTGTACTTCCTAGAACTTCTAATTAAATATTCTTTTTTTTTCCTCTCTTCAAAAATCTATACAAAATGAATTGGAGCATAAAGTCAGTGGGATTTTAAAAAGATTATCAACAAAATAGTAAAATTTGAAAAAGGGGCTTTAATAACTTTTTAAAATGCTTTCTAAACAAAATCCATAAAAATGCTGGGTGTTAAAGGTTTTACTGGCACTCATTTGGCATGCACAGCGTACTCCTCAATTGCCTTTTCCATTCACAACTAATGCAATCACCCCAGATTCAGACTAATAAAAGCTATATATTCCTATATACATGCTATCTTTATAGTTCTGTGTACGTTGAGGGCTGTATGGAACTATGTAAGAAAATAGTTATTTTCTGGTTACCAGTAAATTAAATTTTCCCCTTCTATTAGCTCTGCAAAAGATCACTACGAATTAGAACCTCCCTTCTGGGAGTCGTTCATTGATCTTGCAGAGGTCTTAATACTCTCAAATTGGTTTCCATGGAGAGTTCCAATGCCCAGGCTCAAGATCTAAATCGGTACAAAATCTCGGGGAGGGGGCAGAATATATGAAGGACCAAGTCAAGCCTGAGCCCAAGAGAATAAAAGCAAATATAACCTAAAAGCCAGGAAAAAAAAATGAAGCTGCAATGCTAGTTTATCAACATATTTGAAATGAAGGCCAGGTGATGTTCTCTGCAGTACACACATCGTTGCAGAACATTATCTATTGAATTCCAAAGGTGACAGAATCACGGGACAGAAATGCTTCCAGTGAAATGCCTGAGTATGAATTCAAGAAGACACACTGAATAAGGAAAAGCAACCCTGAAGTTCATGAGCTTCTCCTCTCCCAGCCGGCTGCTGCAGTAACACAGATGTCAAAGAAGGTTGCAGACTGAGATGGAAAAAAAACCCAGATACTAGAAGAACTCTTCAACTCTGCAATCCTCATTTCATGCAAATGAGATAACAAAACCAGGAAAAAAACCCCAGATATTAGAGAAGAAATATTTCTGATTAGAATAATGGTTATAATTTTTAATGAAACACTGCCCTTTAATTAAAGGAGAACTAATAAGCTCTCTGTGTTTATACGTGTCCACACACACAAAGGGCGCACAAAGAGCACAATCCTGCAAACCAACTGACTGGCTTTAATGAAACTATTTATATAAATAAAATTAATGATGTGACCATGGAGTACAAAATTGGCCATACCCTCTGTACTCTGTACATAACGTGTAAACCAGGTTATTCAAACCCTCCCCAAAAAGACTAATGGATGATGCAGATGTAATACACAGCATTAAGCCTATTTACATTTTCATTAAACGATTCCATTAGGTTTCAACTTAGTTGAATGCCTTCAAATAATTCAGATAAGCAAAATTCTATCATTCAGTTGCTTCATTCTAATAGTTCATAACTAGACACAGAAGCATTCAGTAACAAACATTTAATTCAGAGTAGAGTTCAGAAGGGGGGACATTAGCAGTAGAGATCAGTTAGGCACACAACTCATTATTTTTACTGGAAACCAGACTCATAAATCCCTGTGGCCCTGCTGAAAGCATAACTCTTAAAAGATGAACTTGGAATCTTAGAGCAATTAATCCAGACTAGCTAAGAAAAAGAGATTTAAAACCCACAAATAATGGCAAGGGAGACAATTACCTGCAGTAATTTACAATTTTGCACAATTCAGAAGAAACCAGTATTAAAATTTCCTTTTTTTATGTACTACACCATATAAAAGCTCTACCTTGGCAGTTTTGCTGATCTTTGTCCATCGCATATTCATTCTCGTTCCCCCAATCTGAATCAACATCGGGATCAACATGCAACTTGACCTGGACTTCACTATTATCCAGTTTGAGCAACGAATCAACTGGAGAACAGGGGGGGAAGATAAAACAGAAAGCAGTAAGTGATTGGAAAAAAAATAAGTGGATTTAGTCAGAAAGAAACCCAAAAAAGTCAACGGCAAAACCAAACCTGGTTCTGACAATTTAGGACAGGAAAATTGTTCGAGGAAGAGAAGCTCAATGTGAGCCAGCAATGCACGCTTGCAGCCCAGAAAGTCAAATGTGTTCTGGATTGCATCAAGAGATGCATGGCCACCAGGTTGCAGGAGATGATTCTACCCCTCTACTCAGCTCTTGTGAGACCCCACCCAGAATATTTTGTCCAGCTTTGGAGTCCTCAGCACAGGAAGGGCATGGACCTGTTGGAACAGGTCCAGCCCAGGGCAACAAAAATGCTCGAAGGGTTGGAGCACCTCTGCTACAAAGACAGACTAAGAGCTGGGGCTGTTCAGCCTGGAGAAGAGAAGGCTCTGGGGAGACCTTATAATGGCCTTCCAGTACTTCAAGGGGGCTACAGGAGAGATGGGGAGTGACTTTTAATCGGGGAGTGGAGTGATGGAATGGGGGTAGATTTAGATTAGATTTTAGGAATAAATTCCTTACTGTGAGGGTGGTGAGGCCCTGGCCCAGGTTGCCCAGAGAAGCTGTGGCTGCCCCATCCCTGGAGGGGTTCAAGGCCAGGTTGGACGGGGCTTTGGGCAACCTGGTCTGGTGGGAGATGTCTCTGCCCATGGCAGTGGGGGTGGAACTCAATCTTTAAGGTCCTTTCCAACCCAGACCATTCTAGGATTCTATGATTTTAACTACTGAAAACATAATACAAACATCACTGATGGCATGAAACAGTGTTTGCACATATTTTTCAAATACTTGAACTAATCATAGGGATAACTGCTAAGAATGGGAATTGCAAAGGCTTCCTCTCAACAAATGAAAATAAACATTTGCACATCCTAGAAATCCCCCTGGAAAGGGAAGGACAGGACTGCAGTACTTCCCTTCTCAGAATTCTCCACGTGTTTTGCACCTACCAAAGCTAATTGCTCTAGTCCTATCAACTTGAGCATTTACAATAAAGTTGTGCTGTATCTGTCCCTCACCCCAGTAACATCAGCATTACCAACAAAGCCTCTGCAACCTCTGCGTTTGACAGTGGCTCACTTGCTTCTGGATTGAATCTTATTTCTTACATTGACACCTCCTCTCTCCCCCACCTATCCTTTACATCTCTACCTGGTTTTAATCTAACTGCTAAGTGTAGTTCTATCTTTTTTTTACCACTCCAAATCTTTATATAATATCCACTGTTCTCTGCCTTACAATTTGTCATACTTTGCTGATCCAGATACTTTGTCAACAACTGAGTTTAAATTAACCCAGCCACGCTGGGAACAGACACGGATGACTTGACTGATCAGTGGAATATTGGAAAAACTGCTTTATGCAGCATAAACAAACACAGTATTTTTAAACTCTCCTGTCTCCATTACAGACAGTTTTCATTAGACTCGGCATCATATAAAGGAAATTTTTCATTTACCTAAATACTGACATATATGTGTGCATGTGTGGGTACCCTGTGAAACTATCATTTATTATATACTTCATGCCATGTATACAAAGCACTTTCTATTCAGTACAAAGCTGCTTTACATGCTAGCAGCAAAGATAAAAGAAAAAAAAAAGGGTGTTTGTCAAGATCTATATATATTTGCCTACCCAAGAAAATCGTAAGATTAAGCAGCATTGTACATCTGTAAAAACAATCTGGTTTTACTTTCTACTACAAGAAAAGAAGCCACTATTTGAAGCAGCATCACAAGTCATTCTTTCTGCTCTTCATTTACCTCTCACTGCTGTGATTTCTTGTGCCAGCTTCTCTTCAAGGTTTTCAGTTACAGACCCATTCAATAATAACTCGCTGTTTGTTTGTGGTTTAAGTTGTTTGTTTGGTACTTGACATGCTTTCAGACCTTGGTGAGGTGTCCCAGTATCACCCTGGAGTTGTGAATCCAACTTGTTCATACAGGAGTTCAAAGGCACATTTCCTAACGGCCTGGATGATTTTATGGGAATGGGCAGTCGGGACTTCTTGGGCAGGTGAGCAGAATCAGTCTGAAAAATGCATGGAATAAAACAGGAGATTTGTAGCTCGTATGTAACAGTCAAGTAAAGGAGGAACAAAATAACATTCCAAGTAAAATAAAGATTTTCCAGTAGGATCAGCCAGCTGTCACATTAAATAGTTTTGAAAATAAGTTCTCAATACTCCTGCAACGTGGAAAACAAACATTCAGAGAGACAAAAAAACCCTATCCCACTGGCTGCTTTCTGTCGGTGCTGCTCATGCAGCCACACCACACAGTGAATGGTTTCCAGTTTGTGGAGCAGATTTACCATTGACTGGCAAAGGTTTTTCATCAGTAGGTGTTTTAGTTAACTCTGAATCTGTGTGTGCCCTAGAAAAAGAGTTTCTCACCCAAACCTACCTCTAACTGCTTCTTCCCACTCTTCTGATTTATATTATAAATGTCTGACAGCCCAGTAACCATTTTCCTTAAACTCTTTTTTTTAATTGAGGATCCTTCTGAACTTGTTTTACAAATTCATGAATATATTTTCCTGTCTTCCTTTTGTCTCTATACTACTTCCTACCAGCCCCCTTTCATACCTCTGAGCAAATTAACATAGGTTTGCATCAGCCACAGAGGAAATTTATTCTGCCATGGAGAAATTCCTTACGAGAAAGAACAGCTTCTTCATCCAGACACTCAATAAACTGCTTCCACAGGATTCCCGATTCCTACTGTAATGGATATTCCATCGCTGGAATTGGAGGGAGAAGTTCAATTTCTAATGGCACTACATTTTAGCCTCTCACCTGTTGAAAATTCTGCATAAAATCAGGGTGTCCTTGTTTAAACCACAGAGCATAACATTGCGCTATCTCCAAAAAGATGAAAACATGCTATATGTTGATGAGAGTTATGGAATTGCGTGTAATAATAATAAAAGTCAATAATGGCATGTTCAGACAGATTTAGTTTATTTTTTTGCAGTTCATTTGCTCCACTAGTGTCATAAGTCCCGTAATTTCTTTTACCACTCAATGTATTCTGAAATACCTTTCCACATTCATTTCTTAGCAATTATAGTCCTTACACAATTTCAAATAATAAAAAGCAAGTTCCATTTACCTAATGACATACTCAGTTCCTTTTGTACATACATACATGAATACAGCATCATTCAGAGGCCAAAAAATAAATCCAGGTGGGATGAACTTCCTGCTACTTTTACTAAACTGCACTAATAACGTGGAACAATTTCCAGGTGGCTCAGGGCTGTTGTACAGACACATGTCACCCAGATTGCCCAAAGGCCATCTCTGCTAGCTACATGAAATTATTTATAAAAGCCATTCAGACGCAAAGGATACACTGCATTAGTCCAAACAAGAAAGCATTTCAAGCATCTGACTAAAGGATTGCATTGAGATCGTAACAGATGAAACCAGAGAGGAATCTGGCAAATGATGAATCAAAACATTATGGTGAAACTCAGGGAAAACAGGAACTTGAAACAGAATTGCAGAGAGAACTCCAGGTATTCCCTGTGGAGGGCAGACAGACCTTTACTTGTCCTTCATTCCCAAGAGATGAGACCAGCAGCTCAAAGACAACATCAGCACTCTGAAGCAAGCCATCATAAGTAGATCTTCATTAACAGACCAGCCAGGATCTCAGCCCCTTTCCCCTTCTACTCCTCATCTCTACTCTTCTGCCTTCCCCCTGCCCTCATCTGTCCACCTGCTCCTGGAGTCACCTGCCCAGGACAGCACCACCATAGCACAACCATCTGCTCCTGTGTCTCAGCCCAGCCACGGCATCCCAAGGATGCAGGAGGAGCCAACCTGCCAGCACTGACCAGACTAAGAACATTAACAACAACCCAAGAACATTTTCATTATCATCCTCTTTCCTCCCCAAACATATTTTTTTTAATAGGTAGATAGACTGCCAATAAGGAAAGCTTAAAAGACTAAGAATGTACCTGAAGATATTCTGACGTATTTTGGTTACATGTAAATCATCTGATGAAACAAGACACAGCTTTTGTGAGTTACTGAGGTTTTGATTTTTCAGGGGTATCATAACCTATTGCTAAGAGTAGCATGTCTTTTCCAGGGGGTTTGCTAGGGACCAACAGCACACGCCAAAACTTTCTCCTGAAAATCCCAAACTATATTGAAATATTCATGCCTGTACAGAACAAAGTTTTATCAACAATTCTTGGTTTACAAGCCCCTTCCTTCAGAAAAATGAATCCAACACAAACAAGCCAGAATAGAAATGAGTTGCTCCCAACTGCTGGCTCACAGAAACCTCTGATCACCAAGTTAGGAAAACCACCCTTTGGAGAAGGTGCTACAATGCTCTGGAGGGAAACCACCCTTTGCAGGAGGTGCTACAACTAGCAGTGCACAAAATCAAAAGCAACACCCTCCTTTGTCTGCTCTGCAAGAGCCAAGATCTTCAAAGAGTTTTCAACTTCACTTCTGTAACTGCTACTGACACAATACACAGGAACAGTTTAGCAGACACTATTTCCCCACCCCTTTGTTTGGGATCACAGAATGCTGCACACAACAGGCATGAAAACTTACCCAGGACAAGCAAATTACATCTGTAACCAGCTTCAGAGCATTTAGGTTCTCAACAAACACAAAGGACTGCCCCCTCAGTTTTACAGAGTACTTACTGGTCATACTTCTCTAAAAGCAAGACACAGCAATGAGATGTTAATAAAAGCCTATAA
Source organism: Pedionomus torquatus (assembly GCA_013398155.1). Lineage (NCBI taxonomy): Eukaryota > Metazoa > Chordata > Aves > Charadriiformes > Pedionomidae > Pedionomus > Pedionomus torquatus. The sequence continues at coordinate 45,049 of VZRU01015900.1, read as the reverse complement.
AATGAAGATTCAAGTTGGCTGAAATCTACCACTATCTCCTCTCCAGCACGCTCTCTGACACCAGGCAAGTCTTCAATTCTCTAGAAGGCATCTGCCATTCAGACTTAATGAGCCATCAGTGCAGAATGCTCTGGTTCTGCACATCAGAAACATCTATGCAGAGACATAAGGTGGTACAGAATCAGGCCATTATGTTATAAACCACCTCTTTTTACAAAGCTGTAATATTTACTAGTATCTGTTCCCTGCGAGGATTGAAATTCAATTAATTAATGTTCTAAAGCACACTGAAGTACACGATGAAAAGCTCTGAACATTAAGAACAATTATCTAAAATATATTTGGCTTACACCTCTTTTCTAATTTTAAAAATTACACAAAAGCAAGATTTAATATTAGAAATGAAACATGTTTTTCTCTTTTATACATCTATTCCCCAAGTACCAAAAAGAGAATCTTAAATAAACTTACTTCATTTGTTCTCCTTGTAAAAAAAAGTCTTTCATGCTGTTCACCCTTCTTATGCACACTTTCTTGCTGATGTTCTCTTTCTGCATTCAATCTTGAATACTTTTTTTTGTCTTCTGAGGCTTCTTTTTTCTCTTCGTGTTTGAATCTCATGACATTACTCTCTAATGTCATTGTTTGTGTAGCTGCATCTTTCAATTCCACTTTCAACAACTCGATATCCTTATTAACCTGTAGCATTGCATGTGGATAAAGCTCCTCTTTTCCGTCAAAAGTTGATTTCAATTCTACTTGCTGCTTAAAGAATTTATTGACCTGCTTGAAATGTTTGAGTTCAGCTCTTAGTTGAATAATCATTTGCCTAAGATCTTTTTCATCTTTTTTCTCTATATCTTCTTCCTCGGTTGTGTTCAGATGATCTAAAAGTTCATTTACAGTTTTCATTTGTTCTTGTCTGCTATACTCATGCAGGAGGAAAGAAAAGGCATGAATTTTGATTTTTATTTAACCAAACAAGCAGACCTTCTAAGAAACTCTTTTGCTGAGTCTCGACACATTTGAAATTCCCAGGAGATTCCATTTTACTCACTAACGAAACACTCTCTAATGAACACAGCTTTTGAAACCTTTTCACAACTTGATTTATATCAGAAATTACCTCATCAATGCTTTTCTCCCATGTATGATCATATACACTCTATGGCTCCTTTCCCCATTCACGAACAAATACTAAATCTCTGGCAACTAAATCAATTGCTCACAGAACATAGCAATATAATAAATAGGAATGGGTTTTCCGGAGAGTTTACTCTCTGATTGAACTACCTTGAAAAGAAAATTCTACCCAAACCACAGGAGACTGAGATGTTGAGATTTTCCTGAAAATTTATCCCGACTTGTTTTTCTAACTTAACATGGAAGACAGAATCTGAGGAAGCGGCCAAAAACCTGTAAAACCAGCTCATTATAAACCACCAAACTGCCCGCAGGTAACGAGTGACCACAGGCAACGGTTTGGAAAGCGATGGTTTAGGACAAACTGAAACCAAAGAAGAGACATTTACAGCATGAGCAAGCCCTCAGATCTACAGATGATTTCATGTGTCCAATAGCGAGCTGTTTGTGCCAATAAACATATAAAGCAGCATTTACAACAACTGCATTTGTCTAGTATGCATTTGAAATGGTAGAAGCTAACTAGGCTTTTTATGTCTTTCTCTGGCATCTAATGTCATTAGTGAGAATTAAGTTATGCAAAGTACAGGCTCAGCCGCAGTCAATCTGGTCATTTATACTTGAACACAGAAAAGATTACACACTAGAGTGGTAAAGATGATGGTGCTGGAATCCCTCATTAGCAGAGTTTTAAGTAAAGTTAACAAATAAAACAATGTTACTTATTCATCTTCTAAAAGAGTAGTATCTCCTCATTTACCATTAACTAGTGCTTCGACAACTAGGACAATTTATGCCTGTTGAAGAGTTTTAAATAGTAATGTAAAAATACAGAATTGCTTGAGTAAAAAGTCAAGTGCATTGTGTGCTGAACGCAGAAAATGGGATTTGGCTTTGTAATTCCACAGGATATTCTGTGGCCAGCATTGCTGAGCACAACGTATGTGGAAGGTCATTCCCATCACTCTCCAGAAGCCACTACGGCTGAAGGGACAGCACTGACAGGCGCTGAAAATAGTCCCATGACACTGTACATAGTCATTACAGCATGGAGAGAACTAGGACAGGAAAACGAGAATTATCTCCAGCAAAGCTCTAATTCAGTTTTCAACCAGGAGATTAAGCGATGTAAGCATGAAATTTGGGGAAACAAAACCTGCCAGGGTGTAGTTTTTCTATACACCCTTTTTTGCTTGCTATTGTCCTGTTTTTATGGAAATGATCATTTCAGCCAGGAATTGATCAAACCACAGTGTAATACACACGTGTGTGAAAAACATTTGTTACGCTAGGGCTTGTACAAATTTAGTTACAGAAGTATTTTCTCTTGCATGAAAAGTGACCTAAGTATTTACAACACGGTTCCTTCTCAGCAGAGTCCTACATGTGGTTACACTGGAATAATCAATTAGTCGACTAATTGGTTGGGCCCAGACTCCCGAAACTGCTGACAGAGGGGAAACTTCTGCCCAAGCAGTTCAGACAAAATGGCAAAGGCCACAAAGCATAACGTCTACTCAAAATTAATCGTGTTAAACAGTCATTACAACTTCAGTTCCCCTACCCTCAGCTCCTCACACATGCCAGTTTTACAGCAGCAGTGTTGCCTCCTCCACCACAGAGATTTCATTTCTTCTTTTTAAATACCCCTTATCATCATCTGAGCACTTTAATGCTGCTAGACCCCATCCTGAAAACAATCAGTCCCTACAGAAAAGCTCTGTATATCGGTAACTTTGGAAAGGTTTTTTTCATGTAATGGGTTTTTCATAAGGATTTCTACTGATAGTATGTTTCCTAATTACTTAATTGCATGATAGACTAAAATGGCTCTGAAGGCGCCTTGCCAATCTCTCAGGTAAATTAGACAGTGCCATTATCTAAATTCACTTTAGCAAAATTACTTTATTCTCTTTTCAAATAGAAATACTGTCAAAAGCAGTGCATATCCCTCATACTTACGTAGATTCCAGTACAGATGTTCTATTTTCTCTTAAAAGAGATGTGAGCGAGTTCTCTTCTGTTTCATGTTCACTCGTTCCTATTCTGCCAAAGTGTTTGCCGGTTGCATCGTGTTCAAACTGAGGGTTATTTGGACTCCTGCAATGTCTATCTTTGCAGAAACTCTCTGAATAGCCTGATGGAGTTATCTGTTAAAAAATTACCAACGTTTCCTTATTACACAGGTATGTAATGTTCTAATAAATTCAGGGCTGTAATCTTTTTGTAATCTGGTTTTGTTAATTCCTGATGCTCTTTATCTACATTAAGAAGCATCCACAGACATTTCACTTACAATTTATTAATAGAAAAACTAATTAACATCTATTTCATATGATTAATTCATCGTGATCAGTTGTTTAGTAAGTAGTAAGTAGATTTCCCTGAAGGTCTTTATCTATGAAGCGGTATGAAACTTCTGGAATGTTGCCTGCAAATTGTGGCTAACGTTTTATTAGTTCACCATTCAACTGTCTGTTTTTACAGTACCAAATTCTGGCCTGGGACCTGCAGATGCAAGCCCCTATGGCCAGGACGGGATTCAACTTGAAGTATTTAAAAACTACCAACTTTTTTCTATGAAACACCACAGAAGTGTCCTAGGAAAATTCTACATGGGTTCTCTCTAGTAATTCAACCCCCATTTAAAAATCAGTGAAAGTCTACTGTATCGATTATGGTAGAATTTATACTGGGCTCATTGCGATACAATTTCCATCAGTAGATACCAGCCCCAAGAGATTAAGAAGTCTGTGAGTCAATACATCACTTACGTGTTTATCCACCTCGGAAGGAAAATCCAAAGATACCTGAAGGCATACCTAGTAAACAGAGAAACACAAACATTACAAATATCAAAGAACATCATTGTTCTTCAACATTACTAATCAAAAATGCCTCATTTTGCACCATATTATAGCACATTACAATTTTTAAACCAGAAAGTTTCAACTTCAGTTGCACTCTAAGGTCCCTTGCAACCTGAATTATTTTACGATTCCATGATGCTTTTTCTATTACATCGCTTTTGAACGACAGAATAAGAGGACAGCAGATTTCTGTACGTACGAAAACACAGGCAACAAGTTACTAAGACATCAAGTATTCCAACCCTGAAGAAGGATCTACAGTATCTTTTCCTCCAGCACAGTAGCAAGGGGTCACACAATTCCTCAGGGGTCAGTACTGGCACCAGTGCTGTTCAACATTTTTGTCAGCAACATGGACAGCAGGATTGAGTGCACCCTCAACAAGTTTGCTAAAAACACCAAGCTGTGTAGCAAGGTTGACGTGCTGGAGAGAAGGGACGTCATCCAGAGGGACCTGGACAGACTGGAGAGGTAGGCCCATGCTCATCTCATTACGTTCAACTTGGCCAAGTGCAAGTTCCTGCCCGTGGTTTGTGGCAATCCCAAGCACAAATACAGGCTGGGAGGGGAATGGATGGACTGCAGCCCCGAGGAGAAGGACTTGGGGGTGTTGGTGGATGAGAAGCTCAATGTGCAGTCAACAGTTGCCTGGACTGCAGCACAAGAGAAATGGAGCACGTCCAGAGGAGACCACAAAGATGCTCAGAGGGCTGGAGCACCTCTGCTGTGAGGACAGGCTGAGGGAGTTGAGGTTTTTCAGGCTGGTGAACAGCAAGCTCTGGGGAAAGCTAACTGTGGCCTTCCAGTATCTAAAGGGGACCTACAAAAATGCTAGAGAGGGACTTTTCACATGGGCATGTAGTACTAGGACAAGGGATAATGGCCTCATACTGGAAAATGGTAGATATATATCAGATATTAGGAAGATATTTCTTACTGTGAGAGTGGTGAGACACTGGCCTGGGTTGCCCAGAGAAGCTGTGGCTGCCCCATCCCTGGAGTGGTCCAATTCCAGGCTGGATGGGGCTTTGAGCAACCTGGTCTGGTGGGAGGTGTCCCTGCCCAGGGCAGGGGGGTGGATCTTTAAGGTCCCTTCAAACCTAAACTATTCTGTGATTCTACGATAATTTATACTATAAACCTGACTGCAATGGAGGCTGAAGACCAGTGTGTGCGTACACAAAGAAACACAATTTCAAGGGACTTTTTGTCATCCCCATTAAGGAAGACTGCGAGCCCTCAAACAAGAGAAAACAAAGACCAGAATGAAAGCTGTAAAATCCTATCAGCAGCAATATATAGCAAAAAGCTTTCAGAAACTCTTTAGGATAACAATTAGTTGAAAGCAAAATCAGATACTGAGAAAAGTGTCCTTTGTTTGCAAAAGACTTTGTGTTCTGAGAAAATAAGAATTTTTAAAGGCATGCAGAGAAAAGAGTACCGTAACATAATGTACCAGAGCAAGAGTCCTACCTGGCTGACCCTCTCAGAAAACTGACTGTTCTGCATCTTCCTGTCATTGTCACCATCTTCAGTCTGCATCACAGGCTCCGCTGTTATTTCAAGACACTACACAAAGTATGGAATGATGTGAAAATGTAGCACCAAAAAAAAAATACTGTGATATGAAACGTGCATAAATAAGTCAGTGACATGTCTTAAAAGAAAAATAAAATAAGCCTGTAATACAAAGTAACAAACACCGAATTAGTTTTCTTCAACAAGATCAAAGAAAATGAACATAAAACCCAGGAATAACTCATATTAAATACAGTGAAACTTTATCTTATACATTCCTTTATTTTTATTTAACCCTTTCTCCTCAGAATTCACAAAAAGCATAAAAAAATCACTTAACCTCTTCTGGCAAGGTTTCCCATTCTTCAGTCATGTTCTCATTGTACCTGCTTTATTTTCCAATTTCCAGAATTTATTTTCATTTGTTACACGATTTAGGCTCTTCTCCAGCATCCAAGAGATAGATGCTTTTAAAACAAAGCACTCGTAGCTCGCCGTACACTAAAAAGATTTACTGTACTGCTGAAGGTTACACTCTGCTTTGTCTTGCCTAAATGTACCGAATTGTAGTGTATGGTGCCAAATCATCTTTTTCGCCCTATTTGCCACAGAACCTCATCCATCTCCCATCAATAATATTCGCTGAGCAAAGAGGAGAAGGAAGACTCAGCCTTTTTAGCAGCAGACCTTGAGTTCCTGACATCAGCAGAACCCACAGCTGGACCAGGATCCCTTCGAGTGTGCTGGGATGTTACATCTCAGCGACAGATCTGCAGGAGAGGGACAAGACCCCGGCACTGCTCCTCCCTTGGCAGCAGTGAAGGTCAGTATCGAACCAGGTGCATTCACACACAGATCACGCAGAATATTTCCATCCCTCTTACAACTCACCTCCCACTACTCAGTTTCCTCTGGCAACAGAAGAGAGAATTTGGCTTTGCCTACGTCAGTTTAATACTGATCATTAAAAAAAAATTCTATTTACGAAGAGTTATTATATTCAACAGCCACACTGTGGTCCAGCCTGCCAGAAAACAACGTGAGTGAAAAGCCAGTCTTTCATCCCACTTTGGGATCCATCACAGGCGACCTGCAGTTACCACGTTCCACAGCTCCCCTGTGATCAGGCCAGATTGGACATTTTATATCATCTTGTTTTATAGCAACATTTCCTAATCTAATAGAAAAAGATAAATATTTAAGATCGTTGCTGCTAGAATCTCATTAAATAGTAGAAACATGTGAGAGTGATGGTAAATATCGACGACGCTACACCTAATACGCCTAAACCACGGGTAGGATAAAGCACAGTGGAATAAAATTTGCATTAGATAAAAATTTAAGTCTTAAAGCACTTGTGGCAATAATACACCACTGCTGTATGTTAACAGTCATGTTTTGGTGTGACTTGGGCTAAAGGAAAATTACCTTAAGACAAGAAAAGCAGAATCTTGAGCACAGTTACAGAAAATTGAAGTTCTAACTACAGAGACTCAGATGGCAGACCAAAGGGAAGGAACTGGTGTCGAACGGTGGTGGACGGGACATTTGTAGCTGCCACAGACACACAGTGCAGGGCTGAAACCTCTGACATCAGAAGAGAAACCTGTTTCCCCAGTATCACATGCTGGAAAGCCCCAACTCGCTGCTTGTCAGTCCAGTTACAGACAAACGGGATTCTGCAGGGAGCGTTATTTTTACTTTCTAAGAACACCGGGAATCGAATGCGTGCGTGGGTTTTGATTTTTTAATTGAGTATGCACAGAATGTATGCCCATATATATATATATATATATATATGTATGTGAAATAAATAAGAAAAGCCTTTTCATCTTCCAATCCCTAGCCTTATAAGCAACTCTAATGGTTTTAAGTATGAATTTTAAGAGGCGGAAACCGGATGGTGCAGCATATTAATATATTTGCCTTTTACTAACAGAAATCTGTGTTGAGAATTAACTTCCAAGCTGTGTTTGAATTATTTTGGTATTCTCACTCTGACTTGGTTTTCTAGGACTGGAGGAATACACAGATAGGATTGCGATCTATATCAGGGCATCCGTATTATCGAGATCTTTTCGTTGTTATCATAGGATGCCAAAATCCAACGATGTTAACTATTATAAAAAGAACTGTCAAGGTTCAATCTTCCACGTGTAGATTCAGGACAAACCCTGCGTTTGTGTATTAAAAATAAACTTACTTGCACATATAATTTATCCACCTAGTACAACTACCTTTTATGACTCAACATTTTTTAGCACATGATTTTCCCGGGCCAGTATTTGGTTTAGTAAGTGATGAATGTTTCTTAGAATGAACCTCCTACATGAGACCAACAGGTCATGACTCACTGCTACAAAAACTGACAACAGTTTGAGCCTGGTCCTACTGTGTCTGAGAGGCTGAAAAGAAACTTTCCGTGCTCTGAGGAACACAACCTAACGTTCAACAAAATATTAAAAGAAAATAAGTGTCTTAAGGCCAGAAAAAGAAGTCTACCAAGAATAAGCTGCGTGTTTAAAGTATTTCCTTAGAGACTGAAAACCTTGAGAATGTTTTTCCTAAATGAACCACTGATATGCTTGGTTTGCAAAGATCCCTGGAGCCCCGAAGGCTGAAATCACCGAGGCTGCTTCTCTCACAGAAAGCAGATGTTCAGAGGACAGTACAAAAACAACCTTTTTCTCTCCTCCTTCTCGCTTCCTTCCCAGCAGGAAGCTGAGAAATAAAGTACTGGGGGCTGTCAGACCTTTGGGAGATGCCCTGCAGAGGCACCAACGTCCAGATTCAGCTCATTTGTGCTCTGGGTTTGTGAAGGAAAAGAAAGATGGGCACATTCTAAGAACCCGAGCAGGATACATCTTCCTGTGTCTGTCCAAATTCCTCCTATAGCACATATGTTAGTGTCATCTCGGCGCTACCTGCCAACAAATTCTAGCCCAAAATATACACAAAAAAAATAGAACTTCATTTTTCTGACACTGCTCATTAGGCATGCAAAACACAGTTATCACAATCTATAACCCGAAATCCAGGTTGCTGTTTATTGTCAAGACTGATAAAATGGTACTTTTTAAACTAAAAACTTTTAATTATAGATCCTTTCACTTTTGAGCTCCATCATACTATTATCGTTCTGGAACAGGTTAAAACACCATATTCTACTTTCCTGATTCCTGTACCAGAATTTTGAGGTTTATTTATACTTTACAAGCTTCACACCTTGTCATTCTGCATTTAAATATATGTTAAGCCCTATATGTTCTTTTCATGCCTAGATAAAGGCAGGAGCCCACAGTATCTTGTCACGATAATCTTAGCCCAGGACACAAATTCCTCTGGTATGAAGTACAGCATCAGTGGGGGTGCAGCACCCTCTGCAGGATGATGAGGCAAATTACTAGAAATATTAATCTACAGAAGGTGCTTGGGCTCTGAAACACATTGCCCACAAGCTTTTCATGCAAACCTATTACAGTAACGTGTAAATTCATTATTTTAATAAAAACCACAGCACCCCTAAAGGTCAATCTATAATTTAAAAAGTATTTCAATTAAAGGTAACATGAATATGTCTTGAAACTGAAAAAGCAAGAATATTTAATGACTTTTGCTGATTGCCCTCAGTGTATCTGCAGCACATGCACTGAAAGACGTGACCCTTTCTCCAGAATCCTGCAGAAAAAAAATCACTAATACCATAGTCTCAGCTCTAGAATTAGGCAATCCCTACACATAATTGATTCAAACTATCCCTAACTTTCTGTTGAGCTTAATTCAGAAATTCAAGCCACAAAAGACTAGCACGGCCATTACTGCTTTTATATTTTTACCTTCCTATTCAATATGTGGTGAACAAGAATAATGTAACTGAAAGCAAAACCCACAACAGAATATAAAGAAAAGCACTACCAGCCCCATTTCAAGTACTACTTTATAACAAGCTAGAGGCTTCACTAGAATCTACCAGAGCCTCCTGAACATTCTTCATCATTCACACAAAATAAGGCACACGGGGACACAGCACCCAAAATGTTTCTCAGTGGAAATATTTTGCCAAGACCTCTTTTTCCCCCCAGCTAAAAGCAGTCTTGGCTTTGGGCAAAAGAATGAAACATCTATTACTGCCTTGCAGCTCTCAGCAACCTACACTGGCCACCTCTTCACCTACTTCTGTATTCTACGTGAAGAAACAACAAGATGTTTAAATGACCCAAAGTGCTGTCCTTTCTGGTTTGGCTACAGTGAACCCTGGTTGTTTTGCAGATGCAGAGGAGACACGAACTAAGTTCTTACAGAATTAGACACAGCACGAAAATGACTCTTCAACCGCAGTCATTCAGTAATAGCTAAAATACTATATAAGAGACTGCTTTATTTGTAAAACTAACTATTTCCTCCCCTTTCAGTTGCCAAAACAAATATCTCACAGACCCAAATTAATGTTTTAATGTGTAAGCTGTTTCCTTAAAATCAACTTGCAACATCACTGAACACATACATCTCTGTTGTGATAACATCTTAAAGGTGTTTACATCATTAATTTAAAAAGTTATTATAAGGAATTAGCAACCTAAGCCCTGAGGGCTTTACACTCATTCTGCACTGATGTGATTCCACAAGGTGTATTAGATGGGAGAGTCAGACTCACTACTTTAACACAGAAAACCTACCTCACTGTGGTTTAATATTTTTAGTGCTTCCTTCCCTTGCGAATCTGTCGTACCAAGTCCAAGCTGTTTTTTCTTAAGTTCTTGATTAACTGACTGCAGATCCTTAACCATCATGAGAAGATCAGTAACCTAAATAACCAAAGGAAGAACAAGTGAAACTGGTAAACATCCATACTAGTATGAAAACAAATGATGGGATACAAATCTCCAGCTAAATCTGAACCGCAGACCCGGACAGCTTGGGCACCTGTATCTGTCCATGAGGCAATCTCCCTATGTATGAAAACATGATCATCTATCTGTGAGTTAGTGCTGAAGAAATCTTAACTTGTAAGACTGTGGTTTCCAGCCATGTTATTAAGTTGAGTTATCAAGTTTTATAACTCCATAGCAAGAAGAAACCTGAGGGCGCCTCAAACCAACAGGCTGATTTGAGAAGAAACACTTGAGCGCAAGGGAAACCAGCATTAGAGAGAAATAGCAGCTTTCGGAAACAACCTGTTCTTCCATCTCGAACACCCTTTATAAGATGCTGTCATTCCCAGTCCTTTCAAAGACACAAAATCTGAATGGACAATCGTGTTCAAAACCCTTGAGCAGACATTAGCATCGCAGACAGATGTAGTGTATCAAGAAGACAATGTTTGCAGAAGAAAGTGAAATCTTTTTATTAAACTGATTAACGTACTTGGATAAACCAGATCATCTTTCAGGCATACAAAACCTTTGGCGAGTAAGAAATGGTTTATAAATGTCTTTGGTTAATGAGTGTCCCTGAAAGTACTGAGGGGAATTTGTTCAGAGATAAAAGTGGTTCAACACCAGAATGGGATTAGGACACAATCTGGGGCTTTCTTACTGAAACCCGTTCAGCACAAGGCAAACTTCTTTCCTTCAGGTTACCCACCTCCACGTTCTGAACACCTGCCTACAATTCAGCTGGCCACGAGAAATAGAAAAGTTTGCTTCTGTTCACTCCCAAATGACAGTATTGAAAATAATTCCAAATTGTAAATTGGTGCATGGATCAGAGGTCACTGCACAGGATGAGGAGTCAGAAGAACAAGTTTCTGAACTCTCCTACTGATTTATTGTATGATGATGCTCTGCACGTTTAATCTCTGAATTTCAGTTCTCCTTATGTAGAATTTAGAAAACGTTAACATGCCTCAGGGTTATTTTATAATGTGCCACATTTACCAAAAATTCGCAAATCCTGGGATAGAGAGTGCAATACAGAAGTACAAATGCTAGACTGCACCACCATCCTCATGATTAAGAAAGGCGCACACACGTTGTAGGATACTTAATGCAAAATCTTTCTTCGGAGCTGGTATACCTCATGACAACTAAAATACGACAGCGCCTGGAACTTGAAGTCCAGGAGCCTAACTATAATAAAACCTTGGGGGTTTTAACGATAATAAACCCTTTGTCTCTCACCTGACTCTGAACCTCACGTGGTGTAATGAAAAATAAACAGTTCATAAAAGGTGTATCACAAACCAGAGATGAGAATATCAAGTCCTTCCAGAGCTACCCAAGTGTACTTAAACAATGAAAATGCTTCTTTTTCTGAGAGATGCATAAACTATAAACGAAGCAGAATTAAGCCATTAGAAACAGTAAATAATAAAAGAGATCAATACCTTTTTCTTGAGTTCTTCAAGAGACAGATGGTCTATTTGTAGGCTTAAATGATCTCGCTCTCCTAAACAGATACTCATATAAGATGTTTGATCTCCACAGAAAGACAGTGTTTCATCTGTCAAAATAACCAAGGACAGAAGTTATTTCAGAAACTCTATTTGCCGGAAAACACAGCAGAAAGTGCAAAGACAGGACTTTTTGAATAAGAACCTACCAGTAAGTCTGTGGGAGGCCAGTTAAAATGTTTCATTCCCCAAAATAAGCTTTCTGTTTAATTGAACAAATTTTGTCCTCATATTTCTTTGTGCTTCTGACACTTAGACATGCTGTATTTGCAGTGGCTGTATTTCTGTGGTTATCAGCATGAGTAGTGATTGTAATTCCAAATTGTAATTTGCATATTTAGCATTACAATTAGAAATAATTTCTAGGAAGGATAAGTAAGGCATGAATAGTTGTTGCATTTTAACTATATTTTTATGAACATAAATGCAGTGTCTCAAGGCAAGAAAGCCGGGTTAGACAAAGTTACGGATTTTATTTTGCTTTTGGGTCAAAAAGATTGTATTAATTGAATTGAAAACAGCTACTTATTCATTTCCTCTATAACTGCAGGAATGATTTTTTAATGTTTCAATAAACACCTGTTCATTTATAATATAGATGACAGTTAATTCTATAAATAAATCTCATTAGATAGGGAGAAAGCATATGCAAATTAGGACAAAGAGACACCTAAATCCTACTCCCAGCTCTGCCACTGATCCCATGGCTGCTGGAAGGACCCCAAGTTGCATAAATGGTCACCGACTTTCACAGTCGTCATTCCCAGGAGCCTCACCCGTGACCCCAGTGCTCCTCAGAACCCCGGGGCATCCACCAGCCCCTCTGGCTCAGCCTCGCTGTTCATCAGTCTCTGTTTTTGGGGTTGGAAACTTTGAAACAGCAGAAGCTTAACTTTTATCACTTATCAGAGCTGTCAAGGGAGCGATGCTAAAATTGAAAATCTAAGTTGAAAGGGGTAAGTGAACAGGCTTTATTGTTATTTATAAATCCCTTATGGAATAAAACAGATACATCTGTACATGTAAACTATATTTAACAATGTCCACTTAGATTCATAGCTAAGTATATACTAAAACCACCTCTAAAGTAGTACAATAAAAAAGCTAAAAGAGAAGTTATATTTGAAAGCTCTACTATTTCTGAATTACAAAATAACAAAACCTCTGGCTATTTTTTCTTTCTCGGGAAACACTCCATTAGGAAGAGTCTGGCCATTTCCTGAGACACAACCTCTTTACCAACATATTTTGAAATAATTACATTCAGAAAGTCATCCCATGGCCACAGATTTATTCAAAGCCAGGAATCTCCAACTTCTGCAGAAAACAGTAAATTCTATGGATACAAAACTGTAGGCAGCTTGAAATGATCACTGCAGCAGAATTGCCATAGAATTACTAACATTTGCTCCATGGAAAGAGAAAAGCTGCCTTTCTGTATATGCCCTGATTGCTCAAAGACATTCTGCTACAAATCCCCTAAATAATTCTCAGTATAGAAAGCTGAAAAGAAGTCTTTTCACGCCTTTTTCTACACTCAAACGTTTCTCCTCCACCACAGCAAACTGACTGTAATAAAACCAGTTTTCTTTTGGGCAAGGACACCCCAAAAAGGGATGGGCTGCATTCATATACAGACCTTGTCGGTTTTTCATGTCCTTAATCTGATCTTCTAAAACCTTCTGCAGATTACGATTAGCTAAAACATCTTCTTCTAGTTGTTTTCGCAACATGAAAATGTTGTTTAGTTCTGTTTGCAAGCTATTTATGCTAAAAGAAAGGAGAAAAAAAAAATCTTCAATTCAAAACATTTTGTTGTGCACCTCAGCATCTTTTATACACCTGGGTTTCCAGAAAGAGCCCATTCCACATGAGCCATCACTGGTTTCCATCACACACTTACAGCACTTCGATGAATAAGAATAAACAAATCCCACAGAAAGAAGAGACTAAATGTTTACATCTATGGCCTTTTCTTGCTGTTTTGAGCTGTGCTGCTTCTAAGTCAGCTGAAACATGACAGATAGATTCTACCAGCCAACTTCTGTGTAATTCTTTTTTAAGGAAAATCAGAATTACTAACATCTGAAGAGTATGCCAGAAAAATATCACCACCACGTAATACTGATGGCTCTGTGTATTCTATTATATGGTGACCATGTTTCCAGTTTCCTTTGTTCCCTTGCTACAGAACTATTCTATATAATCTAATGCTCCACTTCAGAAAAAAAAAAAAGAAAAAGAAAAGCCCTGTTTCATTGAAAATATGACCCAGGCACAACCAACTGTTTTATTTCTTCATTTATCCGACAGTCTGTAAAAAGACCTTTTAAGGTCTAAATTGTCTCCATTATCTCCATGGGGTGTAAATGCCAAAACTTACAAATGAGAATTTGTCAACATGAATTAATTCTTTAAACAGTTTTCTTCCAAGGTGGCCACTGAATCTCTGACTTTAGCACGAGTCACTGCCCCTCAGGCCTCCTGGTGCCAGCACCTTTGGCCGTCCCTGGCTAGATTGTCCCCATACCCTTCAACAACATCGACAAGGCAGTTCCCATCAGGCCATAAAAAGACTGAAACTGTAATAAAATTAAATCAATTTCATTTAATAACAAATAAATAACAAGGTGTTACTAAACTCATTGCATTATTTATTTTCACATTTACTTCACTCAGAACCTCAGTGTTTTAAGATAATTAAGATGCTGTAGACTTTCCAATCCACTGCACCAAATGCCAGAGAATTCTGGAATCTTTTAAAAAAATTTAAATCCATCTTACAGCAACATACAGCACATCACGCTTGCATGAGAATAACAGCATATTGTAGGAATGTATTAATTAAAAGACAGCATGTATGAAAAGACTCTCAGTCTGTCTTCTGACAAGTGTGCTGTTGTCAGTATTTCCTGCACAAGAAACTATTGCTTTACCCAATTCTCCCTCACTCAAGAGCATCTTTGAAGAGAGAGCTCTTAAATGCTCAGCAAAAAATTAAGAATAAAACCAAACCAACACTGTACCTAAGTAAGCACATTTTCTCCTTTTCATGAGTTAAATGTTTTGTAAGAAAAAGCATTGATTCCCTCCTTGAAGAGACAGGAAACGTCTTGGTCCTGACATCCAGTATCTTATTTTGAAAAATTATCGTTCAGGTTACTTAAAATAAATAATGCCTAAAAGAAGTTATCTCAGCAAGAAAACAGATGTTTGCCTAAAATCCATGTCACTGCTGATGGCAGTTATACAAATGAGGAAGCTGAATTTATCTGCAGGGCTTATCAGCTCCCCAGAACTTCGGGGGTTCAAGTATTCCTGATGAGATTTCCAGCACATCTCAGCCCACAAAACTAGGAGGAGAAGAAATGAGAAGACCTGACTCCAGCTCCCAGCTCTGCTGCTGAATTGTTGTGCATCCTCTGCAAATTACGACATGACATGCACTGCTCAGTGCATCCTGTAACTCCATAGCAAGAAAACAGAACTAATGATCCTGCTCCTGATCCTACAGAAGTTAATTGGAAAACTCCTATTACCCTAATGATTATAACTACAGTTATAATTTTCCTCATCTGAAAGATACTCCACTTTGTCAACACTCTACATAGTAATGACAACAATCTCCTTACCCACAGAATGTGTTTCAATCCCAGGTCACCGCCTCCCCATGAAATATTAATACCAACTGGCTTCTTCCTTCATTTGCTGATCGTTCAACAGAAAAGTCCCAAAAGCCATCGCTCTTTTCCCAGAGATAAGAAATAATCTCCATAATCTGACTTCTATCGTTATTTCTAATGAGAAAGATTCTAGTATGGGGAAGAGCTCCTGAGCAGTGGCCCAGAACAAGATGCCATTACTACAAATACACTTAATTCAGATACCAAATCTCATCTACTTTAGTGCTACTCGCTTTATGGTTTCCAAACTATAGTGGTCTATAAACCAACTGCAAAATACAAACACACATTCCCACCGAGTCGGCAGGTACGAGCCACTGCCTTCAGGCAGGAAGAGCCAGGAGCTGGCTCTCAAATGCTGCCAAAAACTAATTAAGATATTTTTAATTATAACAGTAGATTATTTTTTTTAATAAAATGTTTAAATTTATTTCACCTAAAGGCTAAGAATTTTCTTCATTTTATCATAACACCTCCTCCTCAACTGCCAAGCAATAATAGCATAAAAAATAGCCACAAATTTATTTCTAAAGCCCTGCAATCTTTGAGTTTAAAAGGGTAAAAAAGAGTTGCTACTGCTGTGTTTCTGAGTGCTTTACACTGAAAGCATACCATGCAAACTTCAATTATTCCCTTTTGTTTAACCTTCTCCAAAATCTTACTGCCTTGTATTCTTATCAAAATTCTCACAGTGCCACTTTTAAGATAAGCACTATCTGTATTTTAGGAGTAAACCACAACAAATTGTCCAGCACCCAAAAATTAACTGTGATTTGATTCTTCCCCTCTGTTCCAACACAGGACATTCACCTCCGCTGAAAATCTACCTGCATACTTTGGAAATCTGGCTCAAATGAGATACTAATACAAACAGGAACATTTACAGAAACATTTAAGTAATTTAGATAATATAAACCTTAGAAAAATAGTTGTCTTTTAAGGTGACTACTACAGCTTGTTTATAGAATCACAAAATGCTTTGGGTTGGAAGGGACCTTAAAGATCACCTAGTTCTAACCCCATGCCTTAAGAACAATTGGCTGGTACAAAATCATCACCATTAAACTGCACCTTTTTTGACAACTTCTGACTTTTGCTCTTTGAGTTTAGACTGTCCACCAAACCAAAAAAGTACTCACCTATCTGATTCTTTGAAGGTCTTCACTAATGTTGTATAAATATTTTGTTCCTTTCTTAAAGCAAGGATCAGCTTTTCATATTCAGCTTCTTTATTTTCCTAAATTAAAACAAGAACATACTAAGCTTACAATATAATTTTTAAGCTTGCATGTCTACAACTCTGTGTATAGCCATGTGATAAAGAAAACATGAAAGAAGTAGAAATCCAAATTTGCTGAGCAGGACTGCCCATCTCCAAAGCCTAAAATGAATCTGAAAACTATTCATGATACCTAAAACCAGCTATTATTAAAGGGGTCAAATACCATTTCTATTTACCTACCACGAATGATGTATCTAAACAGTGCTTCGTTATTTTTAATCACGGTCTAAAAAGCTTTTCCCTCCATCCCGAGCATCCTCCCCTCCTCAGTTAACAATTCAAGGACCCAGGAACAAGCTGGCCAGTCGCTATTCCAGAGGAGGGGAGGGAAGGGAAAGCAGAGAGGCCCAAACTCCAAGCACAAACTTTAGAACATCGTCCTAACAGTCCTCTGTGTTCTGGATAAAACTGGCTTTCTTTGCAGCTGAGGTTTCTGCAAATTCTGTTCCATTTCTGAACAAAAAGGACTGTAGCAAGCCAAGAAATTAAGGATGAACATGTCAAACGCACCCCCGTGGAGTTCACTTTCCGCACACTCAGCTGGATCACTACAAGCTGCTGCATTACTTGTGCAAAGAAAAGAAAATTGTTTACCTGCAGTCTTGCTCACAGAAAGTGTATTATTATTATTAGAATAAATCCAGACTCTTATGCTACATTCTCAGTAAGGATCCGCTAATTTCCCAAGCCTTTTTTCACTCCAAAACAACCACACAGCCACTCTTTCAGCAGGAAGCAAAAAATGCAGCTATTTAAAAGAGAATTTGCTTGCACTTATTACATAAAAATATCTATGGTATCAGCCATCTCAGAAGAGAAAATATCTGAGATATCTATAGCAAATTTAGATCTATTAATGTCAGACACATACATTCTACCTCTGTTTGAGAAGAATAGTAGGCCTTGTTGCTTCTCTCAGTTTTCTTTTTTGACTGAAAACTGAAAGGAAGAATAAAAAAAGTGCCACAGCAAAGAGGGGATGTGAATGGCTCTACTTTGACAAGATAAGTTGGGAGAACAAGAATGAAAGGTAATTCTATTTTCTCCATATTACAACCTCGAGCCTGGAAACTAGATTCTCAAGAGATACTAAATCATTAGTGAACAGATCATTAACAAGGAACAAATCTACACCCAGGAGTTTTAAGCAGCTGCTATTACTCCAATTGCAATTCCTAAAGAAGGAACTGCAACGAGACTTCAGCTACAGTAGAATCTCGTTAATTCACACTAACGATGCAAAGACTGTTAATTTGAAAAATTTGGTATTCAGCAAAGTAAACAGTACAAAAGCAAGGACAACTGTTGTTTGATTTTAATTATTTACACTCATACTTCACAGTATGCTAGCAAATATGTTAAATAATATTTTTGCAAGTGTAATCAAGTCTCGATCAAATTACTCCCGTGAAGCTAATCTGCATGTCAAGCCTTACTGCAGAAAGAGCAGCTTCTACCACCTCATGCTACAGGTTCTTTCAAGAAGCGACCTTGCCTTTGTACATCTGCATCATCTTCATCTGCCATCATTCCAACAGTAGCTGTATTCCAACAAATGTTTCCAGCTTCTAGGGTGTTTTTTACATTAAATACTAATGCTGTACATAAAGCGCAAAATACTGAGCTTCTTAACAAGTTTACTATGTAGATGAGCAGAAGAGGAGCACACAGCAACTTCTGCTGACAGCGTACTGAGAAACACAAAGGCAAACAGATGGAGGTGGGTGATCCAAAGTCAATTAATAAAAAAAATCTCACACACACAAAAAAAAAAAAACACAGTAAAAAAGTACATCTCACAGCCTGAATTAAGGAGTCTCGTCAATGTGTTGGAATCTCAGCCCTTCAACAACAGTCACTAAACATAACATACACAGATTGCAATTTAACTTGGAAAAAGTTTGTTCACAATGACACCAATCAATGACGTAGAAAGCAACAGGAAGAAATAAATCTTTTGACTTAATTTAGTTGGTTAACAGTCTATTAAAAGTTCTAGTGAACTCTTCCATATGTCTGATACGAGCCTTGCAATTATTACTGAAGTCACTACAGAACTATATCCTAATTAAAAGCTCTTTCTGAAGCACTGGCAAAGTAATGTCTCTTTGAAGAGTTCACGGTACACAAATTAGATAACAGTTGTCACCGATTGTTCGGGGTCTATGACTGCTGCTTTAACAAAGCAGTATTACACACAGAACCATGCTCCTGTTCCCTATGTTTCTTTTAAAATTCACGTTAACTTTAATTCTACATTCGCACCAAGAACTCAAGAAGCTCATGAAATCCTCCCAACTCTTTTCTTTTTTTTTTTTTTTCCCTGAATAACAGGAGACGTGAACTGTTTCTTAATTCTCAATGTCATAGACTATACATAAATTATTGAATTCTCAATTCAACTAACTAGGTAGGGGTTAGGAAAACCACGAAGAAATAGTTCTTGACATTTCAAAATCTTTCCTGAATAGTAAGGATGAGAAGATACAGCACGAACATCTCTTTTTTTGTTGTTTATACATTATTACTGTCATTTCTAAATAAAGCGTAGGAGTGAATTATTCCAATCAACTTCCCAACAGTACACAAAACATAAGGCAGCTCTGTAACTTAAATAGACCATAATGCCGTGGGAGTTAATGAAACATTAAACCTCTTGACACATGGTGTGAGGGAAAATGTGTTAGAGGAGATAGCTGCAAGACATCCAGGACCATATTGCAGTGAAAGATTTATATTCCCATGAAAGAAGGCAATCTAATACATTGAAGTCTATATTTAAGCCTGAAATACTATTGCTAAGCAGCAGTGGTGGAAAACATAACTTATTTTCATTAAAGGTTTCTCAGATTGTAAGCAATGAAAGGAAAAGGTTTATACCTCCACAATAAATAACTTATTGGCAAAGTCACAAGAATACCCAGTGGCCTCATTGAACGCTCTCTTGCTTACAACAACCATCGGGATCATTGCAAAGTCTCTGAAGGTTAAAGGATGAATGATGGGGAGAAGGCCATAACCTGCACCTCATCACTGATCCATCCACCCATCCATCCCACTGTATCAGGATTTGGCAATTTCTTCTCACATTGCAGTAAGCTTTATGTATGGTCTCCCAGAAATTAAACAATCACTAATAAGATTAAAATTGTTATGGGCCACAGAGTCATAGATCTGAAGATGAAAATTAGTAAAACAAAAGACTTTGTTGGTGATTTTTAGAAGACGTCATCTCAACCACAGAGACTGTCACAAAGCTGCCGGCTCTGAGGAACTTATGGCCCTTATTGGTGACACGAGAGGGAAGACAACTGGACTATATACCCCAATTATCACTCCGTCAGGCTAACTCCTTTCAGATGAAATTTCTGCTAATATGAAAAAGCTGAGATACACTCACCACATCCCTTCCATACCAGGCCATGCTCAGCATCACAGGTAAAAAGCATCAAGTTTGAAGTGTGTGAAGCCACAGATATTGACAAACAACATCGCCATTTTCAGCTCTAAGCTCACCTCATCAAATCAGAAATTGAACTACCACCTTGTTTATGTGTTCACAACATCAACTTCAAGAGACTGAAAGCGACAACTACAATGTACCGATTGCTATTTAATGGACAGGACACTTGCCTTTTTTTTTTTTTTTTTTTTTTAAATACAACTACCTCACTTTCCAGAGTCAGGACGACTCGGCACTAGTGTGCACCCTGCAACGATTTCAGCAGGTCAGACTCTTCTGCAGCACTGCCACCACTGCACCCATCCCAATTCTCATGATGCCCACCAACTGCAATGCTCCAGTTACATCAATAACTTTCATGCACAGACCATAATTTCTCCAGCTGAAGCAAATTAGACATCACAACTGTGTGCACACAGTACCCTTCACTTCCCTGGCTGCATGGTATTCACTCCTCTACTCCTGCAGAGCAATTATAACCAAAGTCAAATAACATGCTGATCATCAGAAAGTGCCCTGGGTCTGCAGAAACCCGAGTTCTCTTGCAGCGTATCAGATGTATCGGTGTTACCAGTACAAGCTCCTCTTGTCCTGTCACCTGTAACTTGGGAGACTGGCGCTCCCCCAGCTACACCCTCCTTCCAGGGAGTTGTAGGGAGTGAGAAGGTCTCCCCTCAGCCCCCTTTTTTCCAGGCTGAACACGTCCAGCTCCCCCAGCCTCTCCTCATAAGACTTGTGCTCCAGACCCCTCACCAGCTCCGTTGCCCTTCTCCGGACACGCTCCAGCACCTCAATGTCTTTCTTACAGCAAGGGGCCAAAAACGGAACACAGCCCTCAAGATGGGGCATCACCAGTGCCCAGTACAGGGGCACCATCGCTGCCCCAGTCCTGCTGGCCACACTATTCCTGATATATGCCAAGAAGAGCATTAAGCACAATATCAACTAAAGCTTCCATTGCATTTCTAAGTTCCTTGACTGCAAAATATATTTAATTCCAAGAGCTCATAGATACCAGAGTCAGCAGTTGCATGACTAACCCAATTATCAGTGCCCTCACACACTCTCTCTCTAGCCCATGACAGTGGCTCAAGAATCCAAACTCTAATTAGAAACTGTCATTTATCTTCCCTGGCCCGGCCAAGGCACCCAGCAGAGCTTTGGATGTTGGTTGCTTTAAAATTTATCATTACATTAAAATAAAGTAAAAAGATATGATGAAAGAGAGAAAGTTCTGCATCTCTCAATTCAGCTTCTTCAACTTTAAAGATCAGTGAGGCTGGAAGAGCTTGGTTTCTGTTCTCTCTGGTGGGGAGGATCCAGCTGCGCGTTTGTTGAGAGTTGGTACAGCACTGTAAAGTCATCAAAGAGCCCAAGGCAGCCAATCAGAGCAGAGCTCTGCATAATCTGTGTCCAAAAATTTATGATTAATATGCCAAAGTGAGTTTTTTAGAGGAGATATCTTACACCGAGGTTGAGCTGAGAGGACAATGGGTTGTGATTAGGTATTGTTCACAATCACGACGTGAACCCGCAATAGAATAGATGGTGATTAGAAGGTGGGTGTCGGGCCATTACCATGCACGGCCTCGCTTGCCACTGCTCTCTCTCCTGGTTGTACACCTGGACGGGAAGTGGGGTGTACAGAGGAAAGCGAGTATTTGATTTTCATCAATTCTGTATGATTTTTCATCACTCTCAGGTCCCTTCGTGACGGAAGTTATGTGCGTGCACTGCAGTTTGTTTTACAGAGGTAGAATTTCTACTCAGCCTTTCACAGACTTTATTTTCTCTGCACGTATATTCATATATTCTTTGATATACTCTGGGCTGGGATCCTGGCAAACCATGATGCAGCTCCTTTACTCCAAGCTTGTCATATAACCCATGTACACCTGCATCTACCTTATTTAATAATAGTGCCCATAACATATTAAGCACCTCATCACTCGTGTGTTCAGGAGGTGACACAGGACATAGCATTCCTATTTCCTTTGCCTTTGGCTCACTTGATTTTAAACATCCTCGAGAAAATCTCATTAATGACTGATATATTATTAAAGAAACTAAATAGCTTTCTCCATCATTAGTACATACTAGTCTAATTCTACTTTGCCTGATACTTCTGGAGACCTTAACATATGAGGCTGCAAACACCACAAAAAAATACACAAAACATACCTTCTGGAGCAATTCACCCACTCACTAATCTGTACACAATGAAAATTGCACTGATGGAGTCAGCAAGTGATTAAAAAAATTCTTAACAGTACCGAGTACCTGACAACTTTTTTTTTTTCTCCTCTTTGGCTAGTATGGAAGTGGAGGATGAAGGGGAAAGGAATTAAATCTACATTTTAAGACTTTTAATTTTGACCTCTAACTTCAAGTACTAAACAAGTCTCTCCAATTTATGGCATCAAATAAAATAACGGGCATGTACTGTCCCCCTTTTTAAAGATATATACTTTTCTATACTATTTCCTTTCTTCTTTGCATTGCTTGAAAAAGTAGTTTTCTTCTTGCCCTAGATATCTCTTCACTCCTACCTGTGGTTTTTACCCTCAAGCTCCATTTATCTCCTGTGGTCACTAGCTCTCTGCAATCTTTTCCCTTATCTATCAGAAGGATACAAACTCTCCTCTGCACCTCTCTCCAGAAACGCAGACACCATCGCATTCAGGGAAACGTGTCTGTCCTAATGACCACAGAACTCTTACGCTTTTATGGTGGGCAAAGCATTTTACACGCTTCCTGAGAGTAAAGATTTTAGTGACACCACATGAACTCATCAGAATACAATACTATGTACTCCTACGATACTAGATCAACACCACCACAATCATATCAATCATGTGACAAAATTATTAATAAAGCCATTGTTATAATTTTAATAATACATGCGATGGTATTGATTTGAAGGAAAACCAGTCCCTTGCTATGTGGGTAAACTACAATGTATGTACGTCCACACCTTTGATGCCAAAGTCAAAATTCTCTTCGATTTGATGTATTTATCTGCAAATAACCAGAGTTAGAAAGAACTCACCTCTAACTCTCTGACTATCTTGATGATCGACTGTTGAGACTGCGCAGCGTGTTTTTCCTTTACTAAGCCCTCATTTTTCAGTTCAAGTTCTTCATTGGCTCTTAGGAGGTTCTTGTACTTACTCAGGAGCTCCTGCAATTCTGCATCCTTTTCTTTGACTGTTCCATCAAGTTTCTAACAAAAGGAAACAAGGAGACACTTTTACAAAATTTATTCTAGTTTTATACTGCAAAACAGAGAAACAAACAAAATTCAGGAGAATATCCAAGGACAACTTGGCACATGTTCTTCACATACCTCACAAAAGAAAAGTTCAAATTAAAGTAAAAGAAGCAAAATAATAAAAATTTTAAAAAAATTCAAACAAAGCTTTCCCCATCTATCCAATGCTTAAAGTACTATAAAATGCCAAGGCATGCACCTTGGTCCCCAGGTACAGAACAAGCTCAACTGTTACTCTTTGCATTGTTGGTTGAACCCCATCAGTACTTTTCAGGGTTATATCTCCAGTTATAAAAAAACTGAACAGGGGCCATTAGCATTCAGGCAGCTCCCTCCTCACGTACATTATTTTGAATGGGCTCAAAAGAAAGAAAAAAAAGAAAAAAAAAAAAGAAAAAATTTCAGTATCTATACCTATTCCTCAGCTTCTAGTTTCTGCACAATAAGCTGTAAATCATAGGTACTTCAGAGCTTTTAAACTACCTTACCACAACAGTGAAAATTCTACATAAGTACTAGCAAAGCTTTCTTCCTCCTCTGTCCACACGCTTCATAAAACCTTAACAAGGAATCTCGTTGAATGCCACACAGTCTATAATTAGATGTCTGTTCTGCAAATACAGTATTATAAAGTGAAGGATTATCATCAAAATCAACAGTAATTCCAAATACAAATGTGATTTTGTAATAATTCCTCATACAAAATCAAATGATAACTTTCCATTTTTCATTTCAACTGAAGTCTACCCACCTGAAGCTGCAGATCCTTTTGATTGACGCTGTCTGTCAGCTGCTTGATAACTAGTTCTTGGCTCTGCAACTTCTGATTGCTTTCACTCAAAAGAATATTGTAATGATGTTCAACTGCTTTTTCTTTCTCAGTCATTTCACCATGTAATTTCTCTAGCTGATTTCTAAGGTCCTACAAAAAAAAAAAAAAATAGAAAGTGAATATTTAGCAATTCAACTTTTAAATAAGTTTCAGACTAACAACCCCCATTATTAGCTTCACTTTCCACTACTTTAAATTACTCATACCACTAAATAGTCTGGAGTATGTACTTAAGGCCGGATCTTTCTCTTGGCATCAATGAACATAATTAAAGAAAGAAAATGTTTAGATGAGGTGTCAGCATCATCTTCTATAAATCTAGGTTGCTATTGTTTAAATGCTTTTCATACAGAACAACTGGACTCCAAGGCTGTTAGGAATATCCTGCACGTAGACGTTGTTGCTGTCAGAATGAGCACTCACTTCTGAGTCAATTTACTCCCTTGCTAGAAATAGGAGAAAATTGGTTACGGGTGATTCAGTTTGTCATTTGCTCTTTTTCTCATCACACCACAAAAATACTTGCACTAACGTCGTATTACTAGTTACTTTTGCATCAAACAAAAGGTCAGAAATGTTAAAACGTTTTCTTTTGACAAGGACACAAACTTCAAATGACCAATCAGGTCAGTCTCACAATAAGCAGTCGTGAACAGAACTTGATTAGGGCTCTGTTAATTATTTCCTGCAGCTCCAAACTTTCATCTCCACATCTTAATTCCCCATCAGAGAAACATATACTCCGTGCCCATTTTCCTTCTAAATCACAGAAACAATCTCTTTCAACAGCTTTACGCAGTAGCAAGTCCAAAGGGCTCTGAGATCTGTTAGGTTCAACAGGGACTACTGCAATGTAAAAAGCAGGACCTCCTGCTCTGCAGGTCACAAACTTGACACACCACGATTACAGCTTTCTCCTCTGTATTCCTACAGATCCCGTTTCACTTCATGTGAAAATCCACCACCTGAAAGCCTAGCTAGGTATGGGGTTTCAAAGTCTGACAATCTGATAAAGCCTTGGGTTCCAAGCAGTAACATCAAACAACTCCTATTCCTTGTATGGACTAGAACATTGGCTAAATTGACGAAAACAGGTATGAAATTATTAGCATGTAATTAAGTCAGTTCCCAGTTACAGGGTGGAAAATACATAAAAGCACAAGGCAGTAGAAAAATGCATAACATGGTGTCTCTGTCCTTCCAGTTTCTCTCCCCCCACCACTCTTTGTGTCCCTTAGAACTGTTGCTGCTTTGCTGGCTGAAGGAGGCACAGCCTGCAGGTACACCAGCCTCCTCTTATAAGCTTTTACTCTGCAAGATCTAGAGCATTTACTGCACGGATTGTGTGGAAAAAGAGAATTAGAAACCTTTAATAAAGGAGCTGTTGCCTAAAATTAAACAATTAAAACTTACAGAAGACTTTATACTACCTAAACTTCAGACCCAAAGAACCAGGTAACACAGCCTACATCTTAAAACAAATGTTTTCCATTTGTTCCCAAAAGGGGCCCATTTGTGAAGCATCATAAGCCCTTTGAATAGTTTGCACATATGGTAGTCACCTATAAACTTTGCATTTACCTCCGCTGGGATATAAAATTCAATAGTTGTTTCTTATTCTAAGTAGAAAGAAATAGCACTAGTGACACTTTAATTGCAATCTCTTTACAAACTGTTTTATGTCCTTCTCTTGACTTAATTACCTTCATGCAGGTTTGCATCAAATCTTTAACATCATTTTACTACTTCAGTGTTTTACTTCTGTTTATTTGCACATTAAATACAAATTGTCATTTACAATGCTTTTTGGTTTACTTGCTTAATTTTAGCTTCATTAGCGGGATTCAGCTAAGAAACCCTAATAGCTCCCAAAAAACCTCAAATGTTATTCAGTTTCAAAGAATGATTAAGCTTAGACCTTCAGTTCTGCAAATTAATAAAGTTAATTTTTTCAGGACCGTGAGAATTGCTTGTGTAACTAAGAAAAGTGAGGAACTGCAGAATCAGGTCTAAGTTCTGTCAAACTCTCAAATACGTTTCTATTTCTTCCTAACTGCCAGCTATAAATACAAACTGCAGCGTAGCACAGCTCCTTGGAAAGCACCGTAGCACTATGATAACTGCAAAGTCTCTTGGCTTGAAGTTATGGGGCTCTTCAAGAAGGTCACACTCAGCCTATTGACATACAACACGTGAACTGGAAGCCAAGGATCAACCACAGCGTTAGGAGGTTCACTGCGCTGCAAAGTTCACTCCGTGGCCTTCTCTTTTTACATTGGTTTTAAGCTATTACATCACTGAGAGGCTTTATGTGAATACATTACTTTTTAGGGAAATAAACTTCAAAGGAACACTTGTGACCTGTCCTATAGCTTCAAGTGACCAACACTCTGTGACCTCCCTTTATGAAATGCACAAACAGCTTTAAGAAGAGATGACAGACAGGCGTGGATAGAAAAGATGCTGCTGGAACAACAGTACTACACCCCCTTATCTAATCCGAGTCCCCTTGGTTTACCACACTTGTCACGTATATAAAACACACTTCTGCCTCTAAAGCAGCACAAATACTATGGTTTATGCAGAGGTGGACTGACAAGGTATATGATTGTGGGGAAAGTTAAAAGGCCTGTGAGAGCCTCGCAATTTGCAGATACTTCGCCTCTATTTCTGCTCCCCGAGTTCCCTAAATCCTTCCCAAAACAAGCAGGAGTTAAGTCTGAAAATTATCTCCTTTGCATGAGCTAGGATTCTGTAATGCACAAACCTATCCATCACTATAGCAGGTTGCTTGAACTCATTGACCACTCAAATTGTCTGGGAGAAAAATCTATTGGTTTCTATGTATTGAGTTGGAAGGATAATAGAGTACCTACAGTTCTCAGAGCATAAACTTTGCAATTCCCTCTGCCAGCCTTTTTCCCAAGAGACTTTCCTATGATTAATGATAGTTGAACTAAGAAAAATGAATGCGAAACACTATGATGTAGAAGGACCAGAGCAGATGCCTCCCCCTCCTTGTCAGATGGAAAACAGGTCGGTGACTAATTAAGTCATGAAGCTCCAAAACCTCCCTCTCAGGCTGAACCCCAGGTAGGAAGACTAAATAATAAATTCCACCTAATGAGTTACTCTGCATTTCCCCAACCAACTGATCAAATATGAATGCCTAGTAAATACACTTTTAATTGTCTACATTTAGGCCTGGAGAGAGAATGGATACTTGAAGTGTTTAATCATGTAAATTTGAACAAACTCTTCGATCAAGCAGCACTGAATCTGCTACAGACACAGTAATGTGGTGGACACAACCAACATGAAGGAAGACCTGATGTTTATTCCTCATCAATCATATTTTAGAATATATGCCCAAAGTTCCCTTCAAAAAGCTTAAGGTGATGCTGAACCACTGCTTAGCAGCAGCTTCCGAAAGTTCAAAACTGAGCTGACCTAGTAAGAAGCCAGGGCACCCACCCACCCTGAGGCAGGGATACTGCTCAAGAGCACCTCTGCCCATTGCTCCAGAAGACTCCCGATACCAGGCACAGTCTTAGCTAATTTAGTTTAATTAACCTTTTTCCATTCCAGGACAGTGAATAAATCATTTTGACAAGCTGGGTTTAAAAATGGGGCAGATGGACTTTCTCAGAATCTCAGAGGTTTACTGTGGGCTTGTGGTTTTTTGTTTGTTTTTAGTTTGTTTTTTTATTGTAACGGGTATCTGCAAAAATTGGGTTTATCCCAATTAGTGTAAGAAAAGTCATTGAGAATTTCCCTGTGAGTGAAGAGCTAAGACAGCAGTTCATTACAGATTTCGAGGGCATTTTCTAGTGTTTGTAGGCACATTCTTGCTAGTTTTATTCTAACAAAATAGAAACGCTGATAAATAGGTGTCTTGGAGCACAAGTAGAACAGAACTTTAAAGGCAGCCTCATAAAAAGTTCCTATCAGATCACTGAAGTGGTTTGCTATTTGTCAAAGAGCAAAATATCACAGCATATTTTTTTACTCCCACACATCTACTACTTAATGGGCAACATTTCACAGGCAACGTTGCTATATCCAAATGTACCAGCGACTCTGAAATGGAAGCAGCTGTTCTGCAAGGAGTAGGAAATAGGTTAGGGATATAATTTTTATAAGACTGCTCATCTTTTGGCAGGAATGCTTTTCCCCAGGGAGCTAGTCATTTACATGAAAAACGTGGACGTAATGGAGTCAAATAGGCTTCTGTAATACAAGTAACTTTTGAGTCCGCTGGCAACTCCCTGCTCAGTTCTATTTTTCCTGTCTTTCCCATGCAGTTAAATTCCCGCTCCCCTGAAATATGAAAAAAAAGTTCTAAACAGAGAAGACAGTTAAATATAAAATACTTTAAATCAATAAAATATGTTCTTTGTGGCTGTTTTACTGACAAAAGCGATCTGATCTTTCTCTCTTTAACCTCAACACCCTGAAGAAATTTCAAAGCACACCAAAGATAGAGACTTGGTGACGGCAGCGTAACCACAGCTGACAGTCAACCAAAAACGCAACTTAAACTGGTGGCAGGAGACAGGGAGCAGAGCCTATTTGTTTGTAGGTAAAGAGATCCCTCTGCTGGTTTTCCGTGATATTGCACAAAGAGCAGTTTCCATCTACGATCTGCATTAAGGTACCTTATTTAATAATGGCACCAAAACATCCACTGAATAAATATAAGCTCATTTGATTTTTTTGTGCAATTAATACAGCAGGAAGTTAATCCCTAACTAAAAGGAGCCCAGTCCCTGCATGCAGGCAGGGCTCTACTCATTATGCAAATGCTGACCTAATAGGAGCAATGGTGAGGAGACCAGAAAAATCCATGGGACAAGACATACAGGTGAGAAGCATGTTTTACGTCAAACACTGAGCAGAAGGTGCATCCTTTTTTCAAAGGAAGAAAAGATCCTTTCATTGCAGAAGCTGCATGTGCTGGAAGCAGAAGCGCTTATCTAAATGACTACAGCAAGGTAGAAGAAGTCCTAAACAGAATATGGAGCAAGGAGAATTAATGGCCAGATCCAGCACATCATCTTTATATTAAATTGTGGTCAACTGATCCTGCGCTTTGGGAATTTTACAAGCAGAAATTATTAAATATACAGCCTTCACAGTGACCCTGCTATGATAGCAAAAAGCAAGCTGAAGTTTGGCTAAAGATTGCAACTGGATAGTTACTCCTGTTCTGCATCAGAATATCAAAGAAAGTTTAATTTCAGTAGAGCAACTTAAGATAACGTATGGATATGTAATGTGGTAAATACAGCAGTTATGTAAAATGTACATTGTCATGCATGTTCAAATTTTCCCATTAGAAAAACTGAAACCAATAGCAAACATTTACCACTTATAAAGTTAAAGATTTTCTTCTAGAACCTGAGCCTACTGAAATGTTATTTATTTTAAAGCATTTTTCCTATGCAGACTACATGCCAGAGTTTTCCCTCAAGCTTCTTGGCCCCATTCTTTTGGGCCTTAAGCAAATGCATTTACCTTTCCAAAAATTATTCAAATTATTAAAGAACTAAACTCGTTAGAAAAGGACATGCTAGAAATGCTAGATTATTTTTTAACTTCATGAAATAAAGGAAAAAAAGTGATAATAACATTAATGGTTTTGTCACTTCTGCTCTTCTGTAGTTGTGCTTCATCCAGCTCCTTCTCCATTTTCTCTCGTTCTAAATTCAAATCATTTAGCTCCTGATCAGTCCTTTTAATCTGCCTTTGTAGTTTACGATTCTCAGCATCTTTTGTAAGGTTTTCTGAACGCAGCTCTGCTAAGAGGGTCTCTTTTTCCATCAAGAGAGCTTGATAATCCTCAGCACCCTGAAACACAAAGCAGCATTTGAGTTCTGTAACAATATTTTGTAGAGACAAAAGCTTTTCTCCTATTGCATCCAGACCCACCCCCCCACACCTCTTCCTGGTACTTCAAAATTATGGCATAAAAATACAACAATGGTTCCTCACACAACAGGAAAAATGTTACACTAAAAATTTTCTCAGTTAACATGACACAGCTATCAGTGACACCCAGCACAGGATAAAGTCTTAGTTATCTATGAATTAGATAAACGTTGACCTGCAAAGAAGACCATATTATTATTGTTCTTGGTTCCTAAAGCTCTTCTTACATAAAACTTTCTACTTTGGGGTCAGTAGTTACCAAGTCAAAGCATATTTTGTATAGAAAATAGCAAGTCTGATCTGTGTTCTTCCCCATCCCATTCTGGTACAACCGACCTCCTTGAAGCACACCAGAGAGATGAGAGGAGCAGCGGGCTACCCAGCACGATCTACTCACAGAACTGCCTTCAACTCAAGTCTGTAGCTAGGTAGCAGAGTAATGAGGAGAAAGGCTTGCTCTGTCACCCACCATGCAACATGGATTCTGTGGACAGGAGGGATTAGTTGTGCACTTTGTAAACCTAGAACTTTTCAAAAATAATCAAGCTCTCAGAAAAATGAAAGGATTAAAAGTAGAGTAGTATTTCAAAGCAGAACATCCATGGTATGAAAAAAAAAAAGCAAACATAAGCTATAGATTCACACAGGCCAAAATGACCTGAAGAAGAAATAGGATATACTTTTCTCAACAGAGCACATTTAAAATTTGGGCTTTCATGAAATAAATGGCTTTTGAAGAAACAGACGTGCTCTGTGAGAGCGAAGCATTACTACTCCAGACTCTGAAGTCAAAAACCAGTAGAGTCAGTCACAAAAACTTTAGGTGCGTGTACTTTGGAGGCAACCTATCAACCTCTTCCACTCCTGCTGAGCCACAAGACCACAGAGGTGAACACACACCCTGATGGAAGATCCATCCGCCTCACATCAATAGTATTAAGTTTTACCAGCCTTAGTTCTAAAGAAGTTGGAAAACATTGCAAGAGACATTATGTTGTCTATTTTAATATCAAATTCTTACTTTCTCCCATCTTACATTTTAAGACCTAATACATAAATTATCATCATAAAAGGCCTTTCCCCTCCACACACAGGAAAGCATTACTAAATCACATTTTCACAGACACCATTCCACTGCTTCAAAAACAGGTTTCACATTTATCAAAGTAAATCCAAACAAGCATCTCATACCCAGCTCACCTCTGCTAACATAAAGAATGTGCTGTTACCATACTTTTGGAAGAAAAAACAAAACATTCATAGGTCAAAGCAGCAAGCTCAATATTACCTCAGCTCCACAACTATTTCTGTCTCTATGTTAAACCCCTTTTGCTTTTTTACACATTTCTCTCTTAAAAATCTTCATTTGTTACAGAAGAAAAAACTCAATGAACAAGGTAACCAGTCTGACATTTTAACACTATCATTTAAATAATTTGATTTGGGCAATTCTTTTTTTCAAAGTAAGAAAAATTAAACATTTTAAACCTTTTGAACAAATTTCCATTCCTCTGCTTTCAAAGCTACAAAGCACTACCCACTGTGTAGTGGTAATTATGGAGAATTACGGAATTATGGAGAAGGGAGGAGGGAAGTCACATTATTGCTCATTCTTACCTTGAATTTTTGGATGTGTGCTTTGTGAGTTGCTTCTCTTGCCTTAGCCAATGAAGCATTTAGATCTTCAATTTCTGAACCAAGCTCCTCGTTCTGTAAGTAAAGTAAAATGAATACTATGTAGAAAGAGTTATTTCCAAGGGATGGTGATTCAGTAACATCTATCCCATCTCATTATCCATTCATCCAACTACACTAAACAAATAATTCAAAGAACAAAAACACCAAATACATCGTAATAAATCCTATATAAAAAAAATTCTTGTTCTTATACAACACTCAGTAGACTGCCTATCACTCAAGTTAAGTATTTCCCATTCTTCCACGAAATCTGAATTCTGGCTGCCATTGACCTCTCCTATTTTAACTGTCTTTATGACAGCGCCACTTACTCAACAACATAAAATACTTCTCAGACCTTGTAAGTGGTGCTCAGAGCTGATAAAAATCAGTGTGCAACTGAAACAACTTTGAGGAAGAATGTTTTAAGGAGAAAGAAGCAGTTAAGTACCTTTTTCCTCTCTCCTCCAGCCCAAGACCAAAACTCTAGATCAACAGAACTGCTTACAGACACAACCACAATGATTAAGGACCCACTAGAAGCCTCCTAATGGTTATGGTGAGGTCAGTCAACTCCCGCCACACACACAATGCACACACTCCCCTCCCAGTGATAGTTCTACAAACCAGCATGATCATAATCATCATACCTCTTTTTCCTTTGCTTTTAACGCAACAGTTAGCCCTTGAATGGTTTTATCCCTTTTCAAACCATTCTTCTTTTCAACAGCAAGCTCATTTTCTCTCTCTTGTAGCTCTTCTTGAAGTGACTAAATTAGATTACGTGAAAGTTGCATTAACTTCCCACTAAGAGATGCTATAACTGCACATTAATAACTACATTTTCTCAGAGTTCCTTATTGCTCAGATTATCAACGTAAAATATAGTCCCAAAATGCAAGTCATCATCTTAAAGGTGTTCCCAGAATATAGTATATAAGAAGTCTAATCTTGTGGGCTGGCCATGAGCATCAGCTTCAATATTTGATGAGCGTCCCTATCGGCTTTACTCAAAATTGCTTCAAAAACTAGGTGAGCCTTCCTGCCATCTAACATAAAAGAGAATTTACCAGAGGCTTTGCTTCTGCTCAAGCCAAGTCCTCTGTACCTACAAATGCATAACGGAAGAGACCCCCAACATGCACTTTAAGCGTTCAAGGAAATAGAAACAAGACTAGAACTTACCTGAATCTTTTTTTCAAAGGCATTTCTTTCATTTTTAAGCTCCATTCTAATAGCCTATAAGAACAAAGCAGTTGTTACAGTCAAGAATTTCATTCTAAAAACAAGTGTAACTTACAAAGCATTAAAATGAAGCAAAAGGAGCTTAAAAACCTCGGGGGCCAAGAAATTTAATTCCAAGAAAACTCAGACCTGAAAACTTTTAATTCTACTATTATTCTACTATAATTCTACAATTCAGGCCAGTCACAGAAGCTTTTCTTGTCTATTCTTGATATAAACAGAAAAAGCACTTAGGTACTGATCAATATTAAGTTCCAAAACAGAAAGGGAAAAAAAATTTCTCAGAAGCATGACAGCCTCCATGATTACTTTCTTAATTGTGCCAGCTTTAATTTTTTGGTTGAATAAACAATAGGAAAAAAGAAAAAAAAAAAAAGACAATAAGCCTGAAGAGCTATTTCTACCTTTCAGGGTATCTGTCTTCCTTTTTTAAGAGTCAAGTGAAATAAAGGACTGACTTTTAGCAGGTTTTGAAGGCTAAAGGCTGGACTTCAATTTGTTTCATGAGATTTTTTACACCCATCTCCCTTACCACAGCATCTTCATAACAGTATTTTTTGGGAAGTGTCTCTAAACTCTCAACTCACATTCTTAACTTCCACAGAAGTTATGCCATCTATTGAAGAATCTATAAACATCTAGTAGGGTTTTTTATATACATTTTTGTTAAGCAATTGCACAGTATCTATAATAAAATACAGGCATAAAGTCAATGGGAAACATAACCTCTCATTGAATAAGTGGTAAGCATGGATAATAAGGATGAATGTTGCCTGCCAAACCACAATAGAACCAATGAATGCTGAGGGAACGCAAAAGGGAATAACTGTGGAGAAGAGTATTTTTTTTAAAAACGAACTTAAGTCATTCACATACTGTCATGCACAAAACCTTTAGAAAACCTGGACCACATGAGATTTATAACATAACTCTTCAGTCGGTTTCCTCACCTCTATCTCACTATCTTTTTCATGCCTCAAAGCAATGGTAAGTTCTCTGATTTTTTCTGCTGATACGTCCCCAGCATAAGATCCTCTCCGAGACTTTTCCTCTTCAAGGTGTTGAATTATAGCTTCTTTACTTTTCAGTGACAGATTCAGTTGCTCTATAAGTCTAAAATTAAGATTTTTAATATTAATCTTGCATCATCTACCACCAATTCTCCAGTCATTGCAATAAAACTTGCAGGCAGCAACAAGAACAACAGTAAAGAATTCCAGTGGTTAGAAACATCACCAGCAAGAGCTCTGACCTGTCTTTCTCAGCTCCAGTAATCATACCCAGATCCTTTGCAGGGGCATTCATAATTGAAGCAAGTTTCTGCTCAGCAGCTATTCTCAGAGCTGTCTCCTTCTCTGTCATTGCAATGGCTTTTTCCACATCATCTTGAGCAGCTTTAAGATTCTGTAATTAAAACACACAATCTCAACACATAAGAACAAAACACTAACAAAACTTTCCACATGTTGAAGTTTCTTCTACCAAACACATGTTGGTATATTTAATTTAGCAACTTTCACGATTTCAAGTGCTTTGCAAATGCTTCTGA
Source organism: Pedionomus torquatus (assembly GCA_013398155.1). Taxonomy (NCBI): domain Eukaryota; kingdom Metazoa; phylum Chordata; class Aves; order Charadriiformes; family Pedionomidae; genus Pedionomus; species Pedionomus torquatus. Next base: position 10,194 of record VZRU01015900.1, on the reverse strand, counting down.
ACTCTTCTGTGGCTACATTTTCAAGATTAATTCATTTTCTGCAGTACATAAAGAAGGGAGGTTTGTTTCAAAGAAATAAAACAAACACCCTAACTTATAGCAATACTGGAAACAAAAGTGTCCCTGTGTTATGGCTTTAGACTTAGCTATTATAATTTGGCTTTATCCCACTGTCCTCCCACTATCATAATACATAGCTACACTTAAATTCAAGAGGCTAAAGAAGGGGTTTTTTATGCCATCAGAAATTAAATTAATATTCATGGACTCACTGTAGCTAATTAGAACTCTTCCCAACATCATTTATAGTATTTTATAAAACTCGATAAAGCATGAACCAGACACTTTCCTTTTGCACAGCAACGGGAACAGAGGTAACACACTGTTGACTGACAGAGATGACAGTCAGCTTCCTCTAGTGACCCAACTCATAGAGCTGGGGAACACTAAAAAAAAAAAAAACCCACACTTGTCACACACTATGTAAAATTTGTTCCAGATCCTCATTTTCATGTTGTAAGCTTCCCTGCTGTGCTCACTGTATTTTCCTTCATACAAAATAAAAGCCTCTTTCTAGCCCCAGAATTCCTCTCTCTGCTTAAAGTCTACACAAACATGGGGAGGGTGAAAAAAAAAAAAAAAAAAAATCTTTCACCACTAAACTTCACCCCTTTTCTGTAAAGTTGTTCTGTGAGCATTCATCTTTCAACCAAAAATGCTAAAGGACATTAATCTTTGTTACTGTTATCTGGATCGATACAATTAATGGTGCTACGTAAATAAGTGACTAATACTACTATGCAGTGGTCACATTCATAAGCATAAGAATGGAATATTTACCCTTCTACCTGACAGGTCTGGGAAATACCAAGCTGACTCACTGATTTGGTACAGAGCAAGTAATTTAGGAACTTCTCTACCTATCCAATAGGACAAAGAATGCTTCGGGAAATCCCACTTCCACTAAACTGAAAAAAATTAAAAGGTCATGGAGGTTCCCCCCCCTCTTCCTCCCTGAAGAAGCGCACTGGCTTATGAACACTGTTAAATCTTCCTGATAGAAAAATACCACCAGGAGATTGCTACCAATATCTTTCATGACCAATTCATTCTTTAGAGATGGAAAAGCAAATATTGGAATCTACCCATTTGTGCTAGTTCTATTTACTTACAGAAAGAACACTCTATGTCTATCCCCCTCAAATAAAATTCCACAGACAAGTGTATACCATCAACAATGCAAAACAATCACAAGCTTATGTATGCCTAGGACTTGAGACAAACATTGAGTGGTTTGTGTTGGAAATACCAAATTTGTTCTTTACAAGAAACTGAACTTCTCCTTTTTTTCTGAGGAAGCAAGTTATTCGTACAGAGACTTTTATTATTTTTGCCTTTACACTACACAATGAAAAGAACATGAAGCAGTTCCCCTGAAAAGGTATCAACAATGGCTCATTAATAAATACAGGAATGAACCATCTCAACCACAGACGGCAAGGACTTAAAAAAAGATGTTAAAAATAACAGGAACAAGGGAATGTTACGCAAAAAGGTGACAGTGACAGCAGAAGTCAGTAACATTTGGTAGACAAAAGTCAATCTAACAAGAGAGTATAAGACATGCAGGGACAACACAACAGAAAAAAAAATACTGATTTCAAACTACTCCTTCAGTTTCAGCCACTCACCTCTTCCAGAGAGTTTATTCTGCTAGACAGGACTTCTTCCATTTCTTGCATCTTCTTTTGTGTCTCTTCTTTCACGCGCTGTATTTCGGCATTACCACCCTGGGCCAAGCTTTCCACTGCCTTACTGAAAGACCATAACACAGACAGAAATCCCATTGCATATCAGAGTGAAAAATACTTAAAGTGAAAGTTGCACAAGTGTCTTCCACTTTATCTCCAGCTGTTTGACACTTCAAGGTTAAATACAAACATCTACACACTCTATAGCCATTTTGGTGCTATGGTCTGAGTGTTCCACACACAAGCCTTGTCACGGTGCAGACAAGCACTTTGTATGCATGACGTATGCATGAAAAAACTGCTTTTTCAGTAATTGCTAATACCTTGTAATTAAAGAGCAGCCAGTGTTTCCTTACTGAACAAATGATGATCTCTTATTTATGACTTCCCCCTAAATTTTGCTTCTTGTTATGAACTTGTCCAAGGTTCCATTCAAAGCCCAGCGATATCTTTGACAGCTACCTGGAGAGACTGAACAAAAAATAATCCAGTCCTCAGGATCTACTTGAAACTAGCCTTCTCTTAACTACTGTAAAAAGGCCAACTGGTAACAACCCAATGCTGCGTGAGGTAGGCAACATAGAACTCCACTGAAACTAAGGCCCAGGTCTCAGTCAGTAGCTGTCAGTCATCACCAGCCTGGATTAGTTTGGAATCAGACATCTAGAAGGAAGCAATTTAACAGGCTATTGTCAGTCCTACAGTCATCCATTCCTTCCCCAAGGCATATTCCACCTTGCCACACCATAGCACAATGCAGCACTAGTTAATTTTTAAATAAGTAGTATTTATTAAGGCAAGAGGTTCTAACAGAAAAGCAGGAATTTTAAGTGTATTCATTTTTATACCATTAGAAGTCACAAGATTTATTCTAGGTCAGTTCTGAACTGCTCACAGCCTTACTGAGAAGTTTTATGTAATGTCATCTCAATCTAGTGATGTAACAAAAAAAGTCCACCTCTTCACCTGTTGAGACAGTTAAACTCTTAGCCTAATGTCTACAATGGAAACTCTAAGCCATTCCCAACTAGCAAGTCATTTGGGTCTGAAAAATACAGCAGAATGAAGCATAATATCAAAAGTCAGACCATCCAGTGTAACTACAGTAACATCACTGTGCCTTTAACATGCACACACGTAACTTCTGTAATGAATGAAGCAAATTCTGGGTAAGTGCCCTTACACTACTTTGGGATTCTCATAACCCTAGAGGATCAGGGAAAAACAGCTACAAACAAGAACCTGGAAACTCTGAGTAATGGACATTGAGAAATACAGTGGTACTTACGAGGCTTTAATGAGTAGTTTCTCCCTTTCCTGCAGATCACGCTTCAGGCTTTCTATCTCAACTTTCAGCTCAATGTTCTAGGGCAAAAGAATGAAAGTGTCCTGAGAGAATTCAGAGGTCACTCTACCCAAAAGCTGTTGGCAATATGTAGATTATTTTTTCAATCGGCAAATATAAAGGATCATTGGGCTAAGAATAGCATAGAGACATTATAACTTTTAATGGACATATTTTGCAATGTTCAAGACTTTCAGAAATCTCAGAAAGCATTTAGGACCATTGTATTCAAGCAATAGAAACTCCCTACGCGCACACTTAACTCCCACAATAGGGAGTAGCACAGATCAACTTGGGAGTTTCCAGGGCTTCCATGCACGGTTTTTCTTTGAGCTATGAGATATTCTCATTTTCTTTTTAAAACCCAATTGCACCAACTATTAAGGTTTTTAATAAACTTACCATTATTTTGCTACCACTCGAGAAAACTACTTATGACATAAGCACACATTGTACAAAGAACTACTTGGCCCGCAAGTTGACAGATACCATTTTTATACATCAGCAATTAGACAGACACCAATCAGCTCATAAGCATTCTTTCCATTTACAGCCATAAAAGCAGAAGCTAAAATGAGGAACCTTCTCACAAAACAAACTTTTCAAAAAGATATAAAGTTCTATTAGAATGTTCTAAACACCTACTATTTTATGTATTTCTTCAGTGGGACCATCAAACTTCTGCTGCATTCGCTCCTCCAGAAAGTATATACGAAGCTTCAGGTTGAAGTTCTCTTTTTTCAGATCGGTGATTTGCTGGGAAATAAGACAGAGAAATTATGTCACCTGTTTCAAGCTCAGTAAAATAAAAAGCAAAAACAACTATCACTTGATTTTGCTCTCCACAGTCAGAATTCAACCCACTGGAAATGGCTAGACATGTAAGTTTGTGTGTGAGATACAAGCACACACACACATTCAAATTGTGAAGGTGACAGTAACAGCTTATGACATCAAAATGAAACATCCTTCCAGGAGAGTGTCACCCAGGGAGATGCAAATACTCAGAACTCTTCAAGAGGTTTTGATCTTCTCCAGCTTCAGCCCATATCACAGAACATATTTATGGCTGGAATGGTGAGACAACTGCCTTCTGCTGTGCCCCCACCCCCCCAACAAGAAGAAATCCTGCTCTAGCCTACCCCTTCTGAATGTTTGCAGGGTTTGTTTGGGTTTTGGAGGGTTTTTTTGTGTTGGTGAAAGATCTTATCATTTAGCATGTTTTATTTTCAGCCCTGCAAAACTCTGAGACACTAGCACATAAGCAAATAACAGAATAGTATTATTTAAAATTATATAATACATGCTATTTTGCAGATAGTGGCCTTTCGAATATTCCTGAAGTACTAAAACGTTGTCTGACTTCACACAAAAAGAACCCAAGAGAGTGTTCTAAACCTAAAAATATTAAGTAGTTCTCTATTTTATAAAATAGAACTTGAACAAAATATCAGATGTTATGTTGAAACAGAAGTATTTTCTCAGTAAAAGCTTGGGACGAGGGCCTTATTCATGGGAAGAAAAGCCAGAAGCGTACACAAGGCGCGCGATTCAAATCCAGTATCAAGAAAACCTTTATCCCATGTTTCATAGAGCAATTCTTTGGGAAAAAATTGCTTATCGTTTTTAACCTTCCTAGTAGAAGCAACAACATAGTTGATGGCTTCATTAAAGAAAGGAGACTCCCTCTAAATTTCTTTTAAGAGACAAAGCATAAAACATTCATTCAAATAAGACTTCTGTCCCTTGCCAGATGCTTTTAGCAAAGGAAATCTAATATGCTACAGAGCTACTAATAAAATATTTATGTAGGCTTTTCCAGAACAGTACAGTACCACTTGTAAAAATTATTAGCAACACAATTCTTAAAGTATTTGACATGTGAAACCTAAGATTATTTTCTGTAACTGCACTCAAAACCTGCATCTGCAAACAATTCTTCAATTTAATAATCTTTGCCCAGCAAGATATTTCATCATTATTCACACAAGCAACCGAAAACACACTTGACAACAGAAACTTTGTGGCCCATTCACAAATCCTGAAGAAGCCTGTCTTTAGAAACAGTAGCAATAATATATATTTAACTTTATCTTTGTTTCCCCACAATCCCAACTGGATGATCACAAACAGTAGGACATAAACTTGAACTACCCAGTAACAGCTGCTTAAAGCAGGATATCTTGTGATACTCATGAGGTGTCTTGGGTAATTGGAAAAACTATTTCAGAACATTCAGAGAGATGTAAGCAAGAAAACAATGCAACCTTGTACTTGGATTCAAGTCACAGAACCCAGAGCAGAACATTGATCAAAACGGAAATCCTTATTTGGAATAAGCAAAGAAATTAAAGATTTCTTAAATGAAGCAAGGCTGCAGAACTGGGCTAGATCCTGTATATATTGCTGGCAAGTTCAGCACTGTGTTCAAACAGTGAGAACAGACCTTACAGCATTTGGTTTGTTGTTTTGGGGTCAGTTGCTGGGTTGTTTGTTTTTGGGTTTGTTTGTTTTTTTTTTTTAAAGTTGTCCATAGATCACTCCTAACAGTCAGTCTCTGTTCATTCAGAAAAAGTCCAAGTGCCAAAGACACTCTGATATTCAGTACGTTTCTGAGTCTAAAGGAAAAAACAATTTCTAAAGAACTCAGCATACATTAATTCTACTTGCATGTATTTCAGTGGCAATAGAATTAAATCAAAGTCCTTAAGGGTACTATTTTCAAAAGGCAAACAAAACAGACTACACAATCATAAACCAATAAGTGAAACAAATGTCTCTGACATTCAGATTCTCAGAGGAAAGTTAATTCAGGCAGACTACAATTAAAAAGTTATAGCTTAATAAAAGACAACATGTAAAATGCAGACAAGTTCACACTGGAAATGGATTTTAATGGCAATCCTCTCGGTTTATGCATTTAAAGACTTTGTCTTAAATCCTTTACGTGTTTTGATTTCTGTATTTAAAAAAGGAATGAAAGAAGAGAAATAGCAGACTCTTGTAAAAAAAACCCTGCAATACATTCTATACACCACAGTGGCAAATACCACTTCCCTACCTCAGTTTAGCTCCTTTCCAAGTCTGCATAGAGCCACTTTTATGCAAAACTGCATCTTTCAGAGGCTGTGGTTCCACATCACAACAGAGGTTTTGCCAGCAGAGGCCATTTCACAAGACAGCAAAACTCTAAATGGGTTATAGGGGAGATATGAAAATACCCACAAATACTATTTCTTAGTTCCCCAACTCAAAATCAATCATAATTTCTATTCATGAATATCTAATAAACCATAACAAAACCCTCAAAGATGCCTTTTCACTTTACCCATGTAGTCACATTTTCTATCATAAGGTTGTTCCTACCCACATTGCAAGGATAAATGTTAAATAAAATAAATACTAAAAAAAAGTAAAAATTAAATAATCTACACTTCTAATATTGTCTAGTTCAGTATCTTCTCCAGATCTAAACATAAAAGGACCTTTTCTACATGGATCCATCCTTTATCCCATTCAAGGGTGATTACACCCACCCTGTTCTGTGAGCTGCAAGGCAAGGAGCCCACTCTTTTCACTATTGCCTTCTTGTATCCATAATAAAAAAGAGATTGCTCAAAGATGAGCAAATTCACACAGTGTACATGTAGACAAGCCATCGCCAAGCAGGAGATGCCCTTTATCTGCAATTTCAGATTTGTTTTAAAGTGGACAAAGAACAGCCTTACAGTGTCCCATCTGTCCAGAAGCACATGTAAAGGTGGCTACTACTGGAAGCTTGGTAAATAGTAGAATGACAGAGAAGGTAAATGCTCCCTTTCCCAAGTTTAGCCTTCCAGCTACCAGCAATCTTAAAGACTCAAAACCAGAAGTTGTAGAAATATCTCTGTATTTAAGTGCATTCTTCCTTCACTTGAATGGATTTTTGTGCTTCGTTATAGTGTTGGCATTCATAAAAGCCTAGGAAAAGTTTTACAGCTCAGTTTAACATAAGGGATGTATGTACCAGAGAGCCAGAGGTCTGCAGGGAGACCCCTTCTCCTCTATCACACAGAACAAACAACTGATTTCTCCTCCCTTTTAAACTTTTCCTCTGTGAAAACAAACATCACCTATAATGTCAGCTGCAGAGTATATATTCAAGACTGACATCTTTGGCACGTATCACTGTAAAAGACTTTGAGCAACTACTGATGCCAAGGCAGGGTCTTTTTACCCCAGCCATCACACAAAAACAAAAGAGAAAGCGAAACAGTTACAGACTGTAAAAAAAAAAAAAAAAAAACAAAAAACAAAAAACCAAACATCCTTCACCAAGGCTTTCCAAAACAAGCTTTAAATTCTGAGCAAATATGGTAGCTTTCTCCTCAAAGGGACATAAAGCCACAAGAAGCTGAAAGAGTGCAGAAGAAACACTCGTTTCAAACCTAACAATGCTATAAGAGGTAATGGCAGTTGCAGAAACACACTAAAAACCACAGGTGCTTGAACACATCCTGAAGAGAGCAACCACAGTCTTGGTCTGCATCAGTCACCTCCGAGATGTTTCTTCACACAACCGTAAGAACTTGAGTTAAACAATTTAAAACATTTACAGGGAAGTTGTCCTGCAACACAGCTTATTCATTAAAATAACCAGACAATTAATACATTAGAATATAAAGGAAAACATTAGTTTTGTGGTGGTTTTTTTAGTGTCAAAGCCAGCTTTATCTACAGAATTGCCACAATGACACTAGACCTTTTATAACAAAAGTATTCCAAGCACACTTACACGTAATTAAATAGGTAAATGGTATTATGCAGCTATCTATTACGTATATATATACACTATACATTATTATTCCATGAATTACAAAGTCAAACCCTGTACTAGTCTAAACAAAACTAAATGTGATGCTTCCTTGAAATAAATCAATTGCAGCCACACAAGCCAAGTTGTTATGCTTCTGGTGAAGACGTGCACTTTTGAGCAGAGGGTGCCAATTTTTGTTTCGCAACTTCAGAGCAGCAGTTTGCTAGTCTCAACAACAAAGTTTTGCCTCACTTTTTGAGCACAGTACTTAGGAAATGAAGGTTCAAAGCACAGAAAAGCCAGCTGGTCATATCTCCAACAGATCTTTGTTGACTGACATAACCAAAGAAACAGACCAGGAAAGTAAACACTTTAACCAGCACGTTAGAAATAACTTGGCCATAAATCTGTCACCAAGTCTTATATTAAAAGCCTGCTCACATTTTCGTAGTCCTTCATGGTCCGAGCTCTAGTCGGTGAGACCGTATCTTCTGTCACATCTGGCAACACTAGACATTTAAGAAGACAGAACAAGTTCAGACAGTAGTATCCCTAAGATCAGCTTCACTTTGGCAACAGCAAAAGCCTACGTTAATCTAGACATAATAAAAATACACCACCTTTTGGGAAGCGAGGGAGGCAGTTTTTTGCCCCTTGTTACATCCCATGTTAATGCTACCAAGTAATTAGCACCTAGATCACATAAGCCATCTATCACTTCAGCTCCCAAGTTCCAACATCATCATTTTAAACCAAGATGTACACTGAAATTAAGCTGTGCAAGGTACACTTTGAAGAATAAGTTCTCACAGCAGCTGCAAGGGACTCCCATATTAGAATTAAGTCCTACTAAACTACTGGAAAGCAGTTCAAATCTTTCAATACTGGTCAAGCCTCCAACTTAGACTCAGGGAAGCCACGGACAGAGGAAATGGCCAGTTTCTAGGTTCCTAAAACATAATCCCTGCTGAACGTACACGTACTTAAACTTCTGCTTGCGCACACATTTTGTGGCAACCACATCGAACAGGTCTGCAGAACTTACTTCCATTCAAATTCTCATGAGTAAAATAAATTTAAATATAATCTCATTATTCTGATTAAAAGTTAAGTGCTACATGTTTTATACAAAGAAGAGGCAGCTGAGGATTCAGACTGACTCTCACACTAACTAAAAGAAAATATTTCATTTAAAGTACTTCCAAAATTGTTGTGTAGAGCAGTCTTGAAAATAACCCAAAGGATACCAGCCAATGGTTTTTAAATCTTGACATTCTCATCAATTTCACACCAGAGCTTTCTAGAGCACACACAGAACACAGTAACGTTATTTCACAGCTTTGGTATGTTTCTTATATTTGCTCCCTTTCATGGGCAAACCATCTAATTTGTCTAAGTTTTAATGACATACTTTTTCTATACACTGAAGTCAGCCAAGTTACATCACCAAATACACGCACTCCTAAAGAGAAATCAAAACCATACACCTCAAATTCACATAGGTGGGTCTCAAAAGAATACCATTTATCTATTTTACTTTAAAGTAAGCGTTTCGAGCTAGTCTCCCACACCTGAAGAGGAACATCGTCAGACGGTAAGGAACCATGAACATGACTACACGGTCATCGTGGCCATCATTCAAAAAAATGTACTGAATTACAGCTTCTGTTCAACAGAAACTAAACAGAAAAGTTCTTAACTCACACCCAGAAGATACTGGTCTAGATCGGGTGTTGGGGCAGGCAGCAACTGCACAGCCGAACTGGGAAACCCAGCGACACACGGCGTGAAACTTCCCTAAAACCACGCATAATATGAAACGGTCCTATGGCCTTGCTGGACAACATTCCGAGTGTTTTAAGCACAAGAAAACCGCTGATCGCCTTATGCAAGGCTGAGAGCCGTAATCGCCACAGGCCACGGCGCAGACAGCGGCAACTGCAGAAGGTGCTGGCGATTTTATGCTCTTAAAAAAACCGCAACTGACAACAAGCTGCATCGCTTAAAGCCGTTTTCCGCCTGTTCTCCTCAAGCATGAAGTTATTCCCCACCACCACCCCCCCGGGATGAGGGATTTTCCCTCAGGCTCCGAGAGGCGCAGGGAGCCCAGGAACCAGGCGCCTCCCTGCGCCTCACGGG
>VZRU01015898.1:38976-59820 GCA_013398155.1 Pedionomus torquatus | reverse complement strand
TGAAAGGACAGCTCTGGTTGGGTTTCCTCTGTTAACAGTGAGTTTGGACCTAAGGCATTAGATCTAATTAACTGACCACATGGAAAGAGAAGTCTTTGTTAATTAGGAACCAGTTATGCTGGGCTGTGGCAAAGGCTGCCACTTCAAATTCAGCCTGAGCCACATGATGCTACATAGACAGCAGTTAGTGATGCTCATTCCTCCAGCTTTCACCACACTGGCACCACACCCATGTGCTCTGGCTCTAATTATGTGTGCTCACATCTTCCAGGCACCTTAGCTACAACCAAGGGCTAACCACCTCCAGAAAAACCCGGAGCTCTGTCCTCCTTCACTCACCTACCTTGCCCTCCAAGATCTTTCGGAATTTTGATTCAATGGCACTATGGAAGAGGTTGTAAAGCCACCTGCGGAGAAAAAACAGAGAGGAGTCCTTCTTTAGCTCAGAGGCTGCTGCAGAAGCATTTGCCCAGGAAAGTGAGACACTGGGAATGCAGCACTTTTGGGAACATCATTCCCATCTCTATTTGGCATCTACCTGCACCTGGATGGAGGACTGCCTTAAATCTCCCTTAAATGTGCAGCCACAGCAGGAAAAATTCAGACCAGGTTTAAGTTAATTCGATTGCACATCTGGATGAGAAATATACGGCAAGAGCCCAGAGACAGCTCAGGAGGGGTGTGCCAGTGCAGGCAGCCCACAGGCAGAAGAGGCAGCCTCCAAGGGACTGCAGATATGCTGACATCCTATTCCTTGCACCGGGGCCTGGAAGCTGCCTTCCCACAGATGGGTGACACATCCCAGTTCTAGGTCTGTACAGTGAAGTTACGTACCCTAACCTGCCCGAAAAGTGCACTCGGACTTTGGAGATGCGGGTGCTGCAGCCAGAAGTGTCAACAGTGGGTTTCCCAGAGACGTCGTTGCCCAGCTTCAGGTTGATTTTGATATAGACGTTCTCCACCGACACATCAAATGAACCATGGTCTCGGCTACAGGGAGAGATCAAGAAGGTGACACAGTGAAGGGATCCTGAATCAGCCAGAACTTTGGGACAGATCTGTCTAACTCATGCTCTCCCTTGTAGTGTGCACCCAGAGGAGACCAAGACCAAGATGGCTTTTAAACCCAGGGAAACTCAATTTCACCTGGAACACAAACTAGGAGAGGTTGCCTTTGAACACAGAGGACCAAGAGCAGGTAGGTGAGATGGGAGAGTGAGGAGAGTTGATGCACAGCTCCTCTGTTGTCTACCTTATTCTTTCCTCTCACTCCACTTTATCCATTTCAATGACAAACAACTGACAGCAACCTCTGTCCACCCCTGCTCCTCACTCAGGTCTGTCCCTGTGGGTGGTCAGGAAGGTGCCCCCCAGTGCAAACAAGTGGTAGGGACTGACCCCTACAAGAGGAAAGATGACTTTCCCATTTCCTGCCCCCCCTCCTCCCCCTGCAACTTGTAAGTGAGATAAACTCTGCTTGACCAGCTCTGAGTGCTCCTGGCTGGGCTCCCTGGGTTGAGGGGCTCCCAGGAGTGCATTGGGAATACAGCAGCTACAGCCCAGCTTTGAGAAAGATAAGTCAGCACATCTGGAGAGGGCAAAGCAACATCTGCCCAGACATCAGGGGGAGGAGAAAAGTCAAAGAGCTTGAGCAGGGAAGGTAAGAGCCAGGCACGTACAGAAAGTGTAACTTCACCCGCCAGTTCCCATCCACGTCAGCAAAGGCATTGGCGATGGAGACCTGCAGGCCCACGTTGGGGACCAGAGAAATCCGCGAGTACGGCAAGTGGAAACTACGAAGGTCCAATCTAAAAGTAAATAAACATAAAAGAAGAGAAAAGGGTCTTGAGGGGGTCTGCCTAAATCCTGGGCACTCAGCTGGAATGGCTGCAGGTGATATGACCACTGCACCAGCAGCATCCCCAGCTCCTGTCCCACTGTGGCAAAGCAATGCCTGGATCGGACAAACAGAGCAAAGCAGTACTTCTAGAAACGATGTCCCTGCAGCCACCCAGGCAGCAGCTGAAAACCCCATGAAGCAGGAGCAGAGACGTGCCACTGGGCAGCAAGGAGCTGGAATCTCTGCAGGGGCTGGGCTGCTGCTACATGACATGGATGGGTGGCCTTGACCTCACAGACAAAGCCACCTCCAGCACCTGGACTTCAACTGCATAAAATCCGCCTGCACCCAGAGTGTAGTCACCCTGGTCTCCTTTTTTCCCTTTGGGCAGAGAGGGGAAGCAAGAGTGTCTCCGCCTGCACCAAAGACACGGTCAACATCTCTGGAAGCCATGGAGGGGACAGAAGGGTCCTCTCTGCTTCAGGGCTCCCCATCTTCCCCCAACCCTCCTGCTCCTTTTGTGGGTTGGGGGAAGGGGAGGGCAGTGGGACACTCTGGGGAATGAGCAAGGCTCACCTGGAGAACTCATAGTGCACCTTCCCGACATGCCGGATGCGAAAGTCACCTGAGATGTCTGGCAGCTTCACATGGGTCAGCTCCTTCTCCAGGATCGAGATGCCCTGCAGATGGGCTGCAGGGTCAGAGGGACAGTGTCACCACCTCTTGCTTCCCACAGGAGATGGGAGTGTGCACCAGGAGCTCATCAAAAGGGTTAAGGGAAAGATCCAGCTGATGCCCTGGCTGCTTTCCACCTCCCAGGCTAGCTTTAAAGCTAATCTCAGTGCACAGAGACCTCTCAGCACACCAGCAACTGCCTGAGGGCTGCCCATTTGCAAGCCCTAGGGGAAGGTGGTAGCCAGGAGGCATAGAAAGGGGGGAGAGCTCCAGTCCTCCATCTCTGGGCTATATGCACTATATGCACACTATATGCAGGAAATCCTGGGCACTGTGCTGCTCCATGCCCAGCACCTTCAGGCAAAGCTGGATGGAGCCCACATCCCAGGGAGCAGCATCCCTGCATCCATCTGGGAAGGGGAGACACGTCCTCCTCTCCCGCACGGCTGGCAGAGCTGCCGGGTAAATGAGCTGTTTCTCACACAGTGTATTTCAACCCATAACAGGGCGGTGCTGGAGCTGGGGCTCTGCCTGCCTCAATAAAACCAGCGCGGGGCCCATCCATCTCTGTCANAAACTAGGAGAGGTTGCCTTTGAACACAGAGGACCAAGAGCAGGTAGGTGAGATGGGAGAGTGAGGAGAGTTGATGCACAGCTCCTCTGTTGTCTACCTTATTCTTTCCTCTCACTCCACTTTATCCATTTCAATGACAAACAACTGACAGCAACCTCTGTCCACCCCTGCTCCTCACTCAGGTCTGTCCCTGTGGGTGGTCAGGAAGGTGCCCCCCAGTGCAAACAAGTGGTAGGGACTGACCCCTACAAGAGGAAAGATGACTTTCCCATTTCCTGCCCCCCCTCCTCCCCCTGCAACTTGTAAGTGAGATAAACTCTGCTTGACCAGCTCTGAGTGCTCCTGGCTGGGCTCCCTGGGTTGAGGGGCTCCCAGGAGTGCATTGGGAATACAGCAGCTACAGCCCAGCTTTGAGAAAGATAAGTCAGCACATCTGGAGAGGGCAAAGCAACATCTGCCCAGACATCAGGGGGAGGAGAAAAGTCAAAGAGCTTGAGCAGGGAAGGTAAGAGCCAGGCACGTACAGAAAGTGTAACTTCACCCGCCAGTTCCCATCCACGTCAGCAAAGGCATTGGCGATGGAGACCTGCAGGCCCACGTTGGGGACCAGAGAAATCCGCGAGTACGGCAAGTGGAAACTACGAAGGTCCAATCTAAAAGTAAATAAACATAAAAGAAGAGAAAAGGGTCTTGAGGGGGTCTGCCTAAATCCTGGGCACTCAGCTGGAATGGCTGCAGGTGATATGACCACTGCACCAGCAGCATCCCCAGCTCCTGTCCCACTGTGGCAAAGCAATGCCTGGATCGGACAAACAGAGCAAAGCAGTACTTCTAGAAACGATGTCCCTGCAGCCACCCAGGCAGCAGCTGAAAACCCCATGAAGCAGGAGCAGAGACGTGCCACTGGGCAGCAAGGAGCTGGAATCTCTGCAGGGGCTGGGCTGCTGCTACATGACATGGATGGGTGGCCTTGACCTCACAGACAAAGCCACCTCCAGCACCTGGACTTCAACTGCATAAAATCCGCCTGCACCCAGAGTGTAGTCACCCTGGTCTCCTTTTTTCCCTTTGGGCAGAGAGGGGAAGCAAGAGTGTCTCCGCCTGCACCAAAGACACGGTCAACATCTCTGGAAGCCATGGAGGGGACAGAAGGGTCCTCTCTGCTTCAGGGCTCCCCATCTTCCCCCAACCCTCCTGCTCCTTTTGTGGGTTGGGGGAAGGGGAGGGCAGTGGGACACTCTGGGGAATGAGCAAGGCTCACCTGGAGAACTCATAGTGCACCTTCCCGACATGCCGGATGCGAAAGTCACCTGAGATGTCTGGCAGCTTCACATGGGTCAGCTCCTTCTCCAGGATCGAGATGCCCTGCAGATGGGCTGCAGGGTCAGAGGGACAGTGTCACCACCTCTTGCTTCCCACAGGAGATGGGAGTGTGCACCAGGAGCTCATCAAAAGGGTTAAGGGAAAGATCCAGCTGATGCCCTGGCTGCTTTCCACCTCCCAGGCTAGCGTTAAAGCTAATCTCAGTGCACAGAGACCTCTCAGCACACCAGCAACTGCCTGAGGGCTGCCCATTTGCAAGCCCTAGGGGAAGGTGGTAGCCAGGAGGCATAGAAAGGGGGGAGAGCTCCAGTCCTCCATCTCTGGGCTGGACACTGTGTGAGGTGTGCAAGAGATTTCGGGCACTGTGCTGCTCCATGCCCAGCACCTTCAGGCAAAGCTGGATGGAGCCCACATCCCAGGGAGCAGCATCCCTGCATCCATCTGGGAAGGGGAGACACGTCCTTCTCTCCCGCACGGCTGGCAGAGCTGCCGGGTAAATGAGCTGTTTCTCACACAGTGTATTTCAACCCATAACAGGGCGGTGCTGGAGCTGGGGCTCTGCCTGCCTCAATAAAACCAGCGCGGGGCCCATCCATCTCTGTCACTGCCTCCCCTGCAGCTCCCCACCTCCTCTCCTCCATCGCTCACTTCTGAGGGGCTCAGATCTCAGCTGCCCAGATACAAGCCATGAGAGCAGGACCTTCTCACCCTGCCAGCCCTGCACCTCCCCTGATTCTGCTGGGATGTAATACACACACCCCCCTCCACAGACACCCCCCGAGACCCNCCTCTCCTCCATCGCTCACTTCTGAGGGGCTCAGATCTCAGCTGCCCAGATACAAGCCATGAGAGCAGGACCTTCTCACCCTGCCAGCCCTGCACCTCCCCTGATTCTGCTGGGATGTAATACACACACCCCCCTCCACAGACACCCCCCGAGACCCCGCAGGGCCAGGCCCCTTGCAGGGGCTCCATGAAGGTGGTGGTGGGGCCAGACGGGTGCATCAGCAGGAGGACCTGGGTGATGGTGCATTCAGCACCCACAGCCAAGGCTTCCCCCAGAACCCCACATGCATCCATGCAAATGTCTGGCTCCACACTTCAGCCACCAGCACACCTGCAAGAAGAGAAAGAAGCTGAACCCACCGTAGTCCAAGCCTGACTGGGTGATCCTCACCACGAAGCCGGGGTTGGTGGCTCCAGTGAGTGCCAGGCACAAAGCCAGCACCCCGCAAGTCACTGCCAGGCTCTGTGCTCCCATTCTGGCTCTCCTGTGGTGCTGCACCGCTGCCAGGCTCTCCCTGACCACACCGCCCTTATATTTGTGCCAAAACAGGATCTGCAGGAGAAGGAGGCGTGCATAGCCACTGCTTTAGCCCACACGGGACGTCCCCTGCAGCCTCAGGGCTTCCTGCTCAGCTACCACCCCACTTCTCTGCACTGGTGACACTGGTGCCTATAGCGTGGCACTGCATGTCACAGCACATCTGTACCCAGCGGCACACAGGGTGCCTCACCTCACAGGCAGGGAACAGATAGTGAAAACCAGGAGGCAACAGCCCAGTTTCCAGCTCTATGCTGGGTGCAGTCCCTGGCTGCCGCCGAGGCAGGTGCTTGGTGAAGCAGACCTGGCGCAGGCACGGCTTTGCCTCTGCCAGTTGTGTTGGATGGGGTTATATTCTTGCTGCCTGCTCTCCTCCTGTCTTCACTGAGCACAGGCTGGCAACAGCCCAGGCTGTCCCTGAGCCATTCTCAGCCCTCCTGTCCCTTGCCCTGTTCCACAGCGCTCCTGGGCTGCTCTGCGCTCCTGGGCATTAGCTGCTGCTATCACAACACACACCTGCCAAAGGCACCAGTTGCAATCAGAGCAGCCTTGGGCACAGCAAGGGGTAAGGTTAAGAAATTAATGTTTCTCAATACAGATGAGTTGACCCCAGAGTCCAGCAGGGCTGGTGAAGGGGCACCTGCCTGGGCTGGGCAGCTGCAGCGGGGCACCGGGAGTAAATAAATCAACAAATTGCCTTGTGTCTCCAGCCCCAGGCACAGGGCTCTGTCACAGAGCAGCCATGGACAGGAGAAGACAGCCAGCACACCGGGAACAAGCCCCAAAGGCAAAACTGCCGGGACCCTGACATCTCACAGCTTTTGGGCTCAGGTTGGTGTGGAAGCTGGGTGCCACCAGGAAGGGGCAAGGGGGCATCACTCCTACAGCCCCAGAGAGCACAGCTGGACCCTCCCCAGAGGCTGCAGGGCAGAGGTGAGGGAAGAAGACACTTTCATTTCCCGTTGGGTAACCATCAGGACCCAGCACAGGAAACCCGCTGCAGCTGATGCAGGCAGATCTCATGCTGGATCCAGGGAAGTCCTTCTTGCCAGAGGACACATCCCTCAATCAGGCACTTATGAAACGCAGCTATTGCTCAAGCACAGCCCGTGGCTGTGCCCTGTGGGGCTGCAACCTGCTCCCCCAACCCATCTTCATCGCAAGGGTGGACACAACAGTGGGCACGTGGCTAACGAGCTGGACTTCTTCTAACATCAAAATCCCCTTCAGGGCCCCAAAAGCACCCAAACTACTTATTTTCCCCACACACGCTGCAGCAATCCCTCCACCCCAGCTGCAAGGAGGCACCACGGACCCCACCAGCCCTTATGGCTGGCCTTGGCCTTTATGCAAGTCTGCAGCCACAGGGCACAGCTGGCTCTGCCAGCCCACCCCTGCCCCAGCCCAGCCACCCCACAGCACCCAGGTTGCCCATGGAGGGGAGACGGCAGCACCACAGACCTCTCCTAGCCCGGACTGAGCGGAGAAGCCCACCACGCACAGTGCTTGCCCACAGGGCAGTATGGCCACGTCCCACGGAGAGGCTGTGCCAGGCCTAGGGCCGGGACACGTTGCCACAGCAACCACCCAGAGTCATGGAATCATAGAATGGTTGGGGTTGGAAGGGACCTTTAAAATCACGTCCAGCTGTTAACCCAAAACTGCCAAGTCCACCACTAAACCACGTCCCTCAGCACCATGTCTACACGTTTTTTTTAAATACCTCCAGGGATGGTGACTCCACCACTTCCCTGGCAGCCTGTTGCAATGCTTGACAACCCTTTCGGTGAGGAAGTTTTTCCTGATACCTGATCTAAACTTCCCCTGGTGCAACTCAAGGCCATTTCCTCTCAGACTTGGCCCTCAGCCTTGTTGAACACCAAACCCTTGGCCTCATCCCATGGATCCAGCCTGTCCAGACCCCTTTGCAGAGCCTTCCTACCCTCAGGCAGATCAACACTCGACAACAACTTGGTGTCATCACAGAATTACTGAGAGTGCACTCAATTCCCTCATCCAGATCCTTGATAAATACATCACACTGCTTGTGACCAGCTGCCAACTGGGTTTAACTCCATTCTCCACAACTCTTTGGGCCCANCACACCTCTTTGGCCCCACCCATCCAGCCAGTTTTCCACCCAGTGAAGCATATGGCTGTCCAAGCCGTGAACAGCCAGTTTCTCCAGGAGAATGCTGTGGAAAATGGTGTCAAAGGCTTTACTGATGTCTAGGTAGACAACATGCACAGCCTTTCCCTCATCCACTAAACTGGTCCCCTTGTCATAGAAGGCAATCAAGTTTGTCAAGCAGGACCTGCCCTTCATGAACCCATGCTGACGGGGCCTGATTGCCTGGTTGTCCTGTACATGCTGTGTGCTGGCCCTCAAGGCGNATGCTGTGTGCTGGCACTCAAGGTGATCTGCTCTCTAACTTTCCCTGGCACTGAGGTCAGATGAAGAGAAGACTGAGAGGGGATCTGATCAACACCTATAAAAACTGAAAGGGTTGCTGTCAGGACGATGGGACCAGTCTTTTTTTCAGTGATGCCCAGTGACAGGGCAAGAGCTAATGGGCACAGACTTGAACATAAGTTCTAAATATCTAAACATCTAAATACGAGGAGATATTTCTTCAGGATGGCAGAGCCCTGGAACAAGCTGTCCAGAGAGCTGGTGGATTCTCTGTCTCTGGAGACGTTCAAAACCCACTTGACACATTCCTCTGCAACCTACTCTGAATGGACCTGCTTTGGCTGGTGGGTTGGACTAGATGATCTCCAGAAGTCCCTTCCAACCCCATACCATTCTGTGATTCTGTGACAGGCCTGTAGTTCCCCAGTCCTCCTTCTCGCCCTTCTCGGGGATGGGTGTCACATTTGCTAACCTCCAGTTGGCTGGGACCTCCCTGGTTAGCCAGTACTGCTGACATGGTTGAAAGCAGCTTAGTGAGCGCTCCTGCCAGCTCCCTTAATACCTTTGGGTGGATCCCATCCAACCCCATAGACCTGCGAGTGTGTAAGAGGTGCAGCAGGCCAGTAACCATTTCCTCATGGATTATGGGGGCTTCATTCTGCTCCCCATCCCCATCTTCCAGCTCAGAGAGTTGGGTACCCCAAGAACAACTGTTAAAGACTGAGGCAAAGAAGGCATTAAATACCCCAGCCTTTTCCTCATCCTTTGTCACTGTTTCCCCCTGCATTCAATAAAGGACGGAGTTAGGGACCACGCAGGCAGCTGGGCATGACCCTGCCACGGAAAATTGACATAATGATGAAAACAGGATGGGCCATGGTACTTTGCAATAACCACACTGACAAAAATAGCTACAACAGGGGGTTTTGGGTGCCTGACTTCCCATGAGGGGGGCTCCTGGCAGCCCATGGCTGCCCCCAAGCAGTGCCAAGGGCGCAGGGAAGGTATCATAGTGACAGCACCAACACAGCCATGACCCTAGCACCAGCCACCTTTATTGCTACCAGCTACCTCCAACAAATCAGAAGAGGCAGGGGGCCAAGGTGTGGGTGGTGGGCCAGGGATGCCCAGCTCGCAGTAACGATTGGTGATGGTCTGGTGTGGGACACAGGGATAAGGCTTCGGGGGTGCTTCTGTCCCCAGCTTCAGTCCAGGGCAAGGTGGGCAGTAAGGGATACTGCAGCAGAACCAATGGTGTTCAGCTCCAGCACTAGGGCCAGGGGGAGGGAAGGTGCAAAGGGGGCGTCCTCGATGCTTAAGGTCCTTCTTGTTGCTGTGTAACTTTACCCAGGACTAAGAGCGAATGTTTCCTCCAAGCAGCAGGAAATTCTGGGAGAAAGAAAGAAAGCATGGGGCTGTGACAGGCCCTGGCAGCCACTTTCTGCTGCAACTTGCTGTGCTCCCTGAATCCACCACATTTTGGGGAGGGAGGGAGGATGGATGGGCATGTGTGGTTTTGCCAGCCAAGGCTCTATGCCTAACTTCATCCCTGGAACTGTTCTGAGGACATTTCATACCCATTCCTCATAATAACTCCTCAGCATCCCCAGAGTGGTCCCAGGTTTAAGAACTGAAAAATGATGTGCTGCTGCCCTGGGGGTGCTGAACCCAGACCCCCACCATGTAGACAGGTAAAGTGAGGCTCTGGTTTGCAGTTCTGCTGCTGGGATCCTGGTAGAGCATATCCTCCTGCCTGCTGCATCCCAGCACAGTGGTGGGAACTGGCTTTGTACACGATGGTGGCAGGTGGGGACTCAGGGCAACAAGATGGGCTCTGGCCAGGGCTGGGTGCTCCCCCCACTCACCGGGTGAAACTGCACGACGATATTGGAAAGCTGCATTCCTTTCGGCATTGGAAGAGGGAAACCTTGATTTAACTTGGCTGGAAAAGACAATACACATGGCCACATTGGGATGAGAATGGGAGCAAGAGGGAGCACGTGCTGTACACAGCAGGAAGCCACCTCCTCTTCCCAGCCCTCTCTTCACCCCCACTGCTCCAGGAGTAGGCAGAGGAAATTCCTCCCAAGCTCTACAGAAGGGCTGGGGGCTGCGTGTTGTGATGTGCCACCCTCCCCCTGTTCCCCACGCCCCTGGCAGCTGCCAGCCCCACTCTGGCCTCATGTGCTGGGGAGTCTTGAGAAGCAGGGAGGAGGGAGAGGGTCTGGAAAGCATTAGGATGTGCGTCGCGCTCAGTTTTTTTCCATTGCGTTCACTGCTGGCTGCATGTCACAGCACTGAGGGCTCTCACACACCGTGGCCGGGTGCTTCTACCACTGCCTCCTGCACTCCTTGCAGGCTTTATCCATTGACTGGGCTTGGTGACAGGGATTTAAATACTGAACTGGTCCTGCTTGGATGGAGTGACCTGGCCAGTGACTACCCCAGCATCCCTATTCCCCTCAGCAGGTTCTCACCATTAATACGTGGGAGCAGGATACTGGAGGCCAAGAAGTTAATTATGGACTGCAGTGATTCCACCTGGGTAGCAGAGAAAGAGGGAAGGGAAAGAGCTTTAGCTTCCAAGAGAGCAGGTATCCAGGCACTGGAGGATGAGGAGAAGAAGAAACAGAGACAAAATGCTGGGATGGGCACAAGCTTGACCAAAGACCAGCAGCTTTGTCTGGCCACAATGGCAGGATAGATGTGTAGGGATGAGAGAGGCAGCGGCACCTGGCTCTGCATCCTCTCCCAGTCTCACAGGCTGATGCATGAGGCATTCATGGGGTCAGTGTGGGGCTTGGATTCAGCCCCATGTCCTGTGTTGGGGGGTAAAGGGAAATGGTGGGGGCTCTGATTGCAGTTAAGGATAGCTCACCTGGAAGGTGCCAATATTGGAATGCTTCAGAGAAAGCTTCATCCTGTACAGAGATAGAAGTGGTGCTGTAAAGGCTCTCCCAATGGAGGGACCCGTTTCCAGTCCAGAGCTGCTGTTGATGGCCATGTGGTTCCCACTCCCTCCACCCTGGCTCGTGCCCTCTGAACTGGGTCCTCATCCTTGGGACATCCTCACCTTACTTCCATGCTGGAGAGCCCAGAACAGAAGCATCCCCCCAGTCACCCTGGCCTGTAATCCTCCTCCTCCTTACCTGCTCATCTTCAGGCTCCCAACAACATGGCAAGATTTCACGTTGATGACAGCAGACCCGTTGCCTGTCTGGGGAGAGAGTGCAGAGCTCTGGTAGTGCTCACCCCACCTCACCCCAAACCAGACACCCGGGGAATGGATCTGAATGCCTGAAACACAGTGGGACCACTGTCCATCCAGGGGCATATTTACATGCAGTGTTAAACACAGCATTTGTCAGCCTGAATATGTTTTTGTTGGGATATGCCCACTGCACTAGGACTGGGCTGGTTTTGGGTGGGGTCTGGTATCTCTGCTGGCAGAAGCTTGGTGCTGGTGGCTCAGCCATGCTAAATGCAGCAGGAAGATGTTGCACAGCTCAAACTCCCATCTTTGCCACGCTGAGATGCATGAGAGAGCTCACCAACTACTCCGCATCAGCCAGAGTTGTGACTGCACCAGGAGCTGCCCAGCCAGGTTCAGAGTAAGCAAAGTGCCCAAACTCACCAGGCTGACGAGGAAGAGAGGAACCAGACTGGAGTTGGGAAGGATAGCATAAGCCTGGATATCCACAACAGGGTAGAACGAGACCCCTTCTGGTCCAATACTCAGGAATGGGGGAGAAGGAGTGAAGAGCCTGAACTTCATCCGCATGTTGGGGTATAGTCCTTCTAGCTGCAAAGGAGCAGGGAGATGGTAGGGACAGTGGCACAAACCCCCTTTTTGAGGGACACCACTTTGCACAGAGCAAATCCCCAGCTGTTCACAGCAGGAGCTCTGGGGAGGGAGGGCTGGACCACTCACCTGGGGAACGAAGGCTGAGAAGGTGGTGGTGTCCAAGTGGAAGTTAGTGCCCTTTGTGATCTGTGGAGAGAGGACAGTCACACCAGGGCCATGCAGCACAGTTGAGCCAGTGGTGATATCAGTCCTCTTGCCCTGTGCTGTCCCCAACGACCCCAGCTCTCAGCCTCCAGGCAGCTCATCAGGGGAGCCCTCCAAGACCACAGGCTGCTGCCAGAGCTCCTCTGGAAATGGAACCTGCTGCCTGGAGGCACAGGGACAGCCCCTGTCCCACCTGCACCACTCACCATGGAGTCCGTGATTTCAAAGATCAGTGCTCCAGCTTCATGGTAGACAAAGCTGGCTGTGTTGAAGAAATAGCTGGAGGCTGCAAAGTAAACCATGCGGTCGTGATCCGGGGGCAAGGTCAGTGCCAGCGGAGTGAAGGGGACAGCAGAGCGGTTAGCCATGAAGAAGAATTCACCCTGGGAGGATGGAGAGAGGTGAAGCAGGTGAGCAGAGGGTGGTGGGACTCACCCGCTGATGCAGGCTGGCAAACAGCATTTGCAGGAGGTGCCTAAACCTGGTTCCCTGCCTGCCTGCAGTGACAGCATCAGCCAACTCAAGCTTTCCCATGACATTCTCTCACCTTCATTGCCACATCCAGGGACTGGGCAGAAGCAGTTGGAGGAGCCACCAAGGAGTAATCAACCCCAGCAATGGCATCTATCCTGGCTGTGACTGTAAAACAAGGGACAAACGCATGAACAAGAGCAACATGGCCCAGGAAATCTGGGAGCAGACTGCCTCCTCTGACATCCAGGCAGTGCCATGCCCAGGCTTCTCAGTACAACAGCCCTGTGCCTGTGTCATGTGTGCTTGCTCCTGTTTAGAAGCCAAAAAAAAAAAAAATCATATTTCCCTCTTGACTGTTTTTCAGCCATGCAGACTAAATCCTGGGCTTGAGGAACAGTCTGTGTCCCAACTAAGGCATCCCATGCCTTCACCAGCTCCAGGGCACAGCTCACTGGAGCCTGTGTGCAGATATGCAGTTTCCACGGCCAGACAGGGTACACAGTGACGAGTCTCTGCTGATGCGGTGTTCCCCAGCTCCCAACTTGGGTGTGGAAATAAAAGGAAATGGGGAGTGGTCACAAGGTAGATCCCTGCTCTCATGGATGGGAAACGCAAGGAAGAAATGCTCCTAAAATCCCATGCAGTTCCCGCCTGGTACCTGGCAGAGTCTGGACGTATGGCTGGAGATTTCTGCGCACAGACGTGGTCACGATATCACAGACCTGTGTGAAAGAAACACAGTGAAACTGAGCAAGGGCAGCTCTGCAGGGGGTGGCCGCTCCAAATCCCCGTCAAAGCCTCAGCCGTGCTCTCTGCTTTGCTGTCTGGTACCATTATTCCTCCTCAGAAAATCCTGCTTAAACAAAAGAGTACACAACAGCATTTTTCTCTGCTCATCAGGCAGCATATTAATGAAGTGTCAAAGATACAAGAAGGGTTTACCACAGAATCATTTAGACTGGAAGAAGACCTATAAGATCATCAAGTCCAACCATAAATATAACACTGCCAAGCCCACCACTAAGCAATACGCCTAAGTGCCACATCTAGACATTTATATCTGCAAACATCTGCTTGCAGCAAGCTCCCCACCCACCCTTCAGCTCAACGGAGCCCCTTACAAACAAGCTCATGTGTGTCCTCAGACTTTTCCTACAGCCCATGACACAAGGGATTGTGCTGAGTGGCCAAGACATGGCTGAAGCAGAGCAACTGAAAGAGGTAACCGACCCCCATAGGAGCACTAATTACATCCCAAAAGTAGAGCTCACAATTTCCTACAGCAATGTGCTGCCTGGACAGAAAAGCAAATCCCTTGATTGCTGTCGTCTACGGGTGAAGCCTCAGCATTAGTGGGAGATTTTAATTGCAGGCTAAACACTAGTGCTGGAAATGCACTGCAGGGCACAGCCCTGCCAACAGCTGAGATGTTCTGCACAAACTCTCTTCCAGTGCTTGCCCCAGAATCACACAGAAAAGGCCAGGTAGATCAGGTCATCATCCGTTCAACCAGGCTTGCAGCAGCTGATGGTGAAATGCAGAGTGAAAGTGGAAGACTGAGGAGGAAGAAGAGGGACAAAGCCTTCATCATAGCCTTATTGTCAGGGCGTTGCTGCTCCTCCCTGTGCCTGGCCAGTATTCATCCCTAGGGCCTGGGGGGACAAGGACTACCCAAGCTTCTGCAGCAAGAGCAAGAGGCAGACATGGGCTGCCCCCAGACACCAGGGCACAGACTGGTCCCAACACTGCCCTCCCCTGCCCATCACTCCTCACACCATCTCACAGACAGAGAAAGACACTGAGAAGAGTGTGTGGGGCAAAAGGGGTTTGGAGAAGGAGCCCAGCGCAGCAGAGCTCCCCTCTGAGACTCAGAGCTGCCTTCCTTAAAGAAGAAAAAGCAGCAAAAAAGGCCTTTGAGCCCCAGCTTTGCCCTGCTGCCAGCCCATCTGCTGCTGCTGCCGTTCCTGGGGGCCTTGGGAAAGCCACTACACGGCATCAGGAACAGTGCCCGGGCAGGATGGGATCTGCTACAGGAGTGGGATTTGCCTGTTCTCCAACTGCCTCCTTCCTGAGCAAGGTTCACAACCAGGGAGGCTGTAACTCCTGCCAGTTAGCCTTGTAGTAATTATTGCTAACAGCTTGTTTCCATGTCTTCTTCCAGATCTCCTGCACGTCCCCTTTTGTGCCGGGTGGTCAGTACTGGGGCCTCCCTGATGCACCCCGTTAAAACCAGATGGGAAGTGTCTGAAACCCAGAAATGAGAATTTCTCCCCCCAGGGCTCCCCAAAGCACACAGGAGCACAGCCCTTGAAAGGACAGCTCTGGTTGGGTTTCCTCTGCCCATTTCTCCAGCTTTCACCAAACTGACACCACTCCCCTGTGCTCTGGCATCTTAAATCTCTATGTGTGCTGCCATCTTCCAGGCACCTTAGCTACAACCAAGGGCTAACCACCTCCAGAAAAACCCAGAGCTCTGTCCTCCTTTGCTCACCTACCTTGCCCTCCATGATCTTTCGGATTTTGGACTCGATAACTTTATGGAACAGGTTGTAAAACCATCTGTGAGGAAAAACAGAAAAAACTTTTGGGAACATCATTCCCATCCCCATTTGACATCTACCTTTGCCTCAGGGTTTACAGTTGCAAACAGACCTGCTTGTGAACCACCTGGATGCAGGACTATCGACTGCCTTAAATCTCCCTTAAATGTGCAGCCACAGCAGGAAAAATTCAGACCAGGTTTAAGTTAATTCGATTGCACATCTGGATGAGAAATATACGGCAAGAGCCCAGAGACAGCTCAGGAGGGGTGTGCCAGTGCAGGCAGCCCACAGGCAGAAGAGGCAGCCTCCAAGGGACTGCAGATATGCTGACATCCTATTCCTTGCACCGGGGCCTGGAAGCTGCTTTCCCACAGCAGATGGGCCACACATCCCAATTCTAGGTCTGTACAGTGAAGTTACGTACCCAAACCTGCCTGAAAACCGTACTCGGACTTTGGAGATGTNCATTCCCATCCCCATTTGACATCTACCTTTGCCTCAGGGTTTACAGTTGCAAACAGACCTGCTTGTGAACCACCTGGATGCAGGACTATCGACTGCCTTAAATCTCCCTTAAATGTGCAGCCACAGCAGGAAAAATTCAGACCAGGATTAAGTTAATTTGATTACACATCTGGATGAGAAATATACGGCAAGAGCCCAGAGACAGCTCAGGAGGGGTGTGCCAGTGCAGGCAGCCCACAGGCAGAAGAGGCAGCCTCCAAGGGACTGCAGATATGCCAACATCCTATTCCTTGCACCGGGGCCTGGAAGCTGCTTTCCCACAGCAGATGGGCCACACATCCCAATTCTAGGTCTGTACAGTGAAGTTACGTACCCAAACCTGCCTGAAAACCGTACTCGGACTTTGGAGATGCGGGTGCTGCAGCCAGAGGTGTCAACAGTGGGTTTCCCAGAGGCATCGTTGCCCAACCTCAGGATGATATCAATATTGGTGTTCTCCACTGTCAAATCAAATGAACCATGGGCTCGGCTACAGGGAGAAGAGGACAAGAATGGGACATTTCTTACTGGTGAATCACGATAAAGGGATCCTCCATCTGCCAGAGCTTTGGGATGGATCTCTCCAGCTCAGGCTCTCCCTGTCTCACACAGAGGAGATTGAGAAGGCTTTTAAACTCAGGGAAACTCAATTTCACTGGAACACAAACTAGGAGAGGTAGCCTTTGAACGGAGAGGACCAGGAGTAAGTAGAGGAGATGGGAGAGAGACAGGAGAGTTGGTGCACAGCTCCTCCATTCTCCACCTTGTTCTTGCTTCCCGCTCTGCTTTATCCTTCTCAGTGGCTGAATGAGTAGTAGCAACCTCAGCCTGGCACAGGTCTTTTCTTGCAGGTGCTCAGGAAGATGCCCCTCAGTGCAAGGAAGATGAAGGGATGGTCCCTCACACCCCAGGTACCACAAGAGGGGAGATGGCTTTCATGTTGTCTCCCCAACCACTTGCAAGTAAGATAAATGCTGCCTGGCCAGCTCTGAGGGCTCCTGGCCTGGAGGGAACCCTGGCTGTGGGAAAGAGAAGTCAGCACATCCGGAGAAGCCAAAGCAACATCTGCACAGACACAAGGGAGAGAAGAAAATATCCTGTCTGGACCCAGAGAAGCAGACCCAGAGCAGAGCACCCAATGGGAAAGGGGAGAGGGAGGCACTTACATGATGCGTAACTTCACGCGCCAATTCCCTTTCACTTTAGCAAAGGCGTTGGCGATGGAGACCTTCAGGCCAACGTTGGGGACCAGAGAAATCCGTGAGTATGGCAAGTGGAAACCACTAAGGTCCAATCTAAAAACAAATAAACAAAATAATAAGAGAAAAGGGACTTGAGAGGGTACGCCTCACCCCCAGGCACATGGCTGGGCAGAGAAGGAGGAGCAGGGCCACTGTGCCAGCAGCATCCCCAGCTCCCCTCCCACAGCAGCAAAGCAATGCCTGGCAGAGAGATGCAGAGCAAAGCTGTGCCCTTGGGAATGTGGCAAAGCAGGAGTGTCTCCACCTGCACTAAGGACAGAACCAACAACCCTGGAAGCTGCAGAGGTAATGGAAGTGTCCTTAATGCTCCAGGGCTCCCCCATCATTCCTCCCGCCTCTCGTATGGGTTGAGGTGACAGCTATCCACCCTGGAGTGGTGGCAGGGCTCACCTGGAGAGCTCATAGTACACCTTCCCCAGGACCTTGATGCGAGAGTCACCCGAGATGTCTGGCAGCTTCACACTGGCAAGCTTCTTCTCCAGGACTGCGATCCCCTGCTGTTGGGCTGCAGAGACAGAGGGACAGTGTCACCACCCCTCGCTTCCCACAGAAGCTGGGAGTGTGCAGCAGAAGCACATCAAAAGGGTTAAGGGAAAGATCCAGCTGATGCCCTGGCTGCTTTCCACCTCCCAGGCTAGCTTTAAAGCTAATCTCAGTGCACAGAGACCTCTCAGCACACCAGCAACTGCCTGAGGGCTGCCCATTTGCAAGCCCTAGGGGAAGGTGGTAGCCAGGAGGCATAGAAAGGGGGGAGAGCTCCAGTCCTCCATCTCTGGGCTGGACACTGTGTGAGGTGTGCAAGAGATTTCGGGCACTGTGCTGCTCCATGCCCAGCACCTTCAGGCAAAGCTGGATGGAGCCCACATCCCAGGGAGCAGCATCCCTGCATCCATCTGGGAAGGGGAGACACGTCCTTCTCTCCCGCACGGCTGGCAGAGCTGCCGGGTAAATGAGCTGTTTCTCACACAGTGTATTTCAACCCATAACAGGGCGGTGCTGGAGCTGGGGCTCTGCCTGCCTCAATAAAACCAGCGCGGGGCCCATCCATCTCTGTCACTGCCTCCCCTGCAGCTCCCCACCTCCTCTCCTCCATCGCTCACTTCTGAGGGGCTCAGATCTCAGCTGCCCAGATACAAGCCATGAGAGCAGGACCTTCTCACCCTGCCAGCCCTGCACCTCCCCTGATTCTGCTGGGATGTAATACACACACCCCCCTCCACAGACACCCCCCGAGACCCCGCAGGGCCAGGCCCTTTGCAGGGGCTCCATGAAGGTGGTGGTGGGGCCAGACGGGTGCATCAGCAGGAGGACCTGGGTGATGGTGCATTCAGCACCCACAGCCAAGGCTTCCCCCAGAACCCCACATGCATCCATGCAAATGTCTGGCTCCACACTTCAGCCACCAGCACACCTGCAAGAAGAGAAAGAAGCTGAACCCACCGTAGTCCAAGCCTGACTGGGTGATCCTCACCACGAAGCCGGGGTTGGTGGCTCCAGCGAGTGTCAGGCACAAAGCCAGCACCCCGCAAGCCACTGCCAGGCTCTGTGCCCCCATCCTTGGTGCCTGTGGTGCTGCTACCTGGCTCTCCCTGCCCATGCCACCTTTATATCCATGCCAAAACAGGATCTGCGGTTGAGGGAGGTGTGCAGAGCAGCTGCCACATCCCGCAAGGGGGATCCCCAGGGCTTCCTCCTTGGCTACCACCCTGCTCTTCTGCACCAGTGACACCTGCGCCTGCCACATGTCACAGCTCATCTTCACCTAGCAGCACATGCGGTGCCTCACCTCACAGGCAGGGAAGGGTCAGTGAAAACCAGGAGGTGACAGCCCAGTTTCCAGCTCTCCACTCTCTGCAGCAGAGACAGGTGCTTGGTGAAGCAGATGTCCTGCTGGCACAGGTTTGGCAAGTTATGGTTCCTCAATCCATGCATGCAGACCCCTGAGACCCCCCACACCCCCAGGAAAGGTGGGGAGGGATTCTTTATCTGTGAGGCAAGTGATAGGATGATGGGTAATGGTTTTAAACTGAAAGAGAGGAGATTTAGATTAGAAATTAGGAATAAATTCTTTTCTGTGAGGGTGGTGAGGCACTGGCCCAGGTTTCCCAGAGAAGCTGTGGATGTCCATCCCTGGAGACGTTCTAGGCCAGGCTGGATGGGGCTTGGAGCAACCTGGTCTGGTGGGAGGTGTCCCTGCCATGGTAGGGGGGTTGGAATTGGATTATCTTTAAGGTCCTTTCTAAACCCAACCACTCTGCAATTCCTTGGAACTTTCTTCCAAGCCCTGCCCATCCCCCAGCCACACACATAGAGGTGAGGGAAGACAAAATTATTTAAATTACTTTCATTTCCCGTTGGGGAAGTGTCAGGACCCGGCACAGGAAACCCACTGCAGCTGATGCAGGCAGATCTCATGCTGGATCCAGGGAAGTCCTTCTTGCCAGAGGACACATCCCTCAATCAGGCACTTATGAAACGCAGCTATTGCTCAAGCACAGCCCGTGGCTGTGCCCTGTGGGGCTGCAAACCTAGGAGGCTCAGAGGGACAGGGCGAGCAGAGGCCGGGTGTCTGTGCTGGAGGAACCTGACAGACAGGATGGTCGCTGGAGGGATTGGGGCTCTCGGATCGACTCTGCCTTTCTTCCCCTGAGTTTCTGACGTGAGCATATGCAGGCTGCCTGGCAGACAAACAGCAAATGCCCACTGCACCAGCAGGCATGGCTATGGCTGGAGAGCAGTAGGACAAGTCATCATCTGCTCTCAGAGCCAGGGCAGGAAAACAAGGAGACAGCAGCGCAGCAGGTCTGGTGCTGAAGGTGCCTGCCAGAGTAGCACATACAGCCCAGGGAAAAGCTGTGTCCTCCCATGGGTACCCAAATAGCATCCAGGGTCTGCAATCCTCCCACTGCTGACTGCAAACCATCCCTGGAGTCCAGGAGCCCATGGCAGAGAAGAAGCCAAGAGCAGAGAAGCTTAAAATGCAAAATCCACACTTGCAGCCCCTGAAGAGCCACGACCTTGCCACTGCCTGTTGTCAGCGCTTTGCTCTATCTTGCTTGGTGTGGAGGAGAAGCTCCCCAAACCCACAAGTCCATGACACCATATCTCAGCAGGGCAGTTTCAAAACAATATTTAAGACATTCAGGATGAGCAACATCCTGAGGAACAAGAACCAGGAGCAGCATACGAGGAGCAGCATAGAGAGGAAGCAAAACCAGAAATTCTTCCTTCTGGGTTTGAGCAAATTTTAAAGTTGAACTGAAGAAACCCTTCAAACAGCACAAACTGACCAAACACTCCTGTGTTTGGCAAGGAACGGTTGAAACCACATCTAAGGCCTGACACCGCAGACTGTTCCTGGTAGCGCTTCTTTCGACTCACGACAGCAGGTAGTCGAGCATGAAACCCTGCCCTGCCTGACTTGACCTTTCAGAGGGGAAAAGCCTTCATAGGATACTCTGCTGGTGAAGGACTGGTCTCCTGAGACTGCTGGAGCTGGACTGGGGTTTTCTGGGCTGTATGGGCAGGAAAGGGCAGGTCATCAGACAGGAGCCAAGAGGCTGGAACGACAGGGAGCTACAGGAGGTCCATCTCCTGTGCTGCCAGCTGTCCCTTACCCAGGGATGCGTGTCAGGACACCTTCTTGGCTGTCCCCAGGCCACCCCCAAGCTCCCTATGTCAGGGCTTCCTCTGGCCCCACATGGTCCTCAGCATGTGCAGGCAGTTCCCGATCCTGCCCACAGCTCTTTGCATCCCTTGTGTGTTGCAATGGTTCAAACCACCCTGCAATTGCGTGCTGGGGCTCTCCTGGGGGGAGCTCAGCAGTTCAGCAGTGGCTCTGCTTTATCCCCAGCAGCCATCAGTTTGGATCTGCTGGGCTCCTTGCTGCACCGAGTCCCTTCC
>VZRU01015898.1:8732-34435 GCA_013398155.1 Pedionomus torquatus | reverse complement strand
GAAGAGTCGCCCGTGGACCGGCGATCGGGCGGGAGAACCGGGGCCGTAGGGCAGCGCTCGGCCTCCCCCAGGAAGGAAGAGGGAAGGGGACAGTTGGGTGCCGTGGGCCCCCCCGGCCCCTCTGCCACTTCCCAGTAAACATGGTAATTCCTTCTGCTTTCCTATCCTTTCTGCTGACCTTCCCCGCTCGCTGCCGGTCCCCGTGAACACCTGCGGCCCCCCGGCCCTCCTGAGCACGGGGTGGGCATCCAGAGCGCTGGCGGAGGTCGGGTGCGAAGGCGGAGGTGGCCCTTGGCCACTTGGGCAGACGCGCGTGGGGCCGCAGCCTGTGATGCTTAAAACTTCCCTGCAAAGTTTGGCAGGGGGATTGGGGTGCAGCAAACGGGTGCTGCTGCGTGAACCGTGCCTGGCATGGGGATACGGGATGCTCGGGGGACCATCATCCCTTGGCCTGGCCATCTCGATTGTCACTGCAGCCATCACGCGCCGTGTCCCCAGGTTCCTGGGTGATGCTGCACTGAGCACTGATCTCCCGCTCTGCCGGGCCGGGGCTGTTCGTTAGCGTTTGCATCGTGCCCTGCCAAAGTTGCTCACAGTGAGACAGGGAGAGAAATTGTTATTCAAGGCTGGTCCTGGCGCTGCAAACTTGCTCGTTCCTGAGCAGGAGGGAGAAAGGAGATGGAGCTGAGTCACCCTGTAGCTTTGGGTATGAGTTAAACAACTTTATAGCACCAAAACACCAAAGCCCAGCTCGTCTTGTTGGTGTAAACCACTTTAAAAAATATGGGTATTTGGGGAGAAATATCAATCTCTATTTAACAGCACTTTGGCTTATTAAAATGGAAATGGCTTTGCAAATGTAAATCTCCTTATGCTCTCTAATGCCTTTTGTTTCAGTTCTGTGCTCTTGCAGCTGGCCAAGGGACGGGGGCTAATTGGTTGCTTTTGGATTTCTAACAACTCCCTGGCCGGCCTGGCCTCAGCTTCTTCCACTAATGCTGTGGTTACCCCAAAACCTCTCCCGGTGATAAGTGCTTTGTGACATTCAATGAAAACATTTTTGGTTATTCCAGGCCAAAATACTCCCCAGCACAACCCAGGCTGTGTCTGGTGCCTCCATCAGTCAGTTCCCTCCTGACGCTGGCTCACGCTGTCCCTGCTGCTGGATCAAGTCCTGGCCTTTTTATTCCATTGACAGGGGAGTGGCTTTGTTTATTCAGTCCATCCATCCTCTGGTGCATCCCTTTGCTGTAGGGTTTGGATGGTGGTTTGGAAGATTTTCCTTTCCTTGCTCCCCGCTGCAGCAGGCCTGTCCCTTCCTGCAGATACCCCGAGTTTATCCCAGCCTGTTTACCCAAATTCCAGGTTTTTCTCCCCAGTTGCCAACGTGCTGGTCTGGGTGATGCAGGGAAGCTGAGCTGTGTGTGCCAGGGGAGGCTGCTCCATGGTTTAGGGGGAGAGATGTTGTGAGAGATGGTGGGATGGAATGGGTTTGGAAGCGTGTGCCTTGGTGCCATCAGACTGCACCCCTCTGCCCTGGTGGCACGGCTAAGCCAGGGGACGGCCGAGTTTGGGGCTGCCAGTCACTCTGTGGCCACAGCCTGCCCAGAGCTGACCCCTGGCAGCCCCCGTCTCAGGAAAAATGGCTTAATCTTTCTGGTTTTGTTTGCTTTTTTTGTCCATGCCCCATGAGCTCAGCCAGGAAGAGTTTAGTTTGGTTTTGAGAGAGCTGGTTGCACATGCCAGGGCTGTGCAAGGATGACTGGGCAATGGGCTCTGGGACAGGCAGGGCTGGTCCATCTCTGGTGGCAGCACTAGGAGCTGCATGGATTCCCCTTTGCTGTTGCAGATAGTGGCTCCTCACCTCCATGCTGGCACAGGGAAGGAGCTGAGCTCAGTGGTGCTGTGCGGAGAGGTTGCAGATGCCCGGTGAGACTCAGTGCCTGGGACCTGGGCTTTACCCTGCAGTGAGGCTTTTCCAGAGCAAGGTCTCCCATCCTTCCTAGGGAGGGACAATGTCATGGTGTGCAAAGTAAGATCAAGTGTGAGAAGATGGGTTGTCCAACATCAGGAAGCCTGGCACAGGAACACCCTTAAGGATCATGGCCTGAGAATAGCCTTGCTCTCCTCCAGTTCTGCCCAGGCCCCATGGCTTCTCCTGCCAGGGCAGGAGATCTCTGAGTGGAGACATGGAGAAAAAGTCAAGAAGAATTAACCACAGCGTGACTGCAAAGTGCTTTAGCTAAAGAGCATTAAAGCTAATTAAGCTGAATTAACTGAGGCCACTGTGTCTCTATATGGGCTTTCAGGCCAGGAATTAGCTTCCTGAAACTAATTCCCACCTTCAGATAATCCCACCTGACTTCCTGCATGTCTGTGCAGGAGCACGGGAATGATGGTGAGCTGCGGCTGCCTGAGGCACAGGACCTGGCCACTGCCTCGGGAGGATGCTGGTCCCTGCAGCTGCTCCCCACCAGCTGCCCGTGATGCTGGGGTCCTCCACCAGGAGATCTAGAGCCCAGCCCCGAGTGGTGAGCTTGGCTTTGGCCTGGGCTGCAGCCGGTGGCAGAGCCAGGGGCTCCTCGGTAGCCCCCACCATGCTCTGGAGGAGGAGGATGAGGAGAGACATCCTGCTGCAAGCAGGAGATTCCTGGCCAGCCAGGCTGGGCCTGACCCCGTACCACACAGAAACCTGCATCTCTCCCACAGCAGCACCAATTCCAGCAGAAAAGGTGCTGTTTGCTCACCTGCCCCCACATCCACTGGCCTCAGCTTGATTTGTTGTTTATCTGAGCGTCTCCTGCAGAAATAGCTGCCAAGGAGTTGGAGAAGTCTCTGTCTTTCCCACTCACTGATGGGCTTCATTTGGCAGCTGTGTCTGTAGCCCCCCCCGGCCCCTGTTTGTAACATGGCTGGGATTTAACAGGAGCCATCTGATGGCTTCCCTCTGTGTACCCGCTATGCCAGCCGGGGCTGTGCAGCCGACATCTCCTGCAAAGCTGGGAGAGCAAACTGGGAACTGCCAGTTTATGCGTGGCACGAAACCGGCATCCTCGCTGCGGTCTGGAAGCGGCGCCGGGGAGGGGGCTGTAACCCAGCAGAGAGCTTCCCAGAAAACACTCCGAGGACTAATTTTGAGTTCAGCGAATTCAGCGATGAGTCTGAACCAAAACACCCTATCCGTCTTTAGATGTTTGTCCTTCCTCCCATCCGCTGCATTCCTACAGCGAGCTGCTGAGCCCGGCACATCCCCACGCTTTGTGTCTGGTTCACCTTAACCCCTTGGCTGCTGTGGCTCCTCCGCCTCCGCAGGGGCAGGGTTCCCGAGCGGGACAGCAGCCTGTGCTCAGGGCTCATCTCAGGCTCCTTCAACCACAGCCCAATGCTGGGAACCGGACCCGGCTGTGGCTCCTCCGCCTCCGCAGGGCCAGTGTTCCCGAGCGGGACAGCAGCCTGTGCTCAGGGCTCATCTCAGGCTCCTTCAACCACAGCCCAATGCTGGGAACCGGACCTGGCTGTGCTCATATGCTCTGCATCTGTTTCCTCCCAAGTGTCCAGCCCAGGAAGGTTTAGAGCCCCCACAAGCTCAGTAGCGTTGCCAACACGGGCGTACCAGGGACCTAGCAACATGGGGTGGTGGGCACGTGCTCCATGAGGGGGTGATGGCATCCCATTTTCAGGCTGCTCTTCCCACCAACAATTCTTTCCTCCTGCAGGATGCTGGCTCTCTGGACGCAGCAGTGCAGAGTGCCCTCCAGGCCCTCTACCCACCCTTCGAAGTCACAGCCCCGACAGTCCTGGGGCAGGTGTTTCGGCTGCTGGAGTCCAGCTACCGGGGAGATGGGCTCTGCTGCCTGCTCCAGTTCCTCATCCCAGCCAAACGCCTCTTCGAGCACGTGCGGCAGGCAGCCTGCGTAAGTCCAGACCCTCCCCATGCCACGGTGCCCTGCGCCCTGATTCCTGGCCACGGAGGATTTGCCCTAACGTGTGACACCCTGCCAGGCTGCAGGTTCCTTCTCTCCACATCCCCTTGCCTGTCCCCATTCTTGTCCCCTCCCACCTCCTCGGGATGGCTCCTGGCACGTGCAGTCCCTCCAATAAGACCACCCAGTTCCCCTTGTCTTGCCCCTGGAGAGGCTCCAGTAGGGGTTTCTCCTCTGTTAGCACATGGGGAGCACTCAGCACTCCGGGAATGGCCGCAGGCTCCAGATGGACTTGTAGGACCCTACTGTGACTCTGTTCTGGGACATCCCACAGGTCACCAGGCTCTTCAGTTCCCATCATAAGAAGTGCAGGGCTGGGCAGTGAGAGC
Organism: Pedionomus torquatus; assembly: GCA_013398155.1. Taxonomy (NCBI): domain Eukaryota; kingdom Metazoa; phylum Chordata; class Aves; order Charadriiformes; family Pedionomidae; genus Pedionomus; species Pedionomus torquatus. Next base: position 30,123 of record VZRU01015898.1, on the reverse strand, counting down.
ACAAGGGGCTGGCCGGGAGGGTATGGAGCTGGTGGGAGCTCTCACTCACATGCTTTGTTCTTCCTCCCTCCCAGGCTCCCTACTTTAACTGCATCTTTCTCCATGAAGGCTGGCCCTTGTGTCTTCACGAGAAAGTGGTTGTTCACCTTGCACCGCTCAACCCTCTCCTGCTGCGCCCCGGGGATTTCTACCTGCAAGCAGAACCCTGCAAGGAGCACTCGGCGCGCATCACCGTCAAGCACCTCTCCCTCGACCTGCGCACGGTGGAGGAGACACCTGTCCCCGAGGCCACCTACGCGCTGCTCTTCACCAACGAGTGGCTGGAGGAGATCAACGGCAACCGGGCTGCAGCTCCCCTGCACACCTGCCTGGTGGCCACTGAGAACGGCATCACTCCACTGCCGTGGAGCAAGATTGCCACACCAGAGTTCATTGACAAGCCCAAGGCTGGTGCTGACAGCATGCCCACGGGCACCTGGCACGGTCCCGCTCCTGAAACTGCAGCAGAGACAGTGGCACCCAGCACACCCGTGCCCCACAGTGACATCCCAGCACCCTACGGCAATGTTCCAGGCACCATCCCGGGCTGCAAGGTCACCTCTCGGAAGTCGAACCAGGGAAGGTACCCAGGACTGATCAAGGTGGACCAGACTGGGCCGCGGAAGAAGCCAGCCATGCTGGCCATGCCCAGCCTCTACGAGATCATCAGCCAGAATCTGGAGGGGGAATATGTGGACCTGCTGGAGCAATCCCAGGAGCAGCTGAAGCTCCTGTCCAGGTCCCTGCCTCCCGCCCCCCCAGCAGGACCGATGGGGGCTGGGGTCAAGGTGATGCTCCCCTGGGCAAACGGGGGGCCAGAGACAGATGCCTGGCCCTGTGCAGGGGCACTGAGCTTGCAGGAGGGTCCCTGTACCCCATGCCTGGGGAGGAAGCTGAGCCAGGAGCCGGGGCCACATAGCCCACGGTGCCGCCAGCGTGACTCCTACTTGGCCGCGCTGCAGAACCCAGTGAGCTTTGGCCCTGGGCTGATGGCAGCCATCCTGGAGGAGCCAGATGGCCCCAGCCTTGGTCCTGAGCCACCCCCTGCCACCCCCTGCGAGACCCCTGCACAACATGGGAGGGGGGCTGGCAGCCCCACAGTCCTCACCCGCCGTCCCCGACGAGCAAGTCCCGGGGCACGGGTGGAGGCACTGGTGCAGCAGGGCAGCCCGCGGCTCTCCCTGGGCTCCAGCCACAAGTTCTCCTTCCTGAAGGGTCCGCGGCTTGGGGTGGCCACCGGGGATGAAAGAGCCACCAGCCAGCACGAAGGAGCCTGGAAGAAGATGTCTGCCATCTACTCGCCCAGGATGGGCAGAGCCAAGCCAGCTGGAAAAGGTACCGTCCAAGCGGGACTGCGGTGCCTGCCCAGGATTTTACATTTCTCTGCTTTGTTGTGTGTCACCAACTCCTCTCTTCACTCTCCCTATGGGCAGGTACGGAGGCAACAGCCACTGCCCCCCTGGAGGAACGGTCCCTGGCAAGCACCAGCTGCAAGAATGGCCCTTCCATGCCCAATATGGGCAGCCCTGGCCAGGGGCCACCGACTTGGCAGGACCTGCATGCTGGGTTGCTGAGCTCGGGCATCGTGTGCCTGCCAGGTACTGCCAGCACCGCGAGACCCTTGGGGGGATGTTGGGAGAGGCCTCTGGAGGGAAAACACTGTGCTGCTGGAGAGGGTTTTCTGGAGGCAGGTTTCAGGCCTTTGCTGGAGACCAGAAAGCCCCCAAGCAGAAAATTTCCTTTCAGCTGGGCAAAAAAAATTATAAACATAAAAATAAGCAGTCTGCTCTGAGCAGCTGCCCCGGTTCCCAGCTGCACCGAGCCCTCCCACACCATTCCTCACCAATGAAGCCGTTCAGCTTTTAGCTGCCAAACACTAAACATTTGGCTTCTTCCTTTTCCCAAGCACTGAAAAACAGCGACAAAACCCATCTTTTTTCAGGAGAAACATCGCCAGCAGCTCTTCCCTGGCATTTCCAGGGGCGGCGTTTTGCCGAGAGCCTTCGTGGCTTGGCACTGACCCTCCAGAGGGGCTGGGGGAGGCTACACTGGGGTGGCATTGGGGTGGCACCGTAGTGGCTGCTGCACTGCCACAGCTGCACAATATTAGCCTGGGCTGAGCCCCACAAGCCGTGCTGGGGGCAGAGCTGCCTCCTGCAGCCCTTGGCAGCCATCCCTGCTTGGCGAGTGGCGGTAAGGCTGCTGAGAGCCCTGGCCCCTCCGGGGGGTTGCTCAGCACTGGGGTTTGCAGCTGCTGGGTGGCTGCTGGAGGGGTGACCTGTCCCCTTTCCTGCAGGGAGCTCGGACAGGCTGGGCAGGGCCCTTCTGCAGGTGACCACCAGCAGCAGCGCTTGGGGGGCTGTGTGGTGCTCAGCTGCCGAGCTGGGGAGGCTCATCCTCTACCTCTGCTCCCTCTCCAGGTAAGGGCCAGGAGGACTTGACAGGACCCCCAGCTGCTTCCCAGCTCAGGGGTCCTGGGCAGCTGGTTTCTGCCTGCCCTCACCCAGCTGGCTGTGGGTGTAGAGCCATGGGAGAGGGCTTGGAGTGGGTCCTGCCCAAAGGGAGGGACCCTCACTTCATGTTCTAACCAGTGCGATCTGCCTCCTGCCTTATTTCCCCTTGCTAGGCAAGAAGTGAAGGATGGTGGGCTCACCGTCGTGGTGGATGCCAGGAAGCAGCCGCCCGCTCCTGTCTTGTTCTCCGCCCTCCGCTCTGTCCAGGTACACCAGTCTCCATGTGCCTGTGCCATGGACTTGCCTGAAGGCGGGGATCTTTGCCCAGGAGCAAGCACTGTCACCCTTTGGGGGTCCTTCAGAGCCTCCCCTGTGCCCTCTGCACAGTGTGATCCCCTGGCTGGCAGCATCTTCTCCAGCAGCCCCCAGCACTGTGCCTGAGGCCACGGTTTTTATCCCATTTGCAGATTTTACCTATAAACATCATGGTGCAGATTTACCGAGGCAGCTCTCAGCTGTGTGGCAATGCACTGATCCAGAAAACCCACATCTCACTTGCTCCTTCCTCCCCAAAGGCCAGTCCTACCTCTGACTCTGTGGGTCTTGCAGCACTGAAACTGCTACTTTGTTCCCAAAGTCACTGATAAATCTCTGATTTCTGAGCATATCTGCAGATGAACAGGCCACCCCCCAACAGGGCACAAAGACCCTGTTTCCTTCAGCCCCTGAACCGACCTCACACCCAGGGTTTGCATCTCACCAGCTTCTCATACACCAGCCGTGAGGGACCCACAGTTCAGGACCGAGGGTCCTTCCCAGTCTCACAGGATCTGTCCTTCTCCTCTGCCCCACTATTGCCCAGCACCACAGAGTACCCCCAGCCGCTTCAGCATCCCACTGGCTGAGCTTACCTGGAAATCAGCTGCAATGGTGATCAATTCATCTGGGCATTGTTTCCATGCCGGTGCCAAGGCAGTGCCATGGGAGTGTTCTGCACTGTCCCAAAGGGCTGTGAGGTCCTCCCTGCTGCAGTGCCCTGTGCCTCTGCCTGCTCAGGGCTTTGCTGCAGCCTGTCCAATAAATCATAGAATCATGGAATTGTCAGAGTTGGAAGGGACCTCTAGAGATCATCCAAGTCCAACTCCCCTGCTAAAGCAGGATTTCCCAGAGCACATCACTCAGGGCTGCATCCAGGAGGGTCTTGAAGGTCTCCAGAGAAGGGGACACCACAGCCTCCCTGGGCAGCCTCTGCCAGGGCTTTGGCACCCTCGCTGGAAAGTGTTTCCTCATATTTGAATGAAACTTCCCATGTTCCAGCTTGTGCCCATTGTCCCTCATCCTATCACTGGGGACCACTAAAAAGAGTCCAGCTCCATCCTCCTTCAACCCACCCTTCAGATACTTATAAGCATGACTAAGGTTTCCCCTCAGCCTTTTCTTCTCCAGGTTAAAGAGTCCTAGCTCTCTCAGCCTTTCCCTGCCCCAATCCCTTAGTCATCTTTGTTGCCCTAAATCCTGTGCCAACCACAGTGTTTCCTGTGCAGAAAAGCATTGCTGGTGTGAACAAAGGGTTTGCTCACAAGCCTCTGGGCCATTCTACCAGAGAGCTGGTGGATGAGGATGTGGTTATGGCCCAAGTGATCTGTTTCCATTTCCCACATCAGGGAGCTCAGCTTTTTCCTTTGTAAAGAGCTCACTGACTTCAGCTGACTCAGGCAACCAAGCCCCCAGTTCATACCATGAGTAACCTGGGGGCTGCACCACGGGTTTTGCTGTTGTGACTCTTTCCTGCCTCCCACAGAGCATCTCACCGGGCTGCATCCACACTGTGCTGCTGCTGGCTGAGAAGGAGCTGGTTGCCCACCGTGAGAAGCTGCCTGGGGTGCAGGTGAGCCTTTCCCTGTCCCCTCCTTATGTCCCTGCATTGTTTCCCATGGGAAGAGCAGAACCAGAGTGAAAGGAGCTTCCTGCTTCAGGGGACCTTCCATCCTCTCGCCTGGAGACCCCAGTTCCTCTGCTCAGGAACCCTGGGCAAAGCAGCACCTCGCATGGGCAGGTTCCCCCCGCACCAGGTGCAGGGTGAGGCCCTTGGGGGTGCTGGGCTGTGCAGGTGAGTGAAAGCTGCCCCAGGGCAGCCATGTGCTTCCCCAATTACCTCCAGTTGCAGGACACAGGAACTGGGATAGTAAATCTTAGCTCAAAAGGGTTTATTGTTCTTTTAGTGCCGCTCAGTCTAATTAATAGAATGTGAAATATTAATGAGCTTTATCACCTAGCTTGCCTGTTGTAGCAGATTATTGCAGTCCTGGTGATCTCCCTTGCATTCCAAACCATGGAGCCGCTGGGGGATGCTCTGAGTGGAGCTGCCACACATTCAGCACTCCCAGGGCCACCATGCCACATGGGCTAACGGTGCAGGATGGCTTTGGGACAGGAGAGGGTTATGCCCCCTCCTCCAGGATGTCTCTGGGGATGTTTCAGGGATGGACCTGGCACAGTCATGCAGTGCTCATGATCTCTGTGCCCTGCAGGTGGAGACCCTGGCATCGCTGAAGGCTCTGGGCCGCTACATTGACAGCTCCCAGCTGACACCAGAGCTGGACGGCACCTTCCCCTACTGCCACGGCGAGTGGGTTCAATTCTTCCAGGTGTCTGTTATCACACCATTTGCCATCACCTCACCTCTCCCCGGTGCCCTTCCATTCCCACTGCAGCTTCCACATCTCACAGACATCCCTAGAAAAGCAACAGGAAAGCCCACGAGAGGGGAAGGAAGAGGAGAGGTCTGAGCACAGGAGGGCAACCCCTCTTGCCTGCTTCTGATTGCTCCTGCCTGTAACTGCCCACCCACCTCCATGCTCCCTGCCACCTCGGCTTTAACCCAGTGCCCCATGCTATTCCCTGCTCCGGCCTGGCACTGCTCCTCCTCCTCAGGAGAAAGCTGCCTGCCCACCCCAGCCCCACTGACCTGCTTTGTGTCCCACCCACAGAAACTGCATCCCTTCACGGTCAGCCTCAGGCGGGCATCAGAGCTGCTGCGGAGCTGCATCCAGGAGCTGCAGAGCGCTGACGCGTTGGCAGGGACACAGGTAACGGGCAGGATGGAGGGCTTTTTGAAAAGTCCACCTGCAGTCCTGCACACAGCCACATTTCTCCCCACATTTGCACTCCCCTCAGTGCAAACACTCCTGGACTGGCCATTGTGGCCATGGGGCTGTCCCCTGTCCTGTTTGCTCATCCCTCAAGATGCAGCCCTGGGTGCCTGCCCCACTCTGGCCCAGGAGGTGCCAGGTGAGGCCCCAGGTGAGATGCGTGTGTGACCCTCCCTCTGCAGGACGTGGCCACTTGCATCGAGAGGCACCAGGAGCTGATGCGGAGGGTGCTGAGCGACCCACAGCTGATGCATGTGCAGCGCGAGGGGGGAGCCGTGTTGGCCAGGCTGCGCAGGGAGGCCACCCGACTCGGTGCCTCGGCCAACGTCAGGTAGGAGTGGGCAGCTCTGCTGGGAAAGGGGTGCCAAGGCTAGGGACCTCCATGCTCCTACACCAGCCAACAGAGCCACCTCCCCAGGCACAGCCCAGTCCCCACGAGCATCTTTCCAGCGTGCTCTGGAGCTCCCTCCTGCCCTCCAAACTCCTTCCAAGCCTGGAGCTCACGTCTTGGACAGTCCTTTGCAGCATTTCCCGGCTGGCGCTGGTGCACATGTCCCCGGGAGGGTCTCTTGCCCCATGGCCAGGCGCCAGGGCAGCTCCACCAGGCCTGCAGCGAGCCCTCCAGGCTCATTTCAGACAAAGCCACTAGATGGGGCCAAGCCCCGGCGATGCCGCGCTCCTCCGATGGTCCGTGCATGTCGCCAGCGTGATCCCAGTGCTCCTCTCTTCTCCTTTCTTCTCCTTTCTCTTGGCTGGGCCAGGCCACACCAACAACTAACGTTTTCCCATCCCGTGTTCCCTGACCTCCAGCCTCCTCCGTGGGGCAGGGGTGCTCTGCTGTAGCATGGAGCCCATGTGTGCAGGAGTTGGAGCCCTCGTGTCCTGGGTGGGCTCTGAGGATGCATGAGGGGAGTGGAGAGGAGGTCTCTTGATCATCTCCTGAGCTGGGCACCTGCCAGGCTCTCACCAGCTACACGTGCTGGGTTGTTGACTATCCGCTCCTTCATCTCTTGGCTGCCCACACGGCCACATGCCAGTGCCCACTTCCAGAGAGCTGCCCCATCCAGAGACTCCTGCCCACTGGAGAGCTGCCTCAGCTGGTGTCTTCAGAAGGAGCCGGCAGCTCATGGGGCAACAGCTGGCACTGATGGTGCCTCTCCTCCCCAACCCCTAGGACCAGCATGGAGGTGGCCGAGGGGCTGTACAACCAGCTGGAAGAAGAGCTTCACAACCTGGTGTCCCAGTCCAACAGCTGTCTGGAGCACCTAGAGTTCCTCCAAAAGGTCCGCGAGCTTGAGGCCGAGTTCAACAAGGTGAGTGGGACATCTCTGCAGTGCTGCAAGTTGAAGTTGTCGTCTGCGGTGTTCCCACAGCTGAGCATTTTGGGCACATTTCCTTGGTTTTTGATGATGGAGGAAGCCCAGAGAATAACAGGATTGCCTGAGCTTTGGTTTTCATTATGGGGTGTAACTCTGTGACTCTGTGTAACCATGCCTGGGATGGGATGCCTTGGTCAGGGAAGGAAGGGGAGGTGCTGTGGAAATGCTGGTGGCTGGTCCTGCCTGCCCCTCATCCCCACCTGACCCGTGTCCCCACTGTCTCTTGCAGCTGGGACTCTGGCTGGATGGGGAGGCAGCGGTGCGGCTGCAGGAGATGGGCACTGAGGAACGGAGCCCCAGCAGCTGCCAGGGCTCCACCGAGCAGTTTAATGAGTTCTTCGTCCAGGCAACAGTATGTTTGGAGGGGGCTTTTCTATAATGTGCATCCCCAGGGTATCACTGCCAGCAGTGCTGTTAGGTGGCTCTGGTCTCTGCCTGGTGCTGGGCAGAAACCGAAAATCCCAAATTAGAAATATTCTAACATCATTACGAAGATTGATATGATCAGCCCAAATTCCCCAGATTTAGAACAAGGCTTCTGGGCAAAACTGGGTGCCCCCACGCTGGCTGGGTCAAACTTCAGGGCTCAAGCCTGGCTTTGCTGGGGTCTTTGGGCCGCCTTGCTCTGGTGAGGGGAGATGGTCGTGCAGCTTTTTGGTGCACTTAGGCCAGTCCCTACTCATCTCCGTCCTTCCCAGCCCCATCCTACCACAGAGCTGGGCTGCACAGCCTGGATGTCCATCAGCCAGCAATTAATGTGGTGACAAGTATTTGTTCCTCCCATACCCCTAGATATGGAGTGTTTTTAATTACCTGCACTGCACAGGGGGCAAGGTGGCTGCGCTCAGGACAGAACGATGCATTTTGAGCCAAGCCAGGACAGAGCAGAGACTTGGAGAATCCCCATTCTCTCTGTTTCTTCTCACTTGCCCAGAAACATTTCCCGTGTAGCTTTCATAGCCATGCTGAGCGCCGAACCTGCAGAGACCCTCACCCTGCACGCGTGTCCCAGCGCGGCAGGTCAGCACAGGTCCCCAAGCACGGAGCTTGTTCCTTCCTGCCATCCCTGCAGGCTCGGTATCGGCATGGCCTGGCCTTGTGTCAGGAGGCGGCTGAGGTCCGAGACGCGGCGTTCCCCGAGGCAGACCCCTTCCAGGTGGCTGCAGCCCTTTTCCGGACGAAGCTGATGGGCTTCTACAGGCAGGTGGAGCGGCGGCAGGCTGAGCGGGAGCTGATGCTGGAGCTTGGTCGGTTCTCCAGCAAGGTGGGTGTGTGGGCTCTCCTCCCAAGGGACGTGGTGCTGGCTGGGCAGCCGTGAAAGCAGCCGCTCTGACCTTCTTTTCTAGATCACGGAGCTGAAGCTGGACTGCAGGCAGTGCTCAGCCCGGGTGAAGCGCGGGGAGGGCCATGCACTGCAGTGCCTGCAGAGCTCCTTCCAGAAACTGTCGGTGGAGTTCGCGCTGGAGAAGCTGCAGGAGATGAAGGTTCAGGTGCACAGGATGCAGAGTAGCCCAGGCCTGGCAACCTGGACCGAGGCACGGCACAAATACCAGGAGACACGGCAGGTCCTGGAGGAGATGCTGGCAGAGTTGCAGGAGGCCTGGGGAGCACAAGCTGATGGGCAGAGAGACACCTTCAGCTCCCCCAGCTCAGGGTCTGCAGCCCCAGTTTGCAAAGCAACCACCAGCTCCGAGCCAGTGGTGCTGGGGGGCCAGGGGGTGGCAGAGCAGCCAGAACCCATCACAGGGGGACCCGGCCAGCCCCAGCCCAGCTGTGTTCCTGGCCCCGTGCTGGGTGCAGAGATGAGTTCCCCACTGCCTCACTGCCAGCAGGGGCCAGAGCGTGACCATGCTTTTCAACACCAAGTCTCTGCTGACACCTCCCTCCCAAAACCAGAGAGTGGAGCCCACTCGGGAGCTGCAGGACACCTCGCCCAGGAGCACAGGCAGTCCCTTCAAAAGCATTCCTTCACCCTGCCTGCTCGGGTGCATTTTCCAGGTGCTGATCCATTGTGTCGCACCACTGTGCCCCACAGGACTGTCTCAGCCCCTAGTACACATGGTCCACCTACAGATAAGCAAACAGGAGCCACCCAGTACTTCCAGGTTTCCAGCCAGAGCAGTTTCTCCTCTGAAGACTCAGACTCACAGAACTCCACTGAAGAAGCCCCGGCAGCGAGCCTAGCTTTGCACCAGGACCTCCAGAGTCCCAGACCATCTTGCCCCTCTGAAAAGCCCCCCCAGATTGTTTACCTGGAAAACCACCACACCGAAAGTCCAGCTAAAGCAAATGCCAAGTAAAATCAGTCTCTTCCAGTTGGGGCTGTGTCTGTGCAGTTGTGGAAATCTCAGACTGGATGAGACATCCCCAACCCAGAGGTGGGATTCTGGGACCCATGGCCCAGCCCTGGGTCCCAGAGTCCTTCAGTTCCCCATACTTAGCCCTCATCCTGCTGTGGAACGGGAATAACCCTATCACCAGCCTCACGAGGTTTGTTAATAATCTACTAGGTGTGTAGCAATCCTCACCTAAAGTGCATTTATCCTTATCAGCACTGGGTTTGCCTCAGGACATCAATGAAGGTTCCCTGCAGTTATCACCCATGCTCAGGGTGTCCCATGGGAGTGCAAACCTGTGCTGAGGCATTTCTGCCCTTCAGCGCTGCTGTGCGCCCCGCTCTGCTGGGTGATTTGACTGTCCCCTACGCTGCTGCTGTGGCCCTGGCCGAGCTACAGCAATAGCCATTTTGTTCATGTGCACTCATTAATGTGGGACTAACATTATTAATGTTAATAAACCTGAAGAAAAGTGCCCAGCGTGGTCCTCATGGAGCAGAAGGTAAAGCTGTGTCCTGCAGATGGCCCTAGGCACCGAATGCTCGCCCAGGTTCCCCACTGCTGCCTCAGCCCAGTGCCAATGGGCAACCAGTGCCACCACAAGAGCCTCCTGTGTCACCTGTGTGAGATGTGGCCACAGCCTGGCTCTCCTACCCACTGCCAGCATCTTGTTGCCAGTAGGATGGTGCTGCTCAAACCACTGTTGGCTCATTCCTGTTGTGCCCTGACCCTGCAGAATGAGCCCCTTTCCTTTTGGAGTGGTTAAAAGGAATGCCTGTCTCCAGTTTTCACTCCCAGCCCATCCCCTCCCCAGTACATGGGCAAGGGTGCTGTCATCTTGCCTGGCCTTCTTGGGAATGCGATGTCCCAAAGCCTTTGGGATCCAGCTGAGCTGGGTGCGACCTCGCCAGTCACCATCCAAAACAACCCTGGGGTCCCTGGGGATCCTGTCCCCACCAGCGCATCCTGACGAGCCACAACGCCTGTTTGGGCACCCGGGAGCGGGTGAAGCCAGGCAGGGGACAGGCTGTCCCAGCCAGGACCCTACGCCACCAGCCACCCCAGGCGGCTGCATTATGAGCTAATCAAGAGACATTGTAGAAAAAGCAATATCTCACGTAGGAGCCGTTCCAGAAAACCACCCTCCTCCTCCCAGCCATGGCTCACAATGCTGCGCTTCAGCAAAGGGCTATGGCCCATCCCACTGGTTGGGAGCATCACTCATCCCCCCTCAGCCTTGTTTTTGCCAAATCCCCAAGCCAAGCCCCACTGAGCTCCTCTCTGGAGGCTGCAGTCCCAGCCACCCCCCACAACACCGCATTCCTCCTGCCCAGGTCATTAACAGCGCTGTTAATGAAGGCTGATCCTAGCCTTCTCCCCAGGCACTGCCCTGGGACCTCCTGCCCACTGCTTCTCCCAGTCCTACACGTTTTCTGCTCTTTACATCTCCTTACAGTTCTTTTAAGCTACATCTTCTCCAGCTCAGACGCTGATTTCCCTCGTAACACGTCTATCACTGCTTCACTTCAGTCCCCATAGCTGAGTATCCCATTCCTTTTGGCTTAAAGGTAATTACCATGGAGTGACACTGAGGGAGGTCTGCACGACCCACCCTGGTGAACCCAAGCCAGCTTTGTCCCATTCTCCAATCAATGCCACGTCCTGAATGTCACCAAGTTCACCCCAGCCAGGACGCTTTTCCTACCTCTTCGTGTTACGCTATTCACCTATGCCCAGCTGTCTGGCCCCGCACTGAGTTTAAAGGGCTCCAGAAATCTCCTTGATGCAGAGCTGATGTAGTGCATAAATCCAGAGAAGGAGCAGACAGACACGCTTCCCCCTGCCCCGGTGTCCCTGTGAGCCACCAGGGCTGGCTGTCCCTGTGCTGGCCAGCTGAGCGTGCCTGTTCCCCAGCCCTGCACGTGCAGCTGGACGGTGCCCAGCTCATCACGAGAACCAAAGATCTCATCTACCTCCAAAAGCATTTAAAGCCTGACCGTTCCCTTGCTCAATTTTCTGCTCTACTGAGAGCTGATTTGTTGTGTCGCCGCGTTACACACTCGCCTCCGCAGCACGCCCAAGCAGCAGCACGCCTTCCGAATTCCTCTTTGGATGCTGATTTTTGCCTGTCGTTTCACGGAAGCCTGTGGCTTTGGAAGTCCTCGTTATCAGCGTGCGGCCACTTGGGGCTGAGCTCAGCCTCCTGCAGCCGGCACAGCACACACATCCCACCCTGGGCTTTGCCGGTGCTTTGACAGGCTGGACACGCCGTCCACGTTACTCATGTCCCTTGGGGAAGGCACTCATCATCACCGTCACAGTCACGCCAGCTCCTGGGCCCGGAGGCCTCTATGGGGACCCATCCTACAGCAATGCAGCTCCAAGCCCAGCAGGGATGGAGACCATAGGGTCTGCTGAGGCCGAGCTGCCCAAAACCCATCAGCCCACCAGGAATCAACAGGCTCGCAGCGTCCCCTCACCATCGCTCCTGCTTTCTACCATGCCCAGAAAAGTAGCAAATAAACACGTATTAAAAAATGAACCACTGTTAAATTGAACAAGAGCCTGGAAGAGGGATGAGAATATTATAACTGAAATAATATTGTGTGGAATTGTTTGGGTGATGCCATCATTGCATACAAACCCCTCGCTGTCAGGCGGTGTCACTGGATAAGCATCTCCCATCCACTGCTGAGGCTGCTTTTTGTCACTCTGCAACGCTCCTGGAGTGACAGCACTGCCAGGCTGTGAAGAGACAAAAATGCTAATTGATACTTTTGTCATTTTTAGGATTGATTATTCTAATTAATTCTGGGAGCCGTTCAGCCTGGCTGTGGACAAATAGCTGCTGGTACACGGGGCGGAGGCCGGACTGGGATCTCATTAATCCCCATCCTATGATTTAGGGGATGAAACCTCTCTGGCGGCCACGAGTAAAGCTTCCTCTTGATTCCGAAGTGCTTTGCCTGTTTGTAAGAATAACACTTCCAGTGCCCCAGAAGGTGTTTTGCTGTTCTCCTGTGCCATCCCCAGTGGTGACACGAGGTCAGAGACTGAAATGACCCAAATCCAGGAAGGGTAGAAGTAGCAGGGACTGAGCCTTGGGCTCAACAGCCCCGCATCAGGAAGATGTGTCTTTACTTAACTGGGGTAAGCAACATCTATTTTTTTCCACATTGAAATGAATGAGGCGCTCACCATTTTTCATTTATTTTACCTGTGTTTAAAAAGCCAGTTTTCTGGGAGCCCTTTGAAAAGGCACTCAAATCAATGCTGTTGTTCTTCAGCATCTTCACACATAGAGCAAAGCCAGTTTCTGCATCTCAGCATCCCCTAATCTTACCTGGAGAGATTTTGGCAGCTGGATCTTGGCTGTGCAGGGGAGCACCCCTTCACCCCCATCCCTGCTGGGTTTGGTGGATTCAGACCTTGCCCTGACAATGGCAGCCAGGTCTCAGCTTCAGGACAGGCTGCCCCAAAGGCTGCGAGGAGCCAGAGGTAAATCCAGGAAGACCTGGATGTGGGATTTAAGAGAGAAACTCAAGCAAAGGAAATCACTGGAGGCTGGGAGGAAAAGAGAATAGTCAAGACGAGACCAAGAGGCGGCAGTCCTGCAGCAGGATGGATGCTCTGGGCCACACCAAGCCCCTCTTTTACTGCACGTTGAGACAAGGCTCTGACAGTGGTGAGCTGGGGACAAGACAAACCCAGTGAGTTGGGGACATTTTCTAATTTGCCGTTTTGGAGCAGCAGCAGCAGCAGCGTGGCAGCTGTAACAGGGATGTCCATGGCATGGGTTTGAGATTCCTCATTTTAACATCCAAATTCCTCAATAAAATGTGGGGGAGAATCAGGGAAGAAGTCATTGGTGACATGAATAATAAATGCTTCACTTCTGCAATGCTGTTCCCTGCCTACATGAGCTCTTGGCCAGGAGCACCAGTGGGTCCCTGGGCTGCAGGGACCTCTGAGCTGGGCTAGTGCTGGCCCCTGTTTGCCTTTGCTCCAGCCCATGCCAAGAGGGAGCACCTGAAGCAATGGGATGCCCGAAGAAGCTGGTGTCCCCAGGGTGGGAAGGTGCTGCCATCAGTCTTCTCTTCTCTGCCCTGGTGGGAAGACCTATTTCTCCCTCCTGTGCTGTCTTACCCAGCCAGGAAAAAGTTGGGACTTTTTAAATTATAGTTTTTAGGCTGGGGAGAGTAGCACTTCCCATGGAGAAATGGAATCACCTTCCAAAACAGATGGAATTCAGTTTCTTCTGAATAAAGTGAAAGAAAAAAATAGCTTTCCTGATGTTTTTGTTTTAAAAAAAAAAAACAACAAACAAACAAACAAACAAAAAAACCAGGATATTTTGCAAATCCTGAGATTAACTGATAACAAAAGGGAGAATTTCCGGCCTCTCACTGGAGGGTGAATTGTTTCCTCAGAAGAGCCCTGTGCCCTTGGCTGCCCTCAGCCTCCACATCTGGGTGGGCACAGCTGGATACCTCCTTCCAAAAAGTGTGGTTTTGCAACATTCTGCAAAAATTTTCTTATCTCTGGCGATCCTTCAGCACGTGATTTATGACTCCAAGTCTGACCAATTAAGCTATAACCTTTCCAGAAAGGCAAGTGCAGGAGTTAATCAATGTCTCTTTCCCACCCAGGAAATGGCAAAATCATTTGTCACAGGTTGGTGGGGGGTGGCCAGCAGGGCTGGGCTGGTGGGGGTCCAGCAGTGCTCTGGTGTGGGGCACTGCAGCCAGCCCAGCCCACGGAGGGGAGCTCCCACGAGGCCCAGAGAAATACTTTTTTTTCTGAAGGAAAAGAAAAATATAACAATCCTAGATGATGAAGATGAGAAAACCAGCCTGGAGAGAGATGGGCTGTGCGCAAGGATGCCAGCCCCATGGAATCCACCACCCCCATGAGGGGACTGCCCTCCTTTTACCCAGGGTAGCTCTTGGGGGCAGCTGTCCCCCAACAGCCTGTACTTGGCACTGAGCAGGGGACTCCAGCCAAGGTCAGCAGTCACACTCTTCCTCTTTCTCTTCCTCCTCACTGCCAAGTTCCCATCAAGCCGTGCCCTGCAGACTGTGGGGGAAGAGGGACACTGAGTTATCAACCACAGCGAGACAGAGGGAAGAGGAAGGAAGGAACAGGCAGGGCAAGGGGTGTTGGGGTTACAACGTTCCCAGCCAGTGCCATGGCCATACCCTCTTCTCAGGAAAGGAAGAAAGCATGGATGATGGGTGGCAAGGCAAGGGTGCAGGACCAGCCGCAAGTGGGACAACACAAAACGCCCAGACAGGTCCCCCAGCACTTCTGGTGCCAGAGGAGCTGCCGTGGGCCACTTCACGTTACAACAGCCTCCGGTGTTAGGGCTTGGCTGCAAACAACCACCAGCATTTCAAAGTGCAGGATGGGGACTTGGCTTGTGCCACAGCAGAAATGCAGTCATGCCTGGATTTGTCCTCCTGGGGGTCAACCCAGGTACACGGGTCTGTTTTCAGCAAGTAAACAGAGAGGAAACCCTTATTGTGAGAGGAAGATGAAAGGCAACACGAAGCTGTGGAGCACCATCCTTGGCTTTGTGAGGGCTTTGGAAATGGCAGTAAACAGAGATGTCCCAAAGCATCTTTGTTTTCTCAAAGATCCTGCTCTGGTCTCAGGCCAACATGGCTGGTGCAGGGTGTCCGTAAAAAAAAGAACCACCAAAGAAATAAGCTGTACCAAAAGAAAACAGGAATGTTGAAACGTTCACCAAAGGGTCAAATTCCAAGAGCCAAACACAGCTCCACTCCGGTCTGAGCAGGCCAGGGCAAGGCAAGTCCAGCCCAACTGCTTTCCAACATCCCAGCTGTGCTCTGTCCCAAGGGACCACTGGAAAATGTGTGTGCCAGGGGCCTGGCGGAGACCCACCTCTGGAAAGCCATCAAGGGGACAGAGGGGTGCAGACAACCCCTTGCCAGACTCATGAGCGAGTCCTGGGGAATCATACAGCTTCAGGCATTTACACCTGGACACAGAGGGACAAAAGCACTCTACACCATGGCCAGGGAGTGTGGACCCCTCTTGTTTTCTTCCCACAAACCCCATCAGAGCCTGTCTGCAGCCAGGGTGGTGGGGGATTCATGGGAAGAGGCGCTTTGGAGGAACAGGCACCCTGGGTGTAGGAGGGCTGGGGGGTTTCCAGCAAACTGCTGGGAAATGACACTGGGAGACAAGAATTCAGCTCACACCAGGTTCAATCAAGTTCAGGTTGCAAAACACCACGTCTCTAGTCACGGCTGCCCTGGCAGCAGATACGTGTCCGTCCCGTGCACTTCCACAGCCCACCCTCCTGCACCGTGGCACCTCACTGGCGGCTGGGCCCAGCCTCATGGCCACCCTGGGGCCTCCGGCTTGGAAAGGATTGACACGGACGAAGAATCCATCTCCCCTGCACACATTGCTGTTCCCTCCAGCAGGTCCCATTGCCCTGGGGCAGCAGGATGGGGCTGCCCCATCCCCAGGGGAGCTCTGTCAGGGAAACCCCCTCCCAAGTGGTGGCACAGCAGGGAAACCCTCCTCTGCCCTCGCCAAGCTCAGAGACCAAATAATCAAGCAACATGCAGCAAGTTTGAGTTTCTCCTTTCTTTTAAACAGAAACATGGAGTCAGTCTAAGAAAAAAAGATGGTCACATAACAAATTTCTCCTAACCAGCCCCCCTTCAGCAGTGGGTTGGGGTGCTTTCCCTTGGGGCCCTCCGGAGAAGGTGGTTATCAGCTGGCTGGCTCTCCCCTCTCTGCACGCAAGGGTGTTTTGGTGCTCTGCACTTCTTGTGCCAAAAGCAAAGAGCCAGACCCTCTGGGACTTGCACGTCCCTCCTCCCACCACGTAAGCAGAGAATGCTTCGACCCCATGGGGCCGCATCCACTAGATGCCCCTGTGGCTGCAGCACCAGAGCACACTGGCCTCCCCAGACCTGGCTGTGTGACCAGGTGGAAAAACAATCTGCTCATCCTTGGAAAAGTCACTTCTCCTCCCAAAGGAAAGGCTGCCATTCCCTGCGTCGCCTGTCCTGGCAGGTGGCTGCCCCTTCCTGCCCCACCAGCACTGCTGGGAACAAAAGCCCCTTTGTGCCAGCTCCCAAAGCTCCACCACCGTGGGAGCCCCAGGGCAGCACCAAGTCCGTCTTGCTCAATCACTGGCCCAGGGCCAGAGTTGCCTGCGGTGACAAAAAGCCTCACAACAGGAGCAATGCCCGCACAGAGCCAGCGGCTGCCCCCTGCCCCGAGAGGTGACATCTGGCTACGTCACAGTCACTGACCCCAGCTTCCCCATCTGCTGGCCCGTCCTCCCTCACCCTGGGCTGCGGTGTCCTTATGGACCCTGTCTGCCACCACTGCCCAGCCCTCGGCTCAGTCCCCACCAGGTATAGAGCAGCTACAGGGTTGTTTTCCCGCTTTTTAAGTATTTTTCCATGCCCACAGATGAGAGGTCCTCTCCAGCTCCAGCGAGTGAGGGATGACTGCCGTGTCCTACGTGCCTGGATCCCTACAGTCAGCCATAAAACGCTCCCTGACAGCCCCGTCATCATGAGCACAAAATGCTGCCTCACACTTACCCTTTCCCAAAATCACATCCCAGCCCTGCCACCCCCATAGGGATGGGACTATGCAGAGTCCCCCAGCTGAGTGTGTCACTGTGCAAGGTGGGGAGCAGACGGGTCACCCCAGCTTCAGAGGGCTGCGGGAGACAGTGGCTCTGCCAAGGGCCAGGCTTGGGGGAACACCTTGGGATGGGAGGACACGCAGGCAAAGGGGCAGAGCTGTTGAAAGTCGGTTGACAGCTTCACAAGGCGACTCAGGGGAAGACACTGTCTCTTTTCATGGCTTGTTTATCTGCCTGCACAGGAGACTGAGTCAGGATGTGCGGGTGCAGCTGGGGGCTGCCGACCTCCCCGGCACACACCCAGGAAAGCAAACAGAGCCTCTGCCTGCTCGGGTCCGGGGCAGGCGAGGAACCAGCACGCTTTGAAGCAGCTCCAGGATCAGGGTGGGAGCAAGGGAAGTCACAGTCCTCTGCTGAACACCTTGAGCAAATGAGGAGTTATTTTGGGCAGCCAGCAGCACAAACACCCTCTTAATGCAACCTTGTCTTACTAAGAAGAGTAAAAATAACGCCGTTGGTGTGGTTGGCCTTCCCTGTGTAGCATTTTCCAGTGCTTGGGCAGACAGATGCCTCTGCGATAGGCGGTGGTGAATGAAGTGGGCGCTAAAGCCCAAAATAAGGGAGGTTTCCTCCCACTGATGTGCTGGGACCAAGGCTGGGGCTCCCCGGAGATCCCCAGGGGACAGCCGGGTACTCAGCTCCTGTCACTTCTGACCAAGATGCCAGAGCAGGGACAGATGCTGTCAGTTGTTCCCGCTTTGTGCTCGGCCAGAAAACCAGGCAGAAGTCAGTCCCTACAGCCTGACCCATGCTGGGTACCCCAGCTTGCCTGGCCCTGTGCACCCCAGACACCCCTCACGGCCACAAACTGCTTCTGCACCGAGCAAGAAAAAGCCTGTTCCCCATTGCCGTGCGGCAGACAGAGCCGTTACAGGTTCTTTGTCACACATTACCCAGAGCAAATTAAACACATCCCAAGTGCGGGACCTCAGGCTGCTGAGTGCATCCAGAGTTCAGGGAGGCAGAGTGGGCTTGTGCAGGCAGAGCCGGAGCCTGCACCCGCCAGCGCCAGCCCCAACACACTGGCACATGTCACCGCAGACGGCTCCGGTGCCCAGGAAGCAGCCCTGGGAACGGGGCCAGCTCGGGGCAGGTGAAAACGGCCGAGTGTGGGGCTGTGAAGTCCCACTGCCACCAGTTCTCGCTCTGCATGGCCGGGGAGAGGGATTCCCACACGCCTGGAGAGCTGGCAGGCCCCTAGACCCCCCTTCTGCAATGAGCCCTCCCTGCAGCCACGGGAACATTTCGACCCAGCTCTGCCCACGCTGCTGGCTCCGAGGGGCCCAGGGGGAGGGAGAGGTTCCCCCTGTTCTCCTAAATTTGGGTTCCTTACTCAGTGTGCAAAAATCAATTGATGCACAGTGTCCAGACCTTTGTTGTGTTCCAGTTCTGAGCAGAAAAGGGCATTAGGCAATAATTTGCAAATTCGGGGCACCCCGTCTGAAACACATAGAATCATAGAATGGTTAGAGTTGGAAAGGACCCTGAAGATCATCGTGTTCCAACCCCCCTGCCATGGGCAGGGACACCTCCCACTAGAGCAGGTTGCTCGAAGCCCCATCCAGCCTGGCCTTAAATACTTCCAAGGATGGGGCATCCACAACCTCCCTGGACCTCAAATACAAAAAGATCAGAAAGGAAAGGAGCTTAAGGGGATGTATTGCTTTAATCTAACCGAAATTCTCAATTAGTAGGTGAGAAGATACAGAAATTAACAGATCTGGCCTTGAATGTCAAGGAACAGGAAGGATTAAGTCTTTCCTAGCTAACATCCTAGTTACCAAACCTAAATTGCCTAAAGCAACTCTTCTTAAGATCTGTACTTATACTGAGCATCTTGTTACCGAGTTGTGCAATTCAATGTTTGCCCCTGTGTTCAAGTCTTTGCAAATAGGCACTGAAAGACAGGAAAACCCTGCAAATCACGACAACTGAAATAGCGGATCACCCTTTTCTCTGTAAAACAGGACAGGAATCCCAGAGCCTGGGAAAAGCATAAGGCGACACTTACGGGAAAGGTAAAGCATATCCATAAATCTCAAAGGGGGAATTTGATGTCAAAAAATGTTAGAAATCCACAAAATTGAGTGACAGGTCTACTCTGAAACCATAGTGTCATGGTTTGGCCAAACCAGCCACTGGAACAAACAACAGAATAACAATAGGAATGGAAAGTCCCTAAAACAGAAAGGTCATAAAGATAAATAATCCAACCTTGAAGTTAGTCATTGTTGCACATGGAGCCCCAACAGAATAGAAAATGAAAGAGTAACCTCAATAGGGTGAAGGTATAGCCTCTAGTTACTTTAGATAATTTTAATACTAAAAAATCACACCTCTGGGAGATTTTATATGGAAATATGTGACCACCTTAGTATAATGAGCCAGACAGAAAAATGTGCAAATTACTTTTCTTACATAATTACATACGAGCAATCAGTCGTTTTGATGTGATTTCCTGTTGTCACCCATTTGTGTAGAAGACCCCATGTGTTTCTAGCAGAGGTGCCAGCTTTGCAAATGATTTCTGCTCAGAAATGGAATAAAACAAGCATCTCGACTCTGTGCATCAACTGGGGTTTGCATACCAGGTAAAGAGCCCAGATTTGGGACGTCGCTCCTGAGTCTGAGCCAGGAGAGCAGGATCCTGTGGTGTACTGGCAGGGGTGGGCTGACAGGGCAGCACTCACAGGCTGTACCTCTGCGGTTCATCTTGTGACGGTGCAGGAACTGCTCCAGGTTGGTGGCTGCGAGGGTGAGAAAGGCAGCTCCAACACGGGCGATGAGTCTGGTCAAGGCTGATCACCATCTGCACCCATCCAGCCTGGACACACACGCGGTGGAGTGGTGCACGGATGGATTTCATGAAAACCAGCTGCCCTGAGCTTTCTCTCAGCAAGAATTTGCTGCACTGGCTTTAAACTCCTCTCTCACAGATGGTGGTGAAGGAGGAGACTTCCCCAGCCACTGTGGCTCAGCTCCTCCACCAGGGACACTGCTTTTCCAAGCCCTCTCACACAGGACAGCGTTGCTGCAGAATCAGCCTTGCGTCTCCACCGCAGAGCTGAGGCTTGGCCACACCAGGAGTCCCCCAGCTCACGGGGCTTTTCCTGGGCACATGTTCTTGGTGTGCTCAGACCTTACAGTGCCACTGTCTGTACCAAAGAGCCCTTTGTGGAGCTGGACACATGTGCAAGAGGTTGCACATCGCACTGCTAACCCTCCCAGTGCAGCACTGCAGCATGTCCCAGCAGAAAGCATTGCCTGAGGTAGGGGACTCCTCGCCAGGACCTCCCCAAACACCAGGAGAGCAGATCCAGCTGCATGACCAGCACAGGACACACTGGGACACAAGGATAGTCCAGGACAGACAGGTTTTATCAGAGCACAGCCTAGACCTTGTTGGGCAACTCTGAGTACACCAAGTGATAGACCTCAACTGCTTTCAGGACTTTGCCATCCACAAGAAGGTCCTTGGTACCCACAGCAGCCTTGGAGTAACAACATAAAACATCAAACCTCGGGGCTTTGGGAGGGGAATGGGGTGAGGTGTCTGGTGGAATGGGAGGGGACCAGTTGGGCCAAGGAAGGTTTCCAGTGTGCAGCTGCCTCCGGGACAGAGGGTACAGCATGCTGCATCCAGCCAAGGGCCAGGCAAAGGCTGGCATGGGGCTCCAACAGGCACATCCTTGGTTTTGACCCTGGTCAGCTTAAATCACATGAAGAAAAACCAGTAACTAAACAAAGTCTGCTCCAGAGATGAAACTTCTCAAGACCTTACTCATCACAAGCCAAACCACTGCTGAGGTACCAAGAGCACTCCCAAACCCCAAGATTCCATGAAGTTGTGAGGGTTCTATGCCCTCTGCCCCTGCTAGGTGGTGTCAAGCATGTTTGGTCACCTTTGGGGTACACTGGGAAGGCCAGCGCAGGCTAAACAGCGTCAGACAACACCGCTGATGGTCCCATGGGGTCAGAGATCTCCAGGCAGCAAAGAGGCCGGTGTATGGGGCAGGGACTGCCAGAGAAAGCACTGGACCCTGCTCTGAGCATAACTCCCTGTGGCGCCATGCCCCGGAGCAAACAGAAAGGCTTCCGGCACATTTTCCCCTCAAACAGCAATGTTTACAGCACATTTTCCCTCCAGCCACTATGTCTTTTAGGGATACGTTTACGGGAAGGGGGACTGGCGGCTGCAATCCCAAGCAGCCCCATCCCTTTGCCAGAAACGGCCGGGTATGGAGATAAGTCACGGGGGAAGAAAACTTTATAAGGAGAAAACATTCCTCAAGTTTCTGGCACCTCGGTGAGAACTGCACTGCCCCTCTCCTCC
>VZRU01015896.1:436144-446260 GCA_013398155.1 Pedionomus torquatus | reverse complement strand
CGCCCCGCTTCCGGGCGCGACAGTCGCGCCCCGCGCCGCCGGGCAGGGCTCCGCGTCGAGCGGCCGAGCTCCTCGATGGCGCCTGCCCGCGGGGGCGCTGGGGGAGCCGCAGCCCGCCGGGCCGGACCCGCTTGACCTCCCCGGCAGGGCGGGCAGAGTTCGCAGAGGAGGAGAGGCCGGGCCGAGGGGGGCCGTGGCGGCCGCGGGTGGCGCTGCCAAGGGCCGCGGCCTAGTGTCCGCCGCAGGTGGATGTGGGGCTCGGCGGGGGGTGCGCCCACCCAGGGGAAGAGGCACCCGCGGCCTTCAGCGCTTACATGCGGGATTTGCACGAGCGGGTTTCCTAGGGAGATCCAACCCAAACCATTCTGTGGTCTCAGGATTACTGACGCTTTCCCACCCAGGCCTGACCTGCGCTGGAGTCATGCTGGCTTGAGGAAGCTTTGTGTTTGACTTAAATACCGTTTCCTGTGTCTCTTTTAGGTCTTAAAGGTCTGGAGAGGAAGTTTCAGTGACTAAAAAACCAGTCCTGGCTTTTCACCTTTGAATCAACCTCAAGCTGCTATGTGTAAAGACTACTCCAGCACAGGCTGTCCACAGCTACGAACCCATAGCAGCGTTCAGCAATAACAGAAAGGAGGATGAAACACCCCTCCTATGAGGACAGGCTTAGGTTGTTGAGGTGATTCAGACTGGAGAAGAGAAGGTTCCAGGGAGACCTTATAGCAGGACTTAAAGAGAGCCTAGAGGAAAGATAGAGACAGGCTTTTTAGTGGGGCCTGCTACAATAGGACAAGGGGTAGTGGCTTTAAACTAAAAGCGGGTAGATTTAGACTAGATATAAGGAAGGAATTTTTTACAATGAGGATAGTGAAGCACTGGAATGGGTTGACCGGAGAGGTGGTAGATGGAAACATTCTGGAACCTCTCTGGAAACATTCAAGGCCAGGTTGGATGGGGCTTTGAACAACCTGGTCTAGTTGATGTCCCTGCTCATTGCAGAAGACATTGGATTAGATAACCTTTAAAGGTCCCTTCCAACCCAAACCGTTCTGTGATTAAAAATGCTAGTGCTCACTAGTGCTATCGATGCATGTGCCACTAGAGACAAGTTTCAGTTGTATAAACCTTTAAGACAAAGTAGATTTTTATTCAGCCTTTCTCCTACTTTTGTGTTACATCCTTCAAAGTAAACACAGCTTAATTCAATAGAGCACAAAGGTGCCCAACATTTCTTAGGCATCACATAGCACTTTGTACAGTCAGACTTTGTACTTGTAGAATTTCCTCCCGGAAAGGTACTCAAGGCAGAAGGTAACATTTAGGAATCCACAAAAGCTAAGATTTTGGGATGTGGGATGGGGAACACAATATGTTATTCTTTAACTTGTGAATATTATCTAAAGCATGCCAAGAAACTGAAGTGATACATGCTTTAGAAATGTATGTAACAGATTAGACTAAAAGTGCCTTTAAAAATTGGAAAGTAGTGGCCTCTACTGTATTCCGATTCTCAAGGGAGAAGTAAATACATTATATGATTCTGTGATGAAATAATTTTGAGCTAAGTCTTTCTACTGAGTTGACTTAAGATATTACATTTCAGGTGCAGATACAAAAGTTATGAACATGACTTTATATTCTGGGAAGTATTTATGGTTTTCCTAATGTCCTTTTGTGTTTCACTTGCTGCAGAGCAGGATCTTTCGGCTTTAATCCTGAATTTGAAGATTTATGCATGGTTTGCATTGCTGAATTGTAACTGTTTTGAAATAATTAAGCCGTCTGCTTTCTTGCACGTGCCTCTGCAGAAGAACAACACTGATGTTCTCCCAGAAGAAGCGTTTAGAGTTCTGGACAAGCATCTGTTGTTGCCTTCTCCTAATTGTGCTGTGCAATTTCCTTTAAAATGCCTCTTAGAGATGGCCTTATTTCTGTGTGAGAAACAGAAAGTGTCAGAGCATTGCCACAGAGTCAACTCCTGCGAATTTTTCAAGCCTAGATAAGGCTGAAGGAGAAACATAGTAGTAGTTGTCATCTTATAAAAGGCTGTTGCAGATCTCCAACTGTGAAGAAAGTATCACATAATTAGTAGCGTGGCTTAAACTGTAGTAAGGAAGACTCAGGGTGAAAAATTGAGAACTTTTTAAGAGTAATCAGGGCAAAGCTGTGGAACAATTAGCCTGGGGGTTAGGTGCAGGCTGGGAGATTGCAGGAAACAGGCAAGTGGACCTTTGCACTTTCGCACACCCACCTCCTGCGTGGAAGATATTACCATGACATAAAGCACTGAGAAGCTTGTAATGGGCTTACTGGGAGAGGCAGGAGACAAAGTAGCAAATGATTCAATAGCATTACTCAGGAGCACAGCCTGATAGGCTTGCCACAGATGGGAGCGGGAGAATTATTTACATCTGCGATACTGATAAAGCCTGCAATTTTCATGCCAAAAGAGAACATCATTCTTGTCTTATGATCTTTTTCTGTTACTTGCAGGCGCACACAGAATGCACTGTGCATGAAGTGGTGCTTCAGAGTGACTGTACTGAACCAAAGTTTAATAACACCAAGTCTGGCTAAGTGCTTTCAACGTCTGTGCTATTTTCCATTCCTCACTTGGGAAAGTATACCTTATAAAATGCTAAATATGCCATATAAAAAGCAAAGTATGTTTTACATTGCCTTTTTTCCCCCTGTATTTGATGTTTCCATAAACATACCTCCGTTACACTATTTTTAATTGAAACCGCTGCAGTTCCACAGTGACTTGCTTGGGATTGGCTAGAAGCTTCCACTCTGCGAGCATGCTCATGGGGGTGAAAGAGCTTTCTATTCTCTGGGTCCTGGTTTGGACTCCAGTGCAGGGAAAGGAAGCTCGTTCTCACTAGGGCCTCAGTTAAGGACCATGGACTCCTCTATGCCTTTTGTCTGCGTTAGACGTAATCAGTGGCGTTGCTGGAAAAAGTCCAGTTAGTGCTCAGAGGTACTCGGGAAAGCTACTTGGAGCACTACCAAGATTCTGCTTCTTTCCCAAAGTTTGTTTTTAAATAATTGTGCCAGAGCCCCTTTGTTTGCTGCAGCCACGTTCCCAGAGTGACACCTTGCAGCATCACTTTGATAAGCATCTGTGTATCTTCATGTCATCAGGGCTGTTGTTGAGGCAGGACTAAATCATCTCCTCTTCCCTGGATTGCAAAGCCTGTGGCCTCTGCGTGGCTCTGTACAAACGCGTGAGACATGGCTGCTGCTGAAATACTGCCAGAATGCAGGGGGTGCATGGCTCCAGGAGGACATAGGCACACGCAAGGTACCGTGGCCACCTGCCAGTCTTTCAACAAGGAGGTAACGTCCAGGCAATTTGTGTTCAGAATGGTGCAGCACACTGTTCCCTCAGTTTCGTAGAGCTCTCATCTTTGCCTAATGATACTTTTCCTATTAAATCCCACCTGTGTTATATATTCTATCATTATACCTCACCATACTGTAATGTAACTTGATTAGCTCAATTTTTTCCTCCCCCGCCCCATGCATTGCTGATAAGGCATGCCTGGTTATTTTTGGGTCTTGGACCCACTGGAGGTCTCAGATGCAATCAGAAGTGTGTTGTGGCTGGGAAGTGAGCTGTCTGGTGGCACGAGTCCGTCAAGGTGAGGGATATGAGCTTACCTGACAGGGAGCACAACGTGGAACTTAACTGCCTGCACAGCCTGAACCTTTATTTTAAGGATGTTGAACCAACATGCTGGTTTGACTGTTGCAATTTGGTGAGACATTTTGAATGGAATTGGGGTGGGCATGTTTCCTTTTAAAAACAGGGCTTCAGGATTGATGTATCTCGGCAGTTAATAGAGTAGTGCTGGTAGTTAGTAAATTAATACCAGCATTAAAAGTCTTCTCCCAAGGTGTTTCTCCATTTGTGAAAGTCTCATATCTTTCAAGGGTGAAGTCTTATTTGACAATCTGAAGTATTTTATATTTTAAGTTCGTGATCAAGGTGAAAGCTGTCTTTGCTTATAATCCCACCTTTGTTATTTTAGTAATTGCTGGAGTTGAAAAAAAGAGCATTACTGTTTCATTCCATGTGTAGGACTGAATCCTGGGGAAATATAGAGTGCTACACTGACAGCCCAGTTAAAGGTTATTTTTNGGTTTTTTTTTTTTTTTTTTTTTGCATGTAGGTAATGTTGCAAACTGAACCAATTTAATAGCTATACTGCCTCATGAATAGAAGGTAAGTCATTCTTGAATTTGTTTCTCTGAAGGAAACATCAAAACATACCCAGGTTTGAGCTTGATGTTATTTCGTTCAGTTTCAGTTTAGCAGCAAGGGGTGCTTGAATTTTGGGAGGGCCGTATGCAGTCTGCTATTAAACCACTTAACTACACTTTCTATACAAATTCCAGTGTGCTTTAACTGGCTTCACTGGACATCACCTGTAATGGCTAGTCATTCTGTCATCCAAAACCTGAGTGTACTCATGTAAAGTAGTTTATCTAAACCTTTGAGCTAATTTTGTCATGAATGCTTTTAATTCTGAACCTTTTCTTTCCCTTGCATTTTGAAAAGCTGAGGTCAGATTTGCTTATTTCTGTTTGAGAGTCAAGTGCAATCAGATCCTGATAAGAACTCCCACATGTAGCAACAGTAATAGACTGTGTGCTGTTAGAGGAAAAAAAATCCTGCATTTAAAATAGCAATGGCTTTGCAGCTGTTGGTTTGGTCTACTCTGCAGGGACCAAAGAGCAGGTTTCAGCTCCTCCAGATGAAGACAACTGCATTTAGGTGTCTATAAATAGCTATCTACATATGTACTAAGAGCCTAAGAACCTATTACTGTTAATTGAATTAGAGGTGGTATTCAGAAGCCTAAACATAAGTGTCTGGTGCCATTTTATGGCCTTCAGGGTATCAATCTCAATTCCATTTTTTCCTCCAGAAAGGCGCTGAGCTTCTGTAAATCCTCTGTTCTATCTGTAGAGCCATGCAGATGCCTTGGGTACCTTGGAGCATCCCAAAATGCATTGGATGCCAATGCACAAGCAATGGCACCCTCCATATATGGAAAATAAATCATAGCTGGGATGGCAATGTGGCAAAAAACCAGGGAGTTAGTTATTTTTGTGAAAGAACAGGCCTGTTGCACCCATAAAACCAAGTCAGCAAACCTGCTTTAATGGAGATACAGTCCCTGTCTCTGCTAGGACAGTCTTATCAGCACAGAAGAGACCACACTGAGTACAGTCCCCTCTCTTTTGGGCACGTATTGGTGTTAGTAGAGCTAGGAGGAGAGGAGGACACAGCTCACCCTTGGGCACCACTGGAGTGGCTGTATAAGGCAAAAGGCATCCCTGAAGCTACCTCATCTCCTCGCCCTGCTGTCACACGGTGGTGTACCTCAATGTGCAGAGGCAACTCCTGCAGGGTACGGGAAAAGAAACATGAGATGTTCAGTGTCTTTCAGCATCTTCAGGCAAAAATGCCAAGGGCACCAGGGGGATTTGGGCCATGAGGTGCTGTTGCACATCGAGCAGTCTTCCTTGTCCTCCTTCTCCTCTTCCTCTGCCAGAGTCCAGCAGAGAGGGAAGGGAGGGTGTGGATGAAGAAATGTTGGGCTGACAATGGGTGGTCCCTGTGAGAAATGTATGTTATGCAGTTTGGCTGCCACTTCAGATGCGTGGACACTTGAGACCTGCAGGTGTGGGTGGGGAGTTCCAGGACCTCTGTGCTGCATGAATTAGTCAGAAGCTCATAGAAACCATGTCACTTCAGTTGGNCCCACAAAAAAAAAAAAAAAAAAAAAAAGAATAATCAAACTGCCAGTGTGCATTCTGTTTACAGTGGAATACATGGAAGGTGGGGCTTTGCTGTTGTTGAAGGGATGGTCCTGTCTTGTCCTTTGTCCAAGGACACACTTGCACCCTTATTTTTCCCATTTATTTTTTTTTTCCCACAGCTGAGTAGCTTCCAAGACACTTGCTGGAGCATTGAAAAATATGGAGGGAAGGACAAAAGTGGTGTGAGAGGTTTGTTCTGGTGCTGGGGGAACAAGACTGTTGGCGGATTCATGCGGGCTCTTTGGGAAGTGGGTCACCAACAAATCCTTTGCTTACTTACAACGTTAATTATTTAGTTGTGTGAAGCAGACCAGTGTTAAGTCTCGGGATACATGTGCCAGATATATACAGTTACTGCTCATTTTGTATGAGGCAGAAACAAAGCTCATGGGTCCAGATGTAGCAAAGTACTTCCACATCGCTTCAAGGCACCTTTCCAGAACAGCAGTCAGAAAAGAATACTAGGGATCCCATTTAGGGGACCATGCTTAGTCCAGCAAAGGAGAAAGAGTTGAAGACATGTCTCTCACCTGAGTGTTTCCTAGTGTTAATTAATATTAATATTTAAATACCATTTTAAAGGACATTAGTGAGTCTCGTGCGAGCTTGACGTTCTCAGATACTAGCAGGAAGAACAGCGGTTTATTAGTCAACCAGAGGTTTGGATAATCACTACTGAATTTTTAGCTAGATGTTCCTATTAAAACTTGCTTTTGAATGATGTGCCTGAGAAATACTATTCATTGGCATGTGGTGACATGGTAGAGATTACAGGCTGGACAATCGTCTGTTGAATCCATTATCTTTTCAACACTCTTGTAGGCATCACCCGTGTTTGTCCTCCTGAAGATGTCATTTGGACAAACCCTGCCTCCTGCAAAAAAAGCCTCAGGGTTGTTTTGGAAGTGGAATTAGGGTGAGATTTTTCCAATGCTTTTAGGATTGAGATGTATTGATGCCAAGTGTTAATGCTGTGACTTACAAGCAGAAGCATCCCTTCTGCAGCCCCAAAGCAGCTCAGCAGCCCCTGTTCATTAAAAAGGAATGAATTATGTATTTCACTTCATGTCCAACTCTGCAGGCTTTGCCTACAAGGACTGTGCTGTTAGTGGCGTTATCTCTACAAAACATTTGTTGTCCAGTTGAGTGAAAAATCTGTGGTGCTGCCTTTTCCAGAAGGAAGTCCCCACTAAGAGGCAAGCAGGCTGGGGAGTGGATTTGCACTCACCAGATCTGTAATCTCTGTCCACGCTGTGGTTGCCAACAGCCAACTTGAGCATATCTGCTGGTTGAGTGGGCTGCAGCGTGTAGGTCCTGTCTTGGTCTTACAAAGAGGTCCTCTGCTAAGACACCAGCTGTGCTTTTGCTCTCTCCCTCCTAAAAGCGAGGCATCTAAGGCATGTAAACAAGGGAAAGGGGCAAGTCCATGTTGAGACATACCCTACATCTCTTCTCAGGAAAGCACAGCCATGTCAAATTGGTAGGTCAAGTACACTTACCTCATTTAAGGGAAGGTATTTTTGACAGCAGTGTTTGATTTTAAGCCTATTTCAGAAATGGTTGATGTGAACATGCAGAAAAGCAGCCAGATTGGTGCAGTAGCTGTAGTTATGCTAAAAAAGTGATACAAGTAGATTTCCACTGTAAATCCCTAAACATGGCCTACTGTCATCTGTGTGAGATTTTACTAACCATTCTGTAATCATGCATCATTTAGAGCATATCTGCATTGTATTATATCCTAACCCAGTTACCCAGTACTGCTTTGAGGGTTTAGAGATCCTTGCCTGAGAAAAATAGACTTCTAAATGATTTTAGAAGATGGTTGTCTCTGTATCTTAATCATAGAATGACTCAGCCATTAAACTGATTGATTCATTAAATCTAATACTTGGTGTTAGACAACTAATCTAATTTGAAATTTAATATCTCTACTAAAATATTAAACATAGTCATTTATACCTGCCAACAAAATAATTGTAATTACAAGTGAACCCTTTCAGTGGTGCTTTTTTGATTCCTGGCCAGAAGAAATAATTGTTCACAACTGTTGTGCAGTTACTTTAGAGCACTAAAGTCAGCAGCTGTGTTTTAGATGCTACCTACTACTTTTCCTTTAAGTGAAAAGCAATGCAGGATTCTGCATAATCATCTTTGTATCTAGGAGAGAGTCATCTGTCAGGTGGCTGCCAAAGCATCACTTACAAGGTATTTTCTAAGAACTGCATCTCATTCTCAAGACTCCTGTGCTCTAGTATGTAGCAGCACTGAAAAATGTCTGATTTTACATGGCTGCAATGCAAGTCATTCCATGCAAAAAATGCCCAAAAAGGCCACAATAAGCTCCCTGGCAAATTAAAAAACCAAGCAAAACAAAACAAACTTTTATTAAAAAATCAAATATTTTCCCCAAAAGTAAAACTCTACCATGCCTCTGGGTTTGTTCCATAAATACTAGCAGACTCTCCGCAAACAAATCACACAGTACGTGACTTTAACTCCCAGGGCTGCCAAGGCAGGCTTTGAATTTCCCAGGCTGGGGAAGGCTTCCTTGCCTAGTTTGTGCCTTCCTGCCTTCCCTGCATTACAGCAGGGGGATTGCACCTCCTTTGGTAGGTCTGGGACTGCCTCATAGTGAGACTACTGATTTTCTGAAGTGCTTGTGCAATCCACATGCCCACACAGATTATTTTGAACATCTCAGTGTTTTTTTGAGGTTGGGAAATAGGGCTGTATTTGAGGCAGCTTGAGCCAGGAGTCCATCTTGGAAAGGTGGGATTTACAATCCCACTTTTAAAAAGCCTTTGATTGCCAACATTAAGTAGTAATTTTAGCAGAGTTTGCTCTTGGGACCGGCTTATGACTTTGCTCTCTCCAAAAATAGTTCACTTGTCTTGTTTGATTTTTATACAATGGTTTGTTTACAACTGAATGTTAGCCTAGGTTAGAAGGCATGTGTGTGGGAAGTGCAGCAGCTCATCCTGAAGAGCTTCAGGAGTGGACATTTGCAAAGATAAATTCTAACAGGCAGCTGTATTTTGACTCTGTACTGAGTAACTTGGTGCGTAGATCATAATCAGCATGAGCTGATCTGCGTGGAGGCTGCAGTTTGGGCCTACAGGAGGAAAGTGATGGGCGCTCAGAGGCTGGTGGCCAGGAGAGCGTATTGCCTTGTTGGGTGGCCTTGTTGGTTCTGTGTTTCAGAAGCTTAAAACTAAATCAGCCTTCCAGTATCTGAAGGGAGCCTACAGGAGAGCAGGAGAGGGACTCTTTGTCAGGAAGTATAGTGATAGGACAAGGGGTAATGGTTTTAAACTAGAAGAGGGGAGATTTAGATTGGATATTAGGAAAAAATTCTTTCCTGTGAGGGTGGTGAGGCACTGGAACAGGTTGCTCAGAGAAGCTGTGGATGCCCCATCCCTGGAAGTGTTTAAGGCCAGGCTTGATGGGGCTTTGAGCAACCTGCTCTAGTGGCAGGTGTCCCTGCCCATGGCAGGGGGGTTGGAACACGATGATCTTCAAGGTCCTTTCCAACTCTAACAATTCTATGATTCTATGATTCTATGAAATATAAAGTCACGGTTTAGTTAATACTTGGCCCAACTAAATCTTTTGTGGGTATCACATTAAAATATTATCCAGAGTGAAAAATCAGTCCTTCATTAGTGTTTAAGCTTGGGACAGTATCAGAGAAAATAACTTTTCCCATGCAGCAGGACTGGAGTTCTGGTAGGCACCAGGTACCAGCATAAAAATATGTGGCTCAAGGTACATGGCGAGACCATGTTTCCCAGCCATGCTGGGGTGCCAACAGTTTGAATAGCTCTTTGCCAGTCTTGGAAATACATGTTGTGGCTGGTATTTCATGTTCTTAGGCTTCTTAGGATTTTTGCCCAGAGATGTAAACATACAGGCAATCTCAAAATACTCTGAAAATTGCCATGTCCATACCTGTGCCCCGCGTGGAGTGGTTGATAGAGGTTAGGTGTTATCTGGATAGGGAATTCTCCCTTCTCCAAAATCATGTTGCTTTTCTCTTCACGTCCTTGTGACATTTGCACATGGCTGGGAGGTTGCACTGCTGTGGTTATACCTGGGAAGCACTTAGGAGGCAGTGGAAGGTGTCAGTCCTGTCAGACATGGTTTTGGGGGAAGAAATCCCAAGCGGAGCTCCTCCTTCATCTAAAATATGCATCTGGAACATTTTCTAATGGATATGATTTTATTGAATCATATGAAAGAAAGTTCATGATGTTTTGTCTTCAGAATACAAAAAAAAAAAAA
>VZRU01015896.1:402386-436123 GCA_013398155.1 Pedionomus torquatus | reverse complement strand
AAAAAAAAAAAAAAAAAAAAAAAGAGTATATCTTGCATTTCTGGAAAATATTACCTAAACATTCTTTACATCCTATGCTCCAGGAAGTAGAGGGCATAGTCAATCTACTTTAAGTTTGTGTTAATGGCATTTTAAGGCAGTATTTGGGAAGACTGTTGTGTCTACTAGGCCCTTGAGAAATATAGTACCTGCATAAACCACCCCAAATATTCTGTAGCTTTTTTCAGAGAGATGGGTAGGAGCAGAGCTTCGGGCAGGTATGCGCTCTGTTTGGGGGACCAGGTGTAGCAGCGGTTATGATGAGCTGGCTGTATGTAGATGAGCTATCCAGAGGCCAATTTGCAAGATGTGCAGTTTTTTAACTAATGTTTTTAATTGGTTGTGCTGTGCTGAATTTTGTAGAGGAATTAATACACTAAGGTAAGCTATAAAATTCTAACAATGCTCTGATAACAATATCTAGAACTCAGTTGTTCCTTTCTCTTTTTCTTTAGGAAACAATTAGTATAGCATGCATCTCTGAATCTCATCATTAAGGTAAAAAATGCTTAAATATGCTTTGACTGACAGCCTCTAGCAGCACCGATGT
Organism: Pedionomus torquatus; assembly: GCA_013398155.1. Classification (NCBI taxonomy): domain Eukaryota; kingdom Metazoa; phylum Chordata; class Aves; order Charadriiformes; family Pedionomidae; genus Pedionomus; species Pedionomus torquatus. The sequence continues at coordinate 435,534 of VZRU01015896.1, read as the reverse complement.
GGGAAAAGATGCTTTTCGTCAGCCCCACATATAATTGTAATTCTCATTGAAATTCTTTCTGTAAATAGGTTGGTGCTGGGAATATAGTTTGAGAAGCTCACATGCTTTCCTGAAATTTATGCTTCCCATGATAGCAATAAATTACAAAACTCATGTTAAGTGCCTTCTAGTTCTCGGAATACAAATGTAGATTTTTCTTTGAGAGGCTTGCCGTCATTCTGCATCCATGAAGTTTGTTACTTCTATGTAGAATAGAAAATAAATATAAAACTGCTGCATTTTTGTAATTTTATAGATATTTTCATTTGTCAATGATCTAGCAATATGTAGATGCCATTTATGGTATCATTTATGGTATTTCTAAATACAGGCTAACTATTTTGGCCATGAAACCGTAGCTTCATCTCTTAGGTTACATCAGCCTGAGCGCTAGATGTCAACCACTGTGACCCATCTCCCTGATACCACTATCCTGAAGTAAAAAAAGATAAAACTTCTACTTTAAATAGTCAAATTAATAATGGGACTATGTTTTTCTGTGACAGACGTCTTTTATGTGAAAAGCTTTTGATTAACAAAACCCCAATCAAGTTTCTGACAGTAGAGAAAGTACACAGTACATACAAAATATCATAGAATCATAGAACGGTTAGAGTTGGAAGGGACCTCAAAGATCATCGAGCTCCAACCCTCCTGCCATGGGCAGGGACACCTCCCACTAGAGCAGGTTGCTCAAAGCCCCATCCAGCCTGGCCTTGAACACCTCCAGGGATGGGGCATCCACAGCTTCTCTGGGCAGCCTGTTCCAGTGCCTCACCACCCTCACAGGAAAGAATTTTTTCCTAATATCTAATCTAAATCTCTCTTCTTCCAGTTTAAAACCATTACCCCTTGTCCTGTCACTATGCTTCCTGATAAAGAGTCCCTCTCCTGCTCTCCTGTAGGCTCCCTTCAGATACTGGGAGGCTGTTATAAGGTCTCCCCAGAGCCTTCTCTTCTCCAGGCTGAACAGCCCCAGCTCCCTCAGCCTGTCCTCATAGGAGAGGTGCTCCAGCCCTCTAATCATCTTCGTGACCTTCCACTGGACACATTCCAATAGTTCTGTGTCCTTTCTCTGTTGAGGACTCCAGAGCTGATTGTATTGCTTTCAAACGTAAAATGTTTAAAAATTATTATTTTTAAAATTACATAGATTTTAAATGGATAAAAAAAGGAAAATATTTTACTTTCCTGATAAGTTCATTACCAACTCAGGAGCATTGCTTCTATGACATAGGTGAAAAAATAGGCTAATAGAAGTCTTTGTGAAATATCATAGATCCAGATCCAAGGACAGGGCAGAAAGTGTTCCACTGTACCTCTGGCAACATAAAACAATGAAGAGCAATAATACTATTTTGTGTGCATTCCTTTATTACTTAACATCTGCTTCTTTCTGAAAATTCATTACCACTGTGTTATCAATATTTACTTTTAACATAAATCTTGTTTTGATCTTTGAAGAGACTGAAGAAGTGGAGAGATTGGAAAGGTCCAAAATGCAAAGAATACAAAATCCTGAAAGTTTCCCCTATGTCTCCAGCTGCGGTCCTGCCTTCAGCACAGGTCTAGGAGGTGAGTCCCTGGTGCCTACCAGCAGCGCTGGTTCTGGATCACGGCATCCACTGCTCTGAACTGCGGTATCCGGAGAGAGGGAAAATCCCCTGCAAGAGAGTCTTGCTTTTCTCTCTGCCTTATAGTGCCAGAAACCAGCTTTAGCATCTTTGTGCCACTCACAATTATTAGTTTTAATTTTGTGGACACAGCAGTGAAAAGAGTGTAATAGCTGTGACAAGAATGAGGGGAAGAACCACAAAGATCTTTTAATTCTATAGATGGTTAATAAATAACGCTCAGTTGGTATGAAAAACCTTGCACCCCCATATCAACTTAAAAACAGCAGAAATAGATAGGAAATGTCATTAAAAAGTTGCTGGCTGGAGAGAAAAAGTTATTTGAAGTCCACAAAGCAGGTAAATACAGATACAAACATATGGTATTAATTCTTTGAAGCAGGTGTAGGCTAAAAGTAGTGCTGCTGTATGAAAATGAGATTACTGTCTTACTAAGATCTGCCCAATATTTCTTCCCAGTTGAAACAGTCTTAACTTTCTCAGGCATTGTATGTTGCATGTGGGTAAGTTAGGGCTTCCAACAAATGGAAATACTGATGAGATATTCTATTACTTCTGGCAATGGTTTTGATCTGTACAAGCTCTAGGACTAGTACTTGTGCTATTTTCAAAGATTTCATATGGAAATGTTGGTCTGGATCTAACAGTGGGTTGTGGGAAAGTTGTCCCGAGTGTTTGAAAAATAGAAATACAAGTAAGACATAACTTTAAAATAAGGCTGAATTTGGGTTTAATATTGATAGTTGCATGTTTTAATAACGGGTACTCCTCCTTGACATCAAAAACATTCAAATTTTTGCATAATTCCGTTCAGGAAATGTGGATTTTTTTTTTTTCTAGTTTCTTTTATTTGCCAGTGCGTAAGAGTACAGAAGCCTAGAGGCTGACCTTGCTTATAATTCAAAGTATGTTAAGGAACAGCTTGAACATGTTGGAAACAGTGCACATTTCAGCTTTACTGTTCCTAGCTTTCTGGTCATGTCGAGGTTTTATTTCAGTATGCTTTAAATAATAATAGTTTTCCTGCAGGTCTGACTGAAAAGAAGCATTAAATAATAGCAGTTTTCTGCAATCTGGGGTGAATGTCTTTGGTGGTAAATACAAATCAGTAAGGGGTCTTTGAACCTACTCTGGTCTGATGGAGGCTGAGATAATGAAGCAAGAATAAGGAGATGTGTCCTCATATTCCACCAGGTATATGTGCAGCCTTTGGGTGAGGGTAGTGGCCGTTCCCTTTGAGCTGGTATTTGCTACCAGCACACACTAGCAGGTTGTAATCTCAGATGACATCTGAGCTTCTTTAAGTGTTAATTTTATCTATTTATATTTTGGTGGGGGGTTTTGAAGGCTGCTGGGTGGTTTTAATAGGAGGAAAATTTTAACTAAAAGCCTTGAAATTCCTCTCCCTGGGATAAATGTTTACAATAGAACAAAAGAAGAAGTGGAAAATCAGTTCACCTTTTTCTGACAATAATATTACACATAACTCTTTGGCCAATGGGATGAAGATATCAGAGGTGATTGAAAGTCTCTGCATATGGGTTTATTTAGATTATGTACATATGGAAATACTGCAATTTTCTTGGAGTTTGTTATGTAGTGGTATCTGACAGTACAGGTTTTCTGAGTACTTGTTTTTGGGACGACTTGCTATTGGTCTGATTTCTGTTGAAGATTGTTGAATTAAAATACAATTGCAGAAGAAATGGCACTAATTAGCATCTATGTTCTCCCAAGAAGTGTAGCTTATTCCCATTCCTTATGGACAAGAGTGTGAACTGGATCTCTTACAACCATCCTGGAAACAGTCCCAAGGCAAGAATACTCCTGGGACCTGTGCCTGTCTGTGAGCAAAGAAAAAGGAAAAGTCTCTGGTATCTTCCCTGGCATATTTTTATTCTTACCTTTTATTCCAGCAAACACATCACTTTTTGCACATTCCCCTGTGACCCAAGTACTGGATGTAAGCAAGGTAAATGACTGCATTTTCCCTTCAGGACAGAGGAGCTGCATCCCACTTTAACAAGTCTTAAGAACATCTGTGCACTGTAACTCACATATTGATTATATATGTTTCCTGGCTAATATATAGGCAAAGCATACAAGAAACAGTGGAAACTCTTTCATTCAGAAATTAAAGCTTTGGAGTTGTGAGTTGATTTTATGTTTTAGCTTTTCCTTTTCACATTAGCTTCTTGCCAAGTTGCATGTAAACCTCCTTTGTCTAGAAAATGCAACTTTTTCAAAAGTAAAATATTCCAGGGGTTAGCTGAAACCGGTCTTAACAGTGCTATTCTTCTGGCTTCATGCCTATGGAAGTGGTTAATGGTTGGAATTTATGTCACAGAACACATAATAATTTGTTAGAAGAAACTGGATTCAGTCACAGCACAGGCATTTTTCTCTTCCTGTCATTATATTTTGTGAGGACTTACTTATTTCCTGCAATCTCAGCCCATGTGAAGAAGAGAATGATAAAATTTCTGCATAATTTTTCTGAGAATACATTTATACTCCAGATGACCTTTGGAGTAAATTTGAACTATTAGATTTTCCCACATATTTATAGCTCTGGCCGTGCATCTTTCCCAGCAAATCTTACAGGCTCTGTCCACCAAACATTTATTTATGTTGAAAAACAATTTGCACTTGGAACACTATAGAAGTTCAAAGCCGTTACATTTGAAGTTAAGCTTTCGTTTATAGTCTTATTGTTTCTGTATTGCCATCAGCCAATGTCACATTCAAATTCATAACACATTCACCTAAGATGATTGTTTACTTCACTTAATGGCTTTCTCTGCTGATAACTGTTGTCTCTGAAAGTGATTTTCCTGAGACCACACTGGCATATATAAAACACTGGTCCTTTTCTTTCCCGGAGTGATCAAGGATTAAAATCCTAGCTTATGCCTAAGTGTATTTGTTCAAGATTACTTGACCTAGGTGGATATTTCTCAGAGAATGGGACAGTCTACTTTATTTTAAGAAAAGAATAATGTGGGGGTTGTAACCTGCAAATATACACTGGCAATTCCATTTTGTGTTAGACTATCAAAATATTTGCTTATACTACATAAGGTATCCTGTTGTTCAGTACAGGATATATATTCCCAAAGCAAAATGTTTGCTGGAGAGAACTTTTGGTGTGAGAATTTGGTCTAGATTCGTGTCTGGGATTTTCTGTTTGCATGTGAAGCTCCACAGTGCCTGTGTACATCTTGCCACACTGTGGGACACCAGGACTGATCCATTACCTCCCATGAAAGCTAGTTCTCAGCAGATATCACCAACTGATACTTCTGAAGAAACCTGGCATGTGGAGGAAGGAGAAACACCGATGTGTGATTGAGCAAAGGGCCTCATGGGTGTGAAGTGTCGAGGGGCAGACTGCGCTGGATGATACAGCTGAATAACTGACGTGAGGTCTGGAAGAAGCGCCACTCTCCAAAGATTTGCGTTAACTCATGGTTTCCTTGAGCAGTGACCGTGAGTGTCTGTTAAGGCCCTAACTCGCCAGTGCCGCTAAGAACTGTTTCTTTTTAAAGGTACTTTTAAATCTGGTCTCAAAATATACATTTAAGTGCTTTGCTGAACTGGGGATTAAGCATAGCACCTGTGTTATTTTATATGCTGGGTTTATGCACCGCAGGCATTGAAAAGGGTCAAATGGGAGATCATTTATCCTAATTGCTGTGGTGTAAGAGGAGCAGCATGGGGTAGAGAGGCAAAAAAATCTTTAATCCTGCCATGTACAGAACAAAAGCATTTTTAGCACCCTTTCAAGACATGTGATGGCGCATAAGCTCCCACGTCTCTGTCAATCCTTTTATAACTGCACAGGAAACGGATTTGCCCTGTCGACATCACTTGAGAAGCCCTTGTTGCCAATAACTGAAACCTGTAATAGCAATAGATTTTTCCTAAGATTAAGTGGGCTTTGAAAGCCCCCAGTACAACCCAATGTAAAACACTCTCCGTTATCCACTGGCGTTCATACCAACCCAGTTGCTTCACTGTCTGTTTTAAGCATTTCTTTTTTTTTGTAAGGGTGAGAAAAGATGGTGCTGATTGAGAGTATTGGTATTGCAAATACAGTTGTACTTCTCCAGCAGCAGTGTCCTTATTTTGCACTGAAAAGGAGCAATATGAACTTCAACCCCTCTGAAAATGTTGCCAGGCTATTTCCTTATTGATGGTAAAACTCTACTGTGTGGCATTTAATGAAGAAAAATATACCAGAATCATTTAGGTGGGGCTAATGTAGACACATCAAAGTCCTTCAGTGAATATCTAGTCTATATTCAAAACCAGAAAGGTAGCAACTATTAAATGGTCTTTTTTGAGATTGTTGTCCACTGTTGTGCTTTGTGAAGTGGAATTTTTGTATTATACTGGATACCTACTTAGGTAGTGTTTTTGGTTTTATAATAACAGTCTTTCTATATCCTAGCAAACAGGTCTGAATATGTAAGTAGGAATAGCCGGAGCTTTTCAGTATTTGCATAGTCTCCAGCACTGCCCTTCTGCATGTGGTGGAACAGCAAGGTGTGCCATAGAAAGGACATTTTCATACATGTTGCATGGCATATGTACATGGACAGAGCAGAAGATACCAGCATGACATGACATGTATTTAGAAAGCAAACACTCTGTAGAGTGTAACTGTTTAATTCTTTTAAAAAATTTTGTCTTTGAAATGTTTGGGTAGTAAATAATTTACTTAGTGTTGCAGAGGAACTTTGTGCCTTGGCCTCAGACCTGTCGTGTCACCACCAATGTGTCTGGCAGCGGGGCTGGGAGATACCTCTGGCCTGCTCACCCTCATGGGGATCTCCTGTGGGGGTTCCCCCCAGCCCCTGGCCCCCTGCAGTGACTGTGGGTGCTCAGTCCTTCCCAAAATATCATACAGATGGTATTTGATTCTCCTCAAATTTTTTGTTGAGCTCAGTTAACCCGAAAGTGGAAGTCATGGTGCTCCTGCAGAAGATCCGTTGTAAAGCAAGAGGCTGAATTTTGCAATTTCAGCTGTGGTTGAACCTTCATGGCTAGTCTTAGTTATATGAGCTAGAGCTCACGGTAATCACTGTTGTCTTCTCCACAGAATATGAATTCAGATGGGTGCATTTTACAGGAACTGGTACACAGAGATCAGCTCTTTTTGCATGAGGCCAAGTATTTGGAATTAAAGGTCAAAAAGGAATTTGGGTTCAGAAGTTATGAACAGCTGAAGAGAGAATTTAGAATGGAAACAACTATTACATTAGCTACACACTACTAATAATAAATAGTGAGCAGTTCAGTTAGGCACTGACCCAGTGAACGCTTATTTTAAGCATCTCCTCAACTTGAAAAAATTTAAGGAATCTCACTGAAAGTGATAGAATTCTTCAGCTTGTTCTTCCAGCATGGACATAAATGGGATTGCTTCACTGGAGCTATAATGCAAAATAAAATACTTATCTAACAAAGGGGAAGGTTTTGATGCATTGGGAAAATGTAAATATTGAATTTCCTTTGCCTGATTTTTCACCCTCCCTTTCTTTTTTCTCCCTCCCCCCCGTTTTCTCATAGGTAAGCTATGTACATACACCTATATAGAACTCCAGTACAAACAGACTTTTGGATAACTGTAATCAACCAAAATTTTTGGGTTTTGCTGTGTCATGTCTGAGATCCTGTGTGGTACTTTTGTATTGCACTGAAAGTATGGAAACCAGTAAGTTCTGGAGATACATACCAGAGGAGTTTTTAAAATGGGGAAAACCCTCTGTAAAATCACATCTACAGCTAGAGAATGGTAAATGTCAACTTTTGTTAACCAAGAAACGGACCTTTTTTTCTAAATTATCTGATGAGGAGAGGGGATGATCTTAATCTTTTACCATTATTTGATTTAAGTTAAATACTATGCAATTGCTGTTATAGGGAATGTAAGCAATAAAGAATAAAGTCATTCGCTAAAAAAGATAACTATTAAAAGCTATTTAATAGCTATAGTTTGTTACTTGTAGTTTATTAATATTTTATGATCTCAAAAAATAGCCTAACTTTATTTTGAACTGTTTTAGGCTTTAATGGAAGTCTTGACAGGCTTTGCAGTTTCTTTCAACTTAATATTCCTTGTCTCTTGTCCTTTTACTGTACGCTGCAGGGAAAAGCCTGCCTCTGTCTTTCTGATAGCCTCCTCACGGGTAGTGGAAAACTGCTGAAAGGTCCCCCTGAAGCCATGTCTTTCCCAGGCGGAAGAAGTCCTGGTCCATCAGCCTCTTCTGACAGGGTAAGTGCTCCAGGCCTGACCATCACGGTGACCCTCAGCTAAACTTACTGCAGTTTGTTCATACCTTCTTGTATTGCGAGGACCCAAATCTGGGCATGGGGTTCTAAATGCAGTCTAAAAACCATCTGATTTTACTCAGATCACTTATCTGATTTCTGAGTTGGAAAAGATGACAGCTTGGAACTGCCCATGAGGATAGTCTCTTCTTTGTGCGAGGGTCTTTTGGCGCTAAGGAGCCTCGGGTTCCCTTTTCCATCTACACCCCCATTTTTATGTAACTCCTTTCACACAAGGGTTGTATTTCCAGAAGAAAACCTCAGGTGGCAGCAGCATCATAGCTTTTGTAGCCAGTCCTGGTCTTTGTACAATTCGTTGTGCCACCGGTCATTCGAATTTGCTGATGAGAGGCCCTGGTACTTAACAGTATTATTAATAGATCATCAGTCTATCAAAGAGTGAAAGTGTTCTTTTCTAGCCGATTTGGTGATGTACATATCTCCTTTGAAACTCCTTCTATATGCATATTTTATATATTCATGCAAACAATGCATATTTTTATATATTAATGTATGATGAATGCATATAACTTTATTGGCTCTTGATGGGAGCTTGAGGTGACAGTAGCTACTTACTTTGGGTTCATAAATTGTTGGGGTTGGGTGAAACTTCTTAGAGCACTCTCTGAAAGATTTTGTGTCTCCTTTCAGCTAGACAGTTGTCTGCATTTGTATTTCTTTTATGTGACCAAAAAGGAGGGAGGAAGGTGTTCAAAGGATGGCTAAAAGGGAAGTGGGAAGTCCAGAAGGGCAGAATTTGGGAGTAGAACAAGCAAAAAAAAAAAAGTTGGAAGAGAACATGGTGAAAGATGTAGGAAATCAGAGGAAGAATGCTCAAGGGAGGAAAAAGCTCAAACCTGGATTGGAACATGAGTTGTTTCTCACAGCTCTGTTTTCAGGGCTCTTGAGCACCTGCAGTTCCCCCACACTGTTTCAAGACACGGTGTTGCAGAGATCAGTGTTGGGATTTCCTGCTATTCTCACTTGCAGTGATTCTGTCTCTCCCTCTAATTGGGTTTTTTAGGCACTGGACACTAGAAAATTCTCTCTGTGCTTTGAGTTTCACTACCGGTCAGCCAAGACCTTTGAAGTCTTTCACAGAGTTTCCTCTCTCAGGCTCCAGCCATTAAAGTATATCTGTAGAAAAGAGTAAGCACAAAAACTTTCAATTCTCTCCATCCAAAATAGATGAATGGCCAAAGAACATTCCTCTTGAGCGCTGCATCTTGAAGTCACATTCCTATGACTGGACAGAAGAAGAAAACAGTTTAAGGATTAGCAGAAAAATTACCACTGCTGCTACTTTAGCTATGCCTCGGTGCAGCACCAGAGGGTGGAGTGGAGAACTACAGCCCAGGAGGTATCCTCTTTGCCCAGGACTCAGGTGAGAAACCGGAGCAGTTTGCAGCCACCTGCACTATCTCTTGCTGTATGGGATTCATGGAGGGAAGGAGCAGGTGGTAAACTGCATGCATTGGCATTGCGGTTTTAGAGACTGCTGCCAAGCATGGCTAATGCAAGTATGGATAATAATGATACCAAGAAGTGTAGCTATATGACAAGGTGTAATGGTTTTAAACTGAAAGAAGGTAGAATTAGATTAGGTATTAGGAAGAAATTCTTTCCTGTGAGGGTGGCGAGACACTGGAACAAGTTGCCCTGAGAAGTTGCCGATGCCCCATCCCGGGAGGTGTTCAAGGCCAGGCTGGATGGGGCTTTGAGCAACCTGCTCTTGTGGGAGGTGTCCCTGCCTGTGGCAGGGGGTTGGAACTCAATAATCTTTAAGGTCCTTTCCAAGATGAACCATTCTATGAGTGCTGCTGCTCAGGATAGTTTCAGAATGCATCCAGGAAGTGGAGAAATTAGGATGGAGTGATGCTGCTTAGATGGCATCTCAAAGCTGGTGCACTTTTCAGAGTGGTGGGTGATCTCAATAGGCTGGTCTCCCAAAAATGCTGGTCAGCATCCTACAAACATTCCATCTTGTCATGCTGCAGGCAAGTAGATGAGCAAGGTCCAATGTCTCAGACAGCACCGTGAGATGCAAGGGATGCCTGTGGAACACACCAGCCTAAACACTGCATTGGGTGTTTTTCCTTACTCAGCAGAAGTACAAGCACATTCTCATACTCTGTCTAGCTCGATGTCCTACCTGAGCAGATCTTCCTTGAGTCCTCGGTGCTCAGATTGGTCAGGCTCTGACCTGTGGGTAGATCCCACAGGCACCAGTAAGGCTGCTCAGCCTGTGGCAGAGCCAAGCACAGCCACAGCATCAGGTGGGTCTCCTGGACCAGCACTGCTGAAGCTTGATGCAGAGCGAAGCAGGGGTCTAACTCCAGTGCTGTCTGCTGAGCTCATGCTCCCCTTGCACCCCGGCATTCAGTGCAGGTCCTTCTTGCCTGATCAACCAGTGGTGGTGTATAATAAACACTTTATTTGCGCAAGACGGAGTGATTTTGCATCAAAGGTGAAGTATGCGAGGCTCCAGTTTTTCCAGTACTGGAAAGAAAGGGATGAAGAATAAAAGAACCTCACAGTAGTATTTCCTTCCATAGTAACGGTCTTCTAAAAACTTCAGAGTTATTTCTAAGTAATATACATATAAATAGCCCTTTTAAAATTAATTATTCACTGGAGATGATTTTATGTCATTTTATAAATTCACAGCCTAATTAAAATACAATTGCTGGTCTATTAAATACCCGATTTACCCATACTTCTTCATGTTTTATTATTACAAAGCACAGTATTTTAAATTGTCAGTTGACTTCAGCACAGGGTTTATATTAATGTATAATGGTTGTTTTTACTTATATCTGTGAGGAGAGTTATGAGATTTCCCTGGACAGCCTAACACATATTTTGCATAAACCGATTGTTTGCTATTTTAAACTCACATAACTTTTTCCACTTTTGGAAGAAATAATTGCAAAGCTTCCAGAATTGCATACACTCATTACATGTGAACTGGCATTTTTATTTCATTTGGGTCGCTTACAAGGTGGTCTGTGCTCCCACACACTGTATCTGGTTCTTGTGTGTTTTGAGGGAAAGTTTCTCTGATTAAGTCGTTGTAAAATATGAGGTGGTCTACACAGATTTGGGGATTCAGGGGGTGGGGAAAGGACTTAACTCCCAATAAGAAAGCTACACTGGTTAGAAAATGGAAAGGAGAAATACTTGGAAGAATGTGGAATGTACAAAGTGTCTAGAATTGGATTCTGGTAGGTTTTTTTTCTGTTGCAGTGGGAGGACTACAGAGTCATAAATGAATATGAATAATAATAAATGTAATAAATATACTGGAGCTTGTCCAGAGGAGAGCTACCAAGTTCGTGATGGCTCTACAGAAGAAGTCATACGAGGAGAGGCTGAGGGAACTGGGCATGTTTAGTTTGGAGGAGAGGAGGCTGAGGGGAGACCTCAGCGTCTACAAGTCCCTGAAAGGAGGTTGTAGAGAGGTGGGGGTTGGCCTCTTCTCCCTGGGGAATAATGACAGGACCAGAGGAAATGATATGAAGTTGCAGCAGGGGAGGTTTAGACTGGTTATTATGAAGAATTACTTTACTGCAGGAGTGGTCAGGCACTGGAACGGCCTGCCCAGGGAGGTGCTTGGGTCACCATCCCTGGAGGTATTTCAGAAATGAGTAGATGTGGCACTTCAGAGCATGATCTAGTGGCTGAGATTGTAGGGAGTGGGTTGTGGTTTTGTGTACAGCTGGACTGGGTGATTTCAGAGGTCCTTTCCAACCATAACAATTCTGTGTGATTCTGTGAAAAGACAATCCCCAGGCAAAGGTTGTTTCCTTGTGATGCCTGATGGGGAAGACGGGATGAGGAAGCCCAACGTCTCCAGCCTGGTCTGCAGTGGGAAGTTTTAGAGCTGTTTTAGCAATGTGGAAATGGTGTTTGTGCTTAAAATGGAGCAAACACTGCTGCAGAAAGACTTCAGGTGCTTTTACAAGGTGTCACAGAAATCTGTCCAGATCAGGTTCCCATGTCCCAGCAATCAAAATCCTTCTGCTCTGTGGCAGGGCTCCACCGGTGGGCTGCAGCGGTGGAAACTTCCAGCGGAAAACAATCACAGCAAATTCATGCTGTCTGCTGCGGGGAGCACAGGCTTTTGAGACACTGGAGGAACTGCCAGGAGTTTCCTATGTGACCAGCATATGTTTAAAACAACAGCCAGGGTGCAAGTGTGGCCCAAGGAGCCATTTAGACGGTTTCAGATACATAATTACTCTCTCTGACTTCAGCAAGACTTCTCAAATGCTTGATATTGGAAACATGTTTTAAGTGTGGGTCGATGTCACAAAACGGTGACAGCTTGACATCTCACGCATGAGTGATTTGTGACAGAGGTGGCAGAGTGGCCAAGTGCTTTAATAGGCTCTGTTTTTATATCCCCTCTTCCCTGGAGGAAGAGGGAGCATCCTTCCCCAGAGAGACATGGGTTTATAGTCCATATTTGACTAATTATTCAGATGCAGTTATAATCAGTGCACACACATATACATGCACTTTTTTTCTTTTTTCTGTGTCAATAGTTATACTTAATTTTTGTGCACGTGCGGAGAATCAGCAAAAAAATAAATGAGTCAATCAAAAATCAAGACAGGCTGTGGTCTGGAGCCTACAATAAGAATGTTCAACCACTACAGAACTTCACTGATTTCAGTGAGATGGCACATACATTTTTTGCAAATCAAGATTTTAAGTAGAGTGGGAGAGGATACAGTGAAATGAAAGACACAAGGAAAAAACAGAATAGCACAAAATTAGTACAGCACAGAGATCACTGTATGCTAGCACAAAGCATAGGACAGAGGAGAACCACTATATAACAGCCACAAAAAAAAAAAATGGGGGGAAAATACGAACTTTACAGACAGTGAAAATCACATCTCAAAGCACAATATATAGGTGCAATTATGTAGGTGCAATTAAAACTGCCCAGTAACATCGGGTTATAGTTTTGAATTGAAATGGACAAGAAACTGCAGAGGAATATCCTATGCCCAAAATGTGTCATTTAATAGATACGTTTGACAGATATACAAATTCTGTAAACTAAGACATGAATCTGCATTTATAATGGAGTATCATCAAGCTAAAAGAATCATATCTTTCACTAACTACAAAAGCAAAGTGAACACAAGGGTAATACTGTTTGCCAGGACCCCATTGTACAAGGCATGCTGTGAATGGAGATTCTCAAAGCCCAGTGCCTCAGAGAGTTTACAACCTAAATAACATAAACCAGATGTTAGAAGTCAATCTGTGACCCACTGAAACTAGCACACGGTTTGCACTCACTTCAGTGGGGCTGGGTATCAGAAGAATGAAACTAATAGATTCAAAGGCGAGAACCAAATTGTTACGTAGTCTTCTCCATAATGCATTAGGATTCCCCTAAATACTTTACTTAAAATCCAACTGCTATTGACCTAACGTAACTTGAGACGAGTGGCCTATACTTTTAATAGCAAAGAAATAACTAATTTCCATAGGAATAGGCCTATTTAGCAAAGGTTCCCAGTTTTCATCCTGAAATCCACCAGTGGTTAATCCATTTAATGCAAGACATCGGTATTTCTTTATCTGCTTAGTCAAAATGTTATGCTAGGTCCTGTCTCATACAGATATATTACATTCATACTATTCCCTTGCCAACAAAATTTATAATCATTAAAAAAGTCAAGTTAGAAAGTTGGGGGGGGTTTAACTGAAGTCTGCTTTGATTGCATCCATGATAGTATGCTGCAAATCAAGAGCCAAAAATCGGTTCAGCACTAGAGAGACAGAAAGCCAAGCAACCCGCAGGTCAGCATTAGTCCTTTAGACTTCAAAGACCAGCTAATAACTACAACATCTCCTGCCAACCACTGATGAAATATAGGAAAATCCACCAAAAGTCTTTTTCAGTCCCATATGCCGATGAGCTTTTTTGTCAAATTAACCTGGGTGCGGGATACAACCTCTTAGCCCTGCCTGTGCAAGGGCTGTGATTCAGAAAGCTGCTGGGAAAGTCAGTCACTCTGACTCACTCTGAGGGTGCCAGCAGGAGCAATGTGATGCCCTGGAGGGTTTGCCTAGGACAAATGTTACAGAAGATAATATTCCAGAGCAAGGAAGAGCTGAAAAAAACCCCACCACAATGGCTGAGATTAGAAATTGTGTGATGACAAAACGAGTCAGTAAAAAATAAACTATATCTTGATAAAGTGTAAAAGAAAATAAAATTTTAAAATTCAGAAGAAGCTTCAAATTATTTGTGTTATATTTGATTCCACATGAGACCACAGATTCAGATTCCGATGCAAGGGATGAGCTGGCAGGTCTGGGTATGGCTAAACCACACAACTGAACAGTGTAATCCTTTGTGAACTGTCTTTCAAACTATGAAATCCAGCACGGATTCAATCAATGGCAGCTCCAACCTTTCCGTCTAGCAAGGAGACTCAATAGAAAAGTTGTAGAGATTTAAGCTCATGCGTGCCCCAATGTCTGTCTTACAATGCAGTGGAGGTTTGAAGAGGACCGTATCATACAAAGTAAGAATATTATAGATTATTTATCATCAAGATAGCACTAACAAGATGAGAAGATTTAATTACTACATCGTTGGGAAAGAGAGAAACCAGGCATTAGCATCAAGGACCTTGTAGTTTTCTTCTATTTTTTCTTTGATTCTTCAGCCAAGGTTATCACATGCTTATCTCTGCAAGTCCGGGAATGGTCAATAAAATCCTCTCTGAGAGCTGCGTCGGTGCATGGGCACAACTCCACTACCTTCCACTGGAGCAGGTAGTCTGAACAAGAAACAAGTGGGGTGAGTTTGGGAGAGGCTGTGATTCACACAATGCATGGCCGAGGGCTTTGCTCTCCTGTGCCCTTGAGCCTAATATTGAGGCAAAATGCCCAACCTTCCCAGCTCGCCATCCACCACCCACCTCTCCCTGTCTTCCACGTGTCAGTCACGGCACATCTCAGCAGCTCATCTTCTCTAGGAACTGCTGTAAGTCTGTGATGAAGGTATCAGGAGTTCAGCACAGTCTCCCTGCTTTCATTTTCATTGAAATGTCAGACCCTTACATTACCATATTAGCCATAGAGTCAGATAATTGCTGTCTAGTTCAACTGAATATCTACTCTAAATACTACTGTGCAAGTGTAAGATCTCTGCAGGAGTGTTATTTTATACCCTTTTCCCCTAAAACAGTAGCTACTGTATTGAAAGGAGACTTCCAAATTGCAGTTATTTTCCCTTTGCGTTTCCTGTGGTGCACATCTGAATTTCAAAACCACCTTTTATCCAGCTATATATAAATTACCTTTATTTGCCATAACCTTGGTCAAAATGAAGTCAATTTACAGTTAACATTTTCTTCTCGTGGATATTTTACTTTTTTTTTGCTGAAGTATTGTATCATAGATGAGTATCCTGTCATTACCATGAAATGTCTGTAGCATCCCTGGTAACAGGCTGTATTAAAGAACTGTGGACAGGTAGTATCCAGCTTGCCCCAAGAACACTAGACCTATCATGGGAAATGAGCATGCAAAAGGCCCTGCCCAAGGGATCTGAATGTCTACCAAGACTGTCCTACACCAGGTTGAGCAACCTGGTCTAGTGGGAGGTGTCCCCACTTTCGGCAGGAGGGCTGGAACTAGATGATCTTTAAGGTCCCTTCCAACTCTAACCATTCTGTGATTCTATATGGTGTGGTGTTGGCTAGTGATGAAGACTAGTCCTGTTCTAGTCAAGAGTTGGTAGACAGAGCACCCAACTGTCATGTGGTACTAGCTCTCACTTTTAAGTTTCTAGACTATGTTGGAAGGAAATTTAAAATCCACTTAATTGTTAGTTTCCTTTGTAAGGTGTGTGATGTGAGCAAGTGAGACTGATCACAAGATGAGACATTGGAGCCATCATACATTCATAGAATGGTTCTGGTTGGAAGCAACCTTAAAGACCATCGAGTTCCAACCCCGCTGCCATGGGCAGGGACACCTCCCACTAGAGCAGGTTGCTCAAAGCCCCATCCAGCCTGGCCTTGAACACCTCCAGGGACGGGGCATCCACAACTTCTCGGGGGAACCTGTTCCAGTGTCTTACTACCTTCATAGTGAAAAATTTCTTCCTGCTTAGTAAAACACAATAGAAATAAAGCATCACTCCAGAAATGGATTTGATAACAGGGAATGGTAAGAATTCATGCACTTTTTCTCAGAGTTATCTGTGGCAGCGTCATTTCATTGTACCATGTGGCATGTCACTAACCCCTTTGGTCTCCAAGCAAGGAAAGGACAAGTGACAAGCAAGGAAAGGACAGAGGTGTGACTTTTCTGTGCAGCATCTGGTGGCCAACAGATCTGGCCAATGCTGGGATATTGGGTGTGGAAGTGAGCAAAGGCTTTTTAGGTAAAAAGCCTTTGGTGTTGCTTGTGAGAAAGTTATGGTGCTCGTTTCAGGTGATTCCCAGATCCAGGGACACAAGAACATTCATATGTAGCAGGCAAAGGATTTGGAGGAAGATGGTGAAGTGGCAGGAAGTCTGGAGCTGATGGGGTCTTGGGCTCTAGTTCTGAGTACAGCTTGTGTGACAGAGAAAGGCAAACAAGGGATGAGAAGGGAAACACGTGGAGAATAAAACAGGTGGGAGATCCCTCTTCAGTCCAGAGGTTTGGCTTCCTTCTGTTTTGTTTTTTTGTTTGGGTTTTTTTTTTTTTTGGCAAATGTTTCTAGTGGGATTGAAACAAGTGTTGGCCAGAAGTTTCTGCAAAGGTAATGATGAAGGACGGAGCTGATAACACCTCTAGGACCACAAATCAGAGCTGTGTGAATGTACATGCCATATAAGAGCAAATCTCTAGACAGGATTCCAAGCTGGGATGCCAACACTGAACTGAATGTTATGTGGGCAGCAATGAGGGCTTTAGAGGTCGGGCAGATGCCAGTATCTATATGGTGCTGCGAGATGCAGACCTTGCCCATGGAACAGAATCTTCCCTCCAACAAAAGCCCTCCATGAACATGATGGCTGGCATCCATCCATCCTGACAGTCCCAAGGAGGGAGCCAGAGCCACTTTCTTCCTTGTGGCATCTTACACAGAGCAAGACAAACATGCGTATGTACCATTAAGAGACTGGAAGGCAGATGTAGTGTTTGTCACATTCCAGGCAGCTGACAAATGCTTTGCCCAGTTTAGAGGGATTTCTATGGCTTTGCTCCTTGCCCAGAATGGTGATTGTGCTGGGAGGGATGGAAGGGAATAATCTCTAGTAACACTGTTCCACTGTGTGTATAAATATTCCTTGGCTGGGGATGGCTCATCACACAGGATGGCAATCCATGCTTCCCTTCCCCCTGCCTTCCCCTCCCTCTTCACAGCTCTACCAGCACAGCAGATTCCAATAATAAACCCATCACTGTGAAAGCCAGGTGTCATCCAAATTCATTTGCTGCAGCGTTTGATCTATCCTCTGCTTCAAGATACAGGTTTCAGAGTATTTTATGAGATGCACTTCACAGCTTTGTATCATACAAGACATTCCGCAGCATTTTATGAGCTGCATTTTATAAAATTTTATCAAATATTATGTAGAATATTTTAGCAATAAGCTATTTTTTAGGGGATCCGTTCTAGTACAAGCTTGCATACATATGAAAGCGCACAGAGAAAATGTGAACGTCCTCAAAACACTGTTAACACTTTGCCTTCCAGAATATCTTTGCTGGGTTATTTTGCGATGGAGCTTGTGCAGTCCACTAGGAAGGTACAATGGGATAGAAGGCACCGTGATCGCTTTACCATGGCTATTTAGCTTTACAAAGCAGAGCTGCCTCGGTCCATCCAGTGTCCTCCACACTGCAGAGTAGCCCAGGAGGGATCACGAGCTGAAGAGCATCACCTTAGTCCTCACTAGGCTTTCTTGAACAAGCATCATCTCTCTTTCCAGGTCGCATCCTCCATTTGGCAGACTGATTGTGCAGCTGCAGCTGCAGCTCTGACTCTTCTCGTTGCAATTATTTCTCTTCCCCGGTGCTTTGCAGAGCACACCACATGCTGCCGGGCCCCCCCACCTGTAATCCACAGATCCCCCTCCACCTTTCAGACACCATGAAGTACTACAAGAGCAAATTACTTCAGGAATCTGGGAATAAAACAATTAATGTCCTCCAATGGTGGGAAGAAATTAAGAAGTGGCACCTGAAAACTGTGGGAATCTTTTTTTTGTCAAGGAAATGGAACACCACCCCACCTCCCCGAGTGGTTATTGGTTAATTTTCTTGTCATGTATCTACACCCATGAAGAGGTAAGATCCATGTCAGCTTCTCAGGGCCTAGGGAGGGGAAGGCGAGGATATCTGAAGATCTCCTTGCAGTCACACAAAACCAAGGCCAGGTGCTGAGGAGCAGCAGCACTTTTCAAGTCTTTTTATGATACTGGTCCTTTCTGGTTCCTGACCCTGGAACTGGTCAGGGTTTCAGATCTCCGGGGCTGCAGTCCCCTGGCTTGGGAAGCTCAGAACAGCCTTGCGAGAAGTTCTGTGGTGCAGGAGTCCCTGCACACCTGCAGAAGGAGATCTCTGACCCAGCACATCTCCTCATGCCATGAGGGGTCACTTTCTGTACAGCTCTCTAGAAGAGACAGACCAGTCCCATTTAGCAAAGTCACTATGAAATATTCAACTTTGTGTTTAATTATTAAAGTCTTTTCCCATTTGTTTAATGGAAGCTGAAACACTGCCATCACTGTCAAGCCCAGGAGCAGGGTTGTCTTGCCAGATCTTTTTGGGTTTACAGAAAATGGCAATATACATACTTGCATTACAGAAGCAGAAAATAAAATTGAACATGGCATTTACATTTGCAGCATGAAAATTCAGATCACTGAACGCTACGTGAAAGTTATTTAAGGTCCTAATAATCTATACTTGCGCACTGCCAGTGTCGCGTCGTGCCAGTTGTTTTAACGGATGAACTCTCTTTAGAGTTCCTGCAAAGAAAAGGAAAAAAAGGCTGAAAAATAAAATCAATACATTCCAAATGAAATCCAAGCAAAAAGAAAGCTGAATAAGAAGAAATATAAGATATAATTTTCATCCATTAAGCAAGGGAAAAAACAAGCCACCAAACTTCAGGGCTAGTTTTGGATAACTTATTCCTAAATTGCTTTCTGTCTGTTATTTATAAAATTCCTGCATTGGTATCTTTCTTCACAGGCATCAATTGCTAGTGATTACTTGGTTCTGTCAGTGAAAACAAGAAAAACCTCAGGTAATAAATTCTTCTCTTGGGAGCCACTAACAAACCAGACCTTCTCTAATCATACTATAGCAGAGGATCATGAAATACGTAAGAAGCATCTTAAAATAAAAATTGCACTGCATTAAATGTATGGTTGAGGTGGTCATCGTGTTTCAAGCAGAGATCTGCGACACTTACAGAGAACTGAGTGACTGTGAGCTTTGTTCATCTTCACAACCACTGTAAATTTGGGGAGAAATGGTCTCTGCGCTAGTGGAAGTCTGAGAACAGCATTTTGAAGAAAACTTTCTCTCATTTATTAATATAACAGAGTGAGTCTGATGGCTTAAATAAAAGAACAACCCTGGCAGCTGCTGAGCTCTTGCAACCACTGTTTTAAATCAAAGAGGAAGAAAAAACCCTATATATAAACACAGTGACAAGGAGGAATCTGTAAAGTCAAGGATAAGAATGGAGTAAAAGAGGGAGAGGTGGGTACTGTGAAGGCAGGCAAGCAGGAGCCCGTCACCATTACGGATGAGGAAGTGAGACCCTGCTTTTGCACAGGGCACTAATGAAGAAGTAATGTGGGTTATGTAACCCAGCCACCCCAGCAAATTTAGGCTTCTGCTGTTTACACTGCTCTCTATTTTATATGAATATTTAATCCCAATTACGCTTTTTGAGTCTCTGCCAGCGTAATTGCACCGATGTAAAGTACAAGTACAGTATATTTCAGGAGCGTGCCCTGGTAGGTCTGCTGATTGGCTAGAGGGTCTTTGGAGAAACATGAGGAGGGACAGTCATCAAAAATGTCAACCCCCAAAACTAACAAGAGGATGAATCCTGGCCTGAAACTAGGAAATATTTCAAAGATACAGGAGCTTAAAACTGTAGCACTCGTTCAGCAATTCTAAGATGAAAAATACATCTTAATCTTTCAAAAAGATTACATAAAATAATTGCTTTAGACAGCTTTGAAGGGTCATCTTGGCACACTACTACTACAGTTTCTGGCTTGCCAAATTTTGGTTTTGACTCAGGAGAAACTCAGTCGCAGCTGTGAGGCTCTGTGAGCTCCAGACCTCTTTCCCGCTCCAGAGACTGGGCAGCTGAGAGCTCAAGGTGGACCTAGGCTTCAGCACACCATATTTTAGGCACTGAAACTGACCCTAGATCCCTGCCTAGCGGATGCTGCCACTGGGAATCACAGCTGAGCCATGCACGCAGCCACAAGCTTGAGGAGGTGGTCAGTGAGAAGTGCCCAGCAAGTCACTTCAAGGCTCACGTGTGGTCTGAAACCCTGCCCATCTTTGGCCATAGGCACACACATCAGCTTGGAGCCTGCAGCTTGGGAGGGAGGTTTGAGGAGCTGTCCTGGGATGAAAGAGCCATCAGAGATGTCCACTGAGACCCCAGGACCTCACTGCCCTGGACTAACCCACATCAGGCTTTGATCTTGCTCCTTTTCTTTTACTTTCCACCTAGGAATCTTTAATCTCACTGGGAATGAGGTATCTAGGAGGGCTCCTGAAGCAGACCCCATGGAGAAGTTAGGAGGAAAAACACACCAGCTCTGGATCCTCACTGGACTTTGGGCTGCTCAGATCAGGTCCATGTGCAGAAACATGGGAAGCTTTGAAGTAAATAAGCTAGGTACCCAGGGTGCTTCAATAATTCAAGAATGAGGGAATTACAGAGAGGGCTTGAGTTGTAATTTTGGTTTTATGTGCCTAATCTCTGCTTAAATTCAGGTGCCTTCAAAGATTTTAAATCTGGCTCTAATTTGAAACGCACGGCTACAAGCTCTTTCCTCACTGTCAGCTGAAAAGCAAGGGCTCTGGGAAGTTGTCTGGGGAAAGGTAAATCTTTTCTATCACACTGAGCTACTGTGGATGCCAAAAAGAATGAGGTAGCTTTAAAGGATTTTCCCAAGTCAGCTCAGAAAAAGTGATTATATAGGATTTATGAACCAGCTTCTCATAAATTTAATAATGATTCACTATTTCCTCCACTTGCTAGATTGCTTAGCGCTGATTTGGATGCCCTGATAGAGCAGCGTTAATAAGAAGCTGCGTGATTTACCGTGAGGTGGTATTTCATTCTCTGAAGAAAGTTCCCATCTCTGCTACCGGAATGAAGGAAAATAAAGCTTGCATAACAGGAGGTATAAATATGGTATATTCAAGAAATAGTTTTAAACTGCAGTTCTCGGAGCTGTTTCAAGTGAATCTGGATTTCTCCCCTAAGCCCTGTGACAAGTCAGGAAGAGAGCCAAAGTGCATGGAGCATAGGGAACTGATCAGAGAGTCTCTTTAAGGTGAAAGAATTCAGGGAGGTGTCACCCCCAAACTGTTCTGTCTGCTCACCTCATCATGTTTAGCATGAACATCCTTCATCTGTGTCATTGGAAAAATAGGCCATGCTGCGGAAAGTAGCTGAACCAAACTGACTGACTGCGCAGGAATGGGCAAGTGCTCAGACAGCTGGGTGTCTGCCTTCGCCTGTGTGGAGGCAGGCAGGGCAGGAGGAACAGATGGGCTGTGATAACATCTGGTCCACCTGACCACGGTCTACAGTCTCAGATCCAACCTCTACTGCCACAGCAACTGGATAAAAGTGTTGTTCATTGAGAGGCAGAAGAGCGATACAAGCAACATATCAACACATCAAGGTCCTAGTGAAAATGATTAGAAAAGGAATCATTATTACCAGGAAAGAAGAAAACTTTTGACCAGTACTATGTTGGAAGGTAAACGTCATGAATCCCATCAGGCTGATCTTACAACCACTGAAAAATCCTTTTTCATAAACATCTTCTTTCAGACTTAGCAGCAGTGGAATATGTTGACACCGTTCAAAATACACATGTGAAATTTGAGTTCTACGGTAAAAAGTATGGTGGAAGAATGACCTGGTACATTTTCATATGTATTGTCTTATTAATGCAATATCAGATTCACTACGTGACAAATTCGAAGATTTCTTCCATTTAACATTCTTGAAATCCTAACTGGATTACTGAAATTTCTGACTGTACCTTCATTAGTAATAAAACCACAGTCTGAATGTAAGTGGTTTGTGTTAAAGAAGCCAGAGCCTCTTCCGTAAGCACTCTCACCCGTGAACAAAACAAGTCAGACCGTACCAAACTCCATTCTTCATCAGAACCAAAAATACAAGTATGTGATCAAGCAAGTATGCCTCATGGGAACAGCTCTCTTAAATTCAAAGGAGGTATGTCAGAAGAGTTTAAAATTTTAAAATCTACTACATTAATACAAACAAATTTGTGTTATTCTCTGAATAGCTGTTACATGAGCAAACACACACAAAGGAGCAGAAAAGTATAAAATTATTCCTTTGTTAGAAAATCTTTGCCACATGTCATGCCGATAAATAATTTCCTGTCTTAAAACAAGCTTTTCTGGGACCATCTTATTATTAAACAAATAATGTTGGATGCATAGCTCTCACTGTATAGAATGTGTGCATCATGACTCTTTGGGGCATTATGAACAGTCTGTGAGTTGTGGGAATACGATAAAAGAGAAATCAAGATTCATTACTAACTTCATAAGGTGTGGGATTTACTGGTAGACTCAGTCAGTGTTTTGCCTCTCTCCCTGGAAAGCTGTAGGTGAAAGGAAACTTGTTCATAATTACTAATGAGAACTCCAGCCGGGAGTTGGTGTCTTAACGAGCTTAGGTGGAATAGTGCTGCTTATTAAGAGTTGAGATTTAAAGCGTTTTTTGTTTTTTTTTTTTCCCTTTTGAAAAATGTTATGGACAGTCTGCCTTCCTTTGCTTTGCTTTAGATTAATTTTCTACTTCTCCCTTCCACGTCCTCAGAAAGAAAGGACCTCTTTTTCTTTCCAATGCTCACATCTCCTCCCATTCCTCCATAATATGGCATCATCTAAAATTCTTCAGCTTACTGTTCAGGGTAGCTCCCAGATTTGCCTGCGTTGGCTCTCGTCCCTCCAGCTCTGCCTGCTCCATCAGGGCTACCCCAGAGTATCACGTGACTGGAGATGCTGGGAGAAGACCCCTACATACCAAAGCCACCAGTGCAAACTCTCACTTAGGAGATAAATTGTGGCTAAGTGGTGAATGTTAGAGCTCCACATTAGGTTTGCCCTTCTACTTCCACTCAGAGTATTCGCCATGTGTCACGTCAAATTTTGTGCTTCAGAAGAAATTAAAAGTTCATGGCAAAAAGCTACACCAACCAAAACTTCAACCAAAGGAGGAAACAGCCCTAAGGAAAAACAGAGCACGCAGCTCACTACCTGTTAAGATTGTTGTGTATCAACAAAAGGGGAGCACACATGCCAGTAAAGAAAACACATTCTGCTTTCAGGGTCACAAAGGAATTGCTATGTGCAATCAAGAGTTAAAAAAAAATTTGTCCTGTAATTTTACTCCTCAGATGTGACAAAGTCCTGGCCTGCAATGATCGCTAAAGGTCTAACACATTTCCAAAGAAAATGGGTATTAGCTGCAGCGCTGTATCAAACCCTAAACATGGTGCATTTCTACCAGTCCACAATGTCTCTGGCATATTGGTCTGGAAAACTTAATTTTCACTCTGTGTGGGCACCTCAAAGGGAGCTTTATTCTTTATTTTATACTCTTCTATGCTAAGAAAAACCAATCTGGTTTGAGCAATTTGGCTGTCATTGTGCATTCATTTTCCATGAGTATCTTCTGATCCCCACTAGATGTGTGATCCAGCACAGCGTTATGTGAGCATTTTAACTTTTTATTAAGTTCAGAGCTGCCATGTCCCTCTTGTCAGAACTACTTCCATCTCCAGGTGCTCTATTTAGGATGAAAGCAGGTTACAGAGAAAATTCCATAGTGTCATTAAATCCCAGTGGATTTAAAATCCTCCTGGTCTATACGCCCACTGCTGCTTGACACTACCTATCAACAAGAACTCACCACTCAGTTTTTCTATTATTCACAAGGCCTTTGTATCAGAGCGCTCTACACAAAAACAAAAGGCAGGGTTTACAGTCTGTTATTACCTACTCAGACCTGGAAGCGGTTGGGATGAATGGGAGGACTGCAAGGTTCTTTCCCGTAATGCTGGGCTCTTCTAGTGTCTCTGATCTGCTCCCCACCCCATCTCTTCTCCTCTGTAAATCCTCCTTGAAACATTTTGCTTTTCCAACGGAATACCTATGGGGAATGGCTCTTTGAGGAAAAAGAGATGAATGAAAATTGGTGAGAAGTTAATCTTTGTATTCATTAATTTTGTTGTTAAAAAAGATGAACAGTTGCATTTAAGCTGTTTTTAGCTGTAATCCTGGCACTTCCAGCTGCTCATTATGCTTGTAAGACCACATGAAGAATATTGCATTAAATTCATTACCAGGAAAGTGTAGAAAAAATGGAGGAACAGTAACAAAAAAGGGTTAGTGTACAACAGTGATTTATTTACGAAGAAAGATTAATAGCTAAACTCAGGAGCCTAGCTGAAGGGAAATAATTGGAAAGGCTCTCAAAGGACCCTCTGGAAACAAGCTCAAACCTCCGACTGTGAAAGTCCTTACTCATTTTTATTTAGTCCTTGTTCAAGAAAAAGCTCCAGTTAAAAATTAAACAGGGGGAAAGTGGCTACAAATACTTTCCAGATCTGAGTATCAAGCAAGGCTTTATATAGCTAATGTGAGCAGTGGCCTTTGGTGGCAAACAGCTGGAAAGCAGAACTATACACAGGTAAATGACGTCTCTTGGGAAGTTTAGTGGCTACCTCTGGACCAGAAAAGAAAACAGCCAGCATCTGTTCTTTGGTCCTGAAGCTGAACTGTGAGAAGGGGGAGAAATGCAGTCAGGGCCTGGGCATCTTCTGGGATGGTGCTTGTTGGCACAGGACAAATTGTGCCAGAATGCCCACAGCTGGCTACAGCAATGGCACACCTCCGCTTCAGCCTTTGTTCCAGCAAATATAGATGTAAACTGGGCCCAGAATCACATCCTACCACTCACGCAGTTCCATACAGCTGGCAGTAGAGTGACCTTCTGCGTAGGAAAAGAAAACCCAAACCATTAAGCACAGCACATACTGAAGTCTTCAGTCAGATCCTGAGGAAAACATACCCTTCATTTATTCCTCCCTGTTATCAGACAAATAATCTTGAAGAGCAAAGATGAGCAAGTACAAAACAGTATTTAAAACATATTTACTAATATCCTTTTGTTTGACAGTCTCAAAAACCAGATCATTTTCCTTTTCTGTGGCCCCCTTCTTTTTAATTTTGAGCTTATTAACTACAGCTTTGCTGTTTGGTTCACCAGAAATATAGAGATTACACCATTACAGAACAACCTAGCACTGTAAGTTATAAACATAAATGAACAGTCCTGGATTCTCTTGTGAAAATGCAGACTTCTGCAATTCACCAACTATTTTCCCTCCAAACCGTTAACGTGACAGCATACTGGAAAAAAANATCTATCAACTGAATAACTGAAAAAAAAAAAAAAAAAAAAGGAAAACCAAAATATTATCCCATGGTCATTACAGTTACCCAAACTTTAATTACAAATAGCAGTGGGGTATTTCAGAAATTTCATAGGAAGGTGGTCTTTGATTTTCCAGTTTTGGGTTTTTTTTTTCCTTTTTTTTTCTGTTTCCTTTAGCCTTTTCATTAATGGAACACATTGGAATAATGTAGTGGGGTTTTTTTTATGCCACCATGATACAGACTGTTTTAGAAACAGCACTGCAAAGTATTATCCACTACAAAACTCTGTTAAAAGAGGTTTTATCTGTTCCTGGAGAATTATAAAACAGTTTGGGATTTCTCTCCTGAGAGATACAAACCTATAAGCATGACATGGAGCCTGGTTAATGAATGTAATATATCCAAGCAGGACTCTTTGTACACGTATATTTAATTACAAAAATAGTTATATCTTTTTTTAAGTCTGTAGCAGCAGTCATTCTAACCAGAAAGTTTTCTGTGTTGGGGTTGCTTTTTCCTCTCTCAGACATAGAAAAAAAACTTGGAACACCATTTATTTTAATGCTCTGCAATCACGTTAAGTTAAAGCAGCCCTGATCCTACCAATAAGGTCACCATTCTGTAAGGGGAACATGCCAGACGCTGCAAACATTTTGTGGTCTTGGGAAGAAAGAAGAATGAGACCTCACTTCCTGCTATATTTTTGTGGGGAAGTTAGCCTTGCAATGCCAAAGAGAGTATGCATGAATTGGCTTTTAAAAATTAATCTATCATGGCCAAAAAGAACACTGCCTGTAAGAAAGGCAGGTAGGGGCTTGTCAGAGCAGATTTAGTATCCATTTGCTTGAAAACTTTGAGACTAGAAACTTACTGATTTTTTAAAGTAAGCTTAACATTACTATAACAAAAAGTTTCAAAGAAGAAAAAAGTTTCCAAAAGAAAATAATTCCCAGCAATGTACCTAATCTCAGCATGCTCGCTGCGAAAGTAACACGCTGATGAACAACTCCTAGGAATACCAGTCCTACTTAATATTCATAGGCCCTTGAATCAAGTTGGTCTCTTGTGCCTGATCAAGAGACAACGCTACTGTCTGTCCAACACTCTGTACTTGGCATTTTGATGCAGCGCAAGCTGACATCATTGTGACACACTGGCAAAGCCTTTTGGGATAGCTTGAGGAAATTTAGGATGGCTGCATATTCCATGATTCTGTTATTAATACCAACAAGACAGGTGGCCTGTGATGGTGCAGCGCCCACCCCGCACCAGGGCCACGATGCGATGTCAGGGTAGGCCTACAAGGTGTTCTTGTCTTGCCTACAAGTGCAGTGAGGTGGGAAGATCTGGCACTTCCATACCATACCTGAAACTCCTGCTGCCTGGATCGTAGCCTGATCTGCAAGGTATCAGAATTACCTGACAAGAATTGTGACTAAAATAGAAAAGCACAGAGTCACAGAATAGTAGGGGTTGGAAGGCACCTCTGGAGACCATCTAGTCCAGCTCCCCCGGCCAAAGCAGGTCCACCTAGAGCAGGTTGCACAGGAACCCATCCAGGTGGGTTTTGAATGTCTCCAGAGATGGAGACTCCATCACCTCTCTGGGCAGCCTGTTCCAGGTCTCTGCCACCTTCAAAGTAAAGAAGATCCTCCTCATGTTTAGATGGAACTTCTTATGTTCCAAGTTTGTTCCTTTTCTTCCCCTCTTGTCCTGTTACTGCGCCACCACTGAAAAAAGACTGGCTGCATCCTCTTGACACCCACCCTTTAAGTATTTATAGGTGATTATCAGATCACCCCTCAGTCTTCCCTTCTCCAGACTAAAAAGACCCAAGTCCCTCAGCCTTTCTTCATAGGAGAGAAGTTCCGGTCCCCTAATCATGTCAGTAGCCCTTTGCTCTACCCTCTCCAGTAGTTCCCTGTCCTTCTTGAACCAGGGAGCCCAGAACTGGACACAGTACTCCAGTGTCTCATCAGGGCAGAGTAAATGGGGAGTATCCCTCCCTTGACCTGCTGGCCCCACTCTTCTGGATGCACCCCAGGATGCCATTGGCCTTCTTGGCCACAAGGGCATACTGCTGACTCATGGTCATCTTGTTGTCCACCAGGACTCCCAGGTCTTTNTTCAGATCCTGGAAGGTACACATCTCACCGCCCTATAAATAGCAATCCTAAGTGAGACCCTTTCAGTGCCATAGGATTTCAGCAGGCTGCAACCCAGTACGGACTCCTCTTTGCCAAGTTCAAAGATCATCTGCTTACAAATGCCCATGAAAAGTGAGTAATTCACTACAATTAAATTTTGTGAGGTTCAAAGATTGCTTGGTACTAATAATTTACTACAATTTGCAAAGAGAGAAAAATCTTGTTCATAGCTAACCTCTCTATCTCTGAGTGTGTTTGTGTCTGTGATTTGATTGTCATAAATCTGGAGTGAACCCTGCCATTTTCAAAACTCTTAAGTTGCTGTGTTGATTATAGCAAATTTTGTTAAATCACTCTGTTGATTGGCCAATGATTGTTAGTATTAAGTACTGTTAAGTGTCATACAATCTAATCCTGTGATTTAACGTAACAGTGTCAATAAATCTTAAATTGCTCCTACCTCAAAGCTGTGCAAAATCAAGATTTCTGACAAATTGGTGTAGCTGACAGGATACAAAATCGATTGATTTGCGACAGTGGCCTTATACTACACACTGCATTAGGCTCTTAGAAGTGTTACTAGCACATGAAAAGCATAGATGTACACATTAAGGGTTTGATTATATCCAATAATAGTCAAACATTTGCTTTTTGACGCAGCAGCTCTGGCTTCTGTTACGAACCATGTGCCCTGAGGGAACACTGAAATAACTTCTGTCTTATGTTTCTTACAGACAAAAGAATGAGAGGATGCTGAGACACTACACAGAGCTGTGAAACAAGAAGCAGTAGCCAAAGCATAAGAAAAGTATACCTGAAATGTTTTTTTTTAAAGGGATTTCATTGTACAGGGCTACACAGAGGAATACATGAGTTAAGGACTATTATTATGATTTTATTTTTTTTTATTTTATGATTATGATTTTATTTTTTAAGATTTATGACATTGCCAAACATACTTGCTTCTCCCCTACCTTTTAGAAACAGGTTCATTTAAAGTAGGATTTTTTGACATCTATTTCAAAGTATTTGCTCTGCACACTGCATCAAGGCTTCATCAGGGTTTTTTTGGATAATGAGAAGGTTGTGTTGTTTTTTAGATTCTTCTGAAGCCATTAATAGGGAGCAGTCCTGTGTCAGAACTTTGAATTAAATGCAAAGAACTTTTCTTGCTTCCTAAAGCTCTGATAATGCCAAGCATGTTTTCCAAGCACAGTTCAATGCTATTGCTAAAGCTATGGTTTATGCTGGCAGAGTTCCACGTCAAATGACTTTATCTGTCCTGACCGGGGGATCTATCCTACAACCCTCAAGTTTTCAGAATCACATCTTCTAGACAATGATTTAAGTATTCTTTAAGATTATGGTCCTATAGCAACTCTCACTTCCCCCCTCTTCCCTCCCACCCCCCAGTGTTTACATAGATCTCAAGCTCTGCTAGTTCAATACCTAATAAAGCCCGTGAGACATATATGTCTCATTCATGGCACATTTGACGTCTTCTGAAATTCATTGTCTGGGTTAAAAACAATGTCTATGAAATTATCCCTTTCTGCCTTATCTATAGGAATCTCATCCAGCTGTGAAGAGACCTCACGTAAGAAACTCTGGTAAGCAAGTTTTCATTTATTTACAGACAATTTACTGTCAATTTACAGACTCTTTTCACTAACCACGACCTTCTAAGAGCTTCCTTATGCTGGCATCCTGGACCTCCAAAATCACCATTGTGTAGTACCAGGTCATGCTGGTGGTAGGTGGCAACTCCTGGGCCTTGTGTCATCTTCCAGGAAGCTCATTGCTGTCAGTAAGGACAGCTCACTGCCATTCGGGCTCTAGTGCTTGAATTTAGCATCTCAAGAGGTAGTTAGGCTAGGCTGCTGTTGTCCATAATTTCACTTCCTCAAAATTATTGCTGTGGATATCTTTCCTCTATGGCACCCTTAAAAAAATCACAGGGAAAAGCAGAACCTTTCCACTGCAAGAAGAATGAAAATTTAAACCTCTCTCTGCTACTTCTGCCTCCTGATATGCTATACACACACCCTACTTTCATGCTCTGAGGGCTTCCAGTTGACACTTTTGCATGGCAAACCCAAAATTACTTTTGGAGTTTGGCAGACAGGAATCTCCTGAATCCCAGCAGAGCATCAGGGAGCAATTAATATGCAAACAAATTTGAGAAAGGGGGATCCCCCTGATTCTAGTCATTCAAAAATGAGCTGCCAGTCATCCCTTTAAAAGGGAGGTCTATCACGGGATGACACTAAGAAAGGTAGCAAGTCTTGTTCAATTCTGGAGGCTGGAATTAATATAAACCGTTAGTGTATAAATGGTACCTGCCAGGATGTTCTGAAAACTGCTTTCAGAGTAGGATTTCAAATACCCATTTTAAGGATGGAGATTTGTATGTGCATACTTTTTATTAAATGAAAACTTGCTACTGTGTGTCAAGATACGAATGAGTAAGAGACAGCACAAATGATCTCTTCTTGTTCATTGTGACTATTTACTTTTTAGGGCTTTGTATTTTTTTCCCAATGAACGCAGCAATATTGAGTTCAAATTTATAAATAGATTTTTGCCCATGGACAGAAGAGTAATAACTTCTTTACTGTCATGTCAGATTATACTCTAAGAGTCACGAATTATCGTGGCACTGATATTACAGTGCATTAGAAGGTAAAATCATAGGTTGTCAAAGCATGTTTTCCTTTTACTGTGTATTCTCGGCTTTTAGGGTGGAATTTAAAGTGAGACACGATGGAGAAAAAGCCAGTCTCCAAAGCTGATTTAATATTTCAAAGTATTTTTCAATCTATGATTTAAAACCTTCATGACAGAGTAATTTTTGACTGAATCTTCTGGCCTTGTGTTCATCTGTTTTTTAATGCCTAACAATCTTTTCTTGCACGTGTGTTGTAAATGTCTAAATCTATACAACTGCTCATTTATTTTTATGTTTTTCATTCTTGTAACATGACTTTCATGGGTGAAATCCTTCTTGTATTAGGGTTAACAATTTTACCACTGACTTCATAAATTTGAAGATGTACTTTAGCTGCTATTCTCCAATTGCAGGGTAGCAATATCAAGTACAGGAAATAAAGAGAAGCATGCAGGTGGGAACTTTAAACTTGGCCACACTGTGGAGAAGAGCAAATCATACAGTCCCAAATTTTCAAATGGATCTTTTTATTTTCAGTCCTTGACCACCCAGAAAACTGATATTACTTCACCTGAGCAGCAAATAGTCACATTTCTGAAAATCAAGGCTTACCTTTTTAAACCTGAGCACACAGAAAGCTGTTCATAATCAGGATGTATTGAACCCTTGGTTTCTGTTCCTCAGTCTTTACAAAATAGAGTATTTCCTTAATGAAATGACAAAGAGGAATGGTAACGTAAGACACCATAGAGGAACCCAGCATGACTAGTACAGGCTGTAGAAGAACAAGGAAATTCCAGAGCCAGGCTTGCTAAACACGGTATTAAGTTTGTATTTTCAGAATAGACTGGGGCACTCAGACATCCCATTTCACTTACACAAATACACAGTTAAATGTGAAATGATGTTTCATAAGAAAAAAGTATCTTAAAGCACTGATCAAAATGTATCACTGCCTAACACCACTAAGCACTTCAGTAAGCTAATGCTTTAAATTTTTTAAATTAACGTGAATGTCTCTTTCTCCTCTCCTGTCTCCTGTTTATAGGCCATGTGTTTTCGGCCTGCCACGTAAAGGAGTTCATTTCATTATCTATGAATTAGGCTGGAGAAAGAATACCATTATTTAAAGCTAACTCACACAAGAGCTGAAGACAACTATTTTGAGACTCAGTTTGCATGAGACTTGCAGCTGGTTTTAAGTTAATAGAAATTGTATTTACACTTCTCTGTCTTTTTATAAACGTTAACTGACAGTAATGTAGGTATTTCCAGAAATGGACGGGTGGCAGAGAACCACACCAGAACATGGAGAGAGTTCACACTCCTGTGCCTGATTGAACCAAAGGCCCCAGTTTTATAGGGAGGAGGGTGGCAAAGAGTGTTGTTCTTTGTAGGGTAGTCCTGTGGGCAGAGAGGTCTGTTAAAAAGGATCAGGTCTCTTTTAGCTTTGGCCAAAAGGAAATGCTATATATTGATGTATTTTGTTACATATCACTTTTTTCTAAACATATACACAAACAACCTTTGCTACTGTTTTGAATATGTCAGCACCTATGCTGCTGAGAGCTTCTCAGCAGCTGGGAAACTATCTCTGCTCTGGCTAGACTGTCACGTTATTTAGTGTAAGATGAGGCATTTCTACGTTGCACTTTAGAATGCAAAACCACCGGTCTTTGCACTGGCAGCTACTACTTTTACCTCTCCATTAACCTGTGTGCCACTACTCTGAAGCGGCAGCAAGACATCCACAGTGGCCTGCAGTTTAGTGGTATCAGTCCAAAGCAAAACACAGGAGAAACTGGAAGAAACAAAGGAGAAACTGGAAGAAAACAGTTAAAAAATTACAGAGGGGGCAAATGAAAACACAAGAGCCAGCAAAATGGAGGAAACAAACCTTATCAAACACATGTAACTTAATTATTTGATGAATACATATGCTAGGTGATAGGGGTGAACGTGCAGAAATATGTGACATTTTGTCAAAGAAATAGAGCTGCATAATAACATGGCAAATATTAATCTGCTAACTACTAACCAGTGCAAAATGGTTTAAAGCAGATCCTAGAAATACTTGCTTTCATCACTGAGTAGCAGGATTTCTGGTGGGCCTCAGGAGAGAGCAATACTAAAAAGCGTAGACACAGCTCGGTATTTGCATCCATGAGCTGCAAGAAAGCATGAACCTGCTGTTTTGATACGGTTTGAGAAAAGGCAGAGATCTGCAGTGCTGAACAAAAGCCGAGGCTGGGCAGCCCTCAGAGCTGCCAGGGTTACACTGTGCCAAGTACAGTGGTGGGACCTCCTTGCCAGTTACACGTAGTACTGTACGGCTTTGAGGGGCACAGGATATATTGGAAACCTGATTTTATGATCTGATGGCCGTGTGATCGGGATAATGTAAAGACACCGAATTATCACCTGATTGATTAAAAGCCGCGCCGTTTCCGCACAAGGGCACCCATGTACGAATACAAACGGTGGCGGGGCGGGAGCTGGGGGTCAGGGCTCAGCCCTGCCCATGCCTAGTGCGTGTGTGTGTGGGGGGTTCCACCCCTGAGGCCTCACCCCTTACCACACCGCAACGCGTC
>VZRU01015896.1:361503-402011 GCA_013398155.1 Pedionomus torquatus | reverse complement strand
CGGGAGCGGCTGTGGAGAAAGGGCCGGGCCGAGGGCCTAGGGTTTGCCCCAGCCCTCTCTGCCCAGGGCCCGGGAGCGTCTCGTTTGCGGGTGTAAATCCCCGTCAGGTGGGAAACTGGCTCCTTCCCCGGCTGCTGAACCGATAACCAGTAAAGGGAAAGTGCTGCGAAGCAGGGGATAAGTCACCCACGGGCGGTAAAAGTGTGGCCATGGATGCGATAGTAAAAAACCAAAGTTTTTCTGCTCAAGTTAACTTTACACAAAAAATTATATTTTTTTTTCTCTTGGATGACATGCAAGAGCATTGATACTTGACATTAGTATTTCCCTACTTTCTCTTTAGTATTTAGAAAAGCCGGTGACGTTGGAGTAAAATGCTCTGCTTAGCAATAGTATTTTATCCAAAACTTATTTTAAAAATGGCTACATTGAGCTGGGTAACAAGGGGAAAATAAATAGACAAGTTGCTATAGATTTAAGAGCTAAACATAAGTACTTTTGTCTTGTCACATGATTTAGTCTCCAGTTACGGACTAAGGAGCAGCGTATTCATTTTTGTGAGGGACTGAGGATGGAAAGGGGAGGCAAACTTGGTCATACAAAATGTGCAGAGTTTCTTCCATTAATTGGTTATAACATGGTGGTTTCTGTCGGGATACAAATGTATCTGAAGAGGATGCAGGCACCGTGATGCAGTATTTTGTGCTAAAAATGTTAAAATTGGACTGCAAACTTGACCTGGCATAAATGGTGTAATACTAAACCATCTGCCAATGTGATAATTGACTTAAAATATTCATATGCAAGTTCAGTTTTGTAGTTCTGGCACTTAGAGAAGCAGCTTTAGTGCTTGCTTCTGAGGGGAATTTTTGGTTTCACTTTTAAATACTACTGGAAAAACTGGCGTAAAGTTTATGAAAACCCCTGCTTTACTTTTACTGCTGATACTTGTACAAAAGACAAAAATAAGCTTTGAAATAAAAATCCAAACTTTTAATCTTTATGACTATTGATTAACAATGTTGTTTTTTTTTTTTTTTTCCCAATGATTTAGTTGTTATACAAGAAGAGCACACCAAAAAGGAGTATGAAGTAGTTGGACGTTTTCCATTAGTAGGCCCTTGGTGGAGAGTTAACGTTAAAGCTAAAAAAATGGGGTCAAAGTACTTTGTGCAAGGATATCCATCATATTTCCTGCGGACTGATATAGAAGAAAACAACCGACAAGTCTTTTCACTCTTTCTTAAGGAATGTGTCGTTCCTGAGGGTTTTAAAGAAAAGTTCTTTACTTGGCTTCCTATGGACTTTGTGCTGAGTTTTAGAAATCTTGAAGAAAAACTAAATCAGTTCCAAGTTGCACACTTAGAGACAGGGAAGAAACAAAGAGACACCAAGGATTATGACATCTTCTACTATGTTTCAAAATCATGTAGGTATATGTTGTGCTAATTTTTTTTTTATAAGCTGATGAGTTCTGTCTCAGATATTGTGTTCAAGCTAACATGTGGTTGTATAAAGTGCATATTCAAATGAATTTTTAACATACAAAGATTTTTTAAAAATTTTTCTTTTTTAAATTTGAGGACAGGGGGACAGTTGACGAGTTAAAGATTAGCATACAGTTAGAAACACATAAGGACTTTCCTGAATTGTGTAGGCTGACTAGAATTGTCTGTGCTAGGGATGCAGAGACATTGGTGCTGGCTTCTAGTAGTTTATTGAGATACACCAAGGTTTATTAAAAAACGAGTTCAGCACTGCTTAAACGTGGCGGTATGGCTTTTTAGGACATGCTCAGAAATAGTTTAGCTGCTTCTTTGAAGCGCTGGGAAGCAGTGAAGGAGCTCAGTGTAGTCCAACTCAGCTGCACTAAGTAGACTGTCTAAGTGTATTTGAATCCTGCCCATCAGTATACCTCAGGAGCAGGGTGGGGAAACACTGGAGTGTCCCATGTGGAGATAGTTCAGTACTGCTGAGGAGCCTGTTGTGGACTATGTTGATGTGACTACATGAGTGTTAGAGATTGGATCAGGAGTGTGCTTTTGAAGCAAACATCACTCTTGTCCCCATTGTGTTGCAGTCTCGCAAGGCTATTGACTGCGTCCCTGCTGGATAAAACCCTAAAGATGTGTTCCAGTTGCACACCTAAGGTACTGCATCCCATAATGGGCATTGACTGTGGCACCAGACTATCTATAGCTGGTCTGAAGCAAAACACTGAAATGCAGAAAGTCAAGATGTCTGAGAAGTGTCTTCAGCACTAGCTATCTTGTCTTGCTCCAATCATCTGTTTCCCGTATATGATGCGGACATAGGCAGTCCGGGGTTGGAGCTGTACAAAGGCACTTCGGTGTCAGTGCCAGGAGACTCAGTACTCTGAATTGGAAGAGGTCTTTTAAGTTCAGCCACAGCTGTGCGTGAAACTACAGACAGATTGGATCTATCTTCTGTTATGTGCAAGCAAACCAAGTCTTTCAGTACCTGGTTTACTGGGCAGTGTCAGGTCAAAACATGGAGGTGACTGTTTTTTAAGGTCAGTTAGTTTCTAACAGGAAGTTCAAAGCCGCTGCTGCACTTGAGCTGACTTTACTCAAAATCACATGTGTAAAAAGAGGAAAATTTTCACAGTCCTATGGGTTTTTAGGCTTTTTGTTCTGGTTTTGTAATGGTGGAAAAGTGTTTAGCTCCTGTTTACAGTCTTGAAATCCTTTCATGACCACAAAGGCATGGGTATCGATTGTGGTAGAAAATGCGGATCTAGTTTGCTGTGAGATTTTTAATGGGATATACGGATCACTTTTGATTGAGGTATGTCCAGTACGTTTGTGAATCTTCATGGTGAAGATTACACAGTGTGCCTGGGTGTCTCGTTCATTGTTCTTGCAGTTGGTGGATTTTCCCTAATTTGTAACTTAAATTACTTAGCTACAAATTAATCTTTCTCCTTTCTCTGTCATTGGGCAATAGAAATGCCAACCCACCCCTCTTATGTCTTACTGCTGTTATTACTGTTGTAATTTGTTTCTGGTTGTCATTAATTGTTACGGGCTCTAGCAGTTTGTTCTTCAAGCCTCCATGATGTGGGAATAGTGTGTTGATTTTCTATGTATAAATGAAGTACTTGCTTTAAAGTTGTTTTCTTTAAAGTACTTCCTTTAAAGGTTTTATCTTTGTCTTTCTGCAGGTAAGACATTGATCAGAAAACACTTAACTGTGAAAAATTGGTGGTTTAAATTTGGAATTAAGAAATTTCCTTAACACTTAATTCAAAATTGCATTGTTGTGGTTTTTTTGTTTGTTTGTTTGGGTTTTTTTCTTGCTAAGGGATAAAACCTCTGAAAGTTTCACTTTATTCTGAGATTTGTTTAACTTTCTTCTGAAATTGATTTGCTCTACAGCTTTCTTTAAAAAACAAGTCTTATTATTCCCCTTTTGCAGGGATCCCAAGGCTGATCCAAATGAGGAAAGTGATAGCTTAATTTTGGGTTGAGAAAGCCAGTGGAGAGCACTGCTCTTAAGTTCCTCCACTGATCTGATGCTACAAATTTAGAAGCCTCTTTTCTTATTTTGGATTTTAAGCATTCTTCTGTATGAAAATTATCTTTAGGCAAGAGCTGGGTGTGGTGAGGTCTAAGCTGACTTTCCTCAAAATGCTACTGGGTATGTAGTTTAAACCAAGTGTCTAATACATATTTTCCAAACAAGTATGTTTAGGTGCAGTTTTTATGTCATCTGTTTACATTATTTTTTCCCAAGGCAGTTCAGGGAAAATGGACTTTAAAAAAAATCGAAAAGGATTACAGAGAATAAGAAACTGAAAGAAATTGGGGATACTTTGGGCATCGGGGAGTCAGAAGGATAAAAGCCAGAGTCAGTTTAAATTGCCTTTACAAGTATCTTTGTATATTGCTTAAAATTTTCTTGGTTTGTGGTGCATATAGTCACAGGAAAGGCGGTATTGGTAGCTCTGACTTTTCCAATGATACTGGAATTCTTGCCGACTCTTCTGCCACGCCATGTTTGCTGTCTGTTGGATATGGTGCGTTGGCAAAGAAAGACTGAAGAAAGCAATGATACAGATGATGAGCAAGTACATTTTCAAGATGAGATACTAACTAAATTGGATGAGATATTAAAGAATGAGCCATGGAAACTTGGATTCAGCAGGGTAAGTAATGTTAAGCAGCGAAAAAACGTAGTGTTTGTTACGTTGGAGCTTCGATAGAATACAGTGCTGTTTCAGTTATGTTCAGTTTATTAACTGGGCATTTGTAGGAGGTGAGCTTAGTTCATTCGGAAATGGATGATGCACTGGACTCAGTTTTAGCAAAGGTTTTTTTCTTGCAGTTAGTCTACAATAAATTAATCTCAGAAGATTTTAAAGGTGGTTTTGTTACAACCATTTGTTTAATCTTTACTACAAGGAGCAGGAAATTTAATACTTCAGGTAGTGGGGCCAAAAGTAAGAAAGCTAATTTAAACCCCTCAGTTGTCCTATAACAGTTTTATATTGGCAAATGAGATTTTCTGTTCTTGATATGTGGAACAGTGTCTATGCTTTCATAGTAAGGTAGGTAAGTTTCTCTGTCAGAGGTCGTCTGGTGTAATAGTTCTCCTGTTTTATAGTGGGATTTGCAGGTGCTGTTTACCTTCCTATTTTCCTTTGCTGTGCTAGCTCTGCAGCTTTCCTGCTGCACCTCACCTGAGCACTCCTGTACCTCAGATGTGAGCTATAGCTTAATAGTTCAGGAAATGTGATTAGCTAATCCTTTCGCATCAGCCCCTCACTGCTTTTACCAAGAGATGTTCTGGACTTGTCTTGAAGGCCTCCAGTTTCAGAGATTCAGCACTCTAGCTAATATATTCCAGTATT
Source organism: Pedionomus torquatus (assembly GCA_013398155.1). Taxonomy (NCBI): domain Eukaryota; kingdom Metazoa; phylum Chordata; class Aves; order Charadriiformes; family Pedionomidae; genus Pedionomus; species Pedionomus torquatus. Next base: position 397,138 of record VZRU01015896.1, on the reverse strand, counting down.
TCACATCCTTTCCTTTAAAATGTTTTTCCTGATGTGCAATTTGACTATTCCAGTATAGACTTGCTGCTGTCTTGCTGCTTGTATCAAGGATCTGCATTGTCACTGCAGTTTTTTAATTGCTTGAAGACTCTGTTGAGTTTTTTCATTAAGGCTTAGCAAGTCCCATTAATTTTTAATTTCCTTAATAATTCATCTTTTTTGCACATCTTGGTCTTTCACTGTTTTGCAGTAGTCACTGCAAAGGGTATGTATTTCTTCAAGTAGCATGTTGAGAATTTGGTCCAGTATTCTGTCTAATGCCTTTCCTGTGCTCTGTTTCAAGAGGGGGTTTTGTGCCTTTACTTGAAATTGTACTAATTAGGTGTGCATGAATTCTTCCCAAGACCCATTTTTCTGCAGGGTTTTTGATTTTTAAACTTTTCATTCCATATAAAAGGGTTACCGGGAGGAATTATCATTCCATCTTACTTTTAAATATGTTGCTTTCATACATTCTTGAAAAGAATTATAACTTCCTACATTACGAAAAGAAAAATACTATTTTTTGTAGACTTCCACCCGCTGAATTGCAGTTTGTATTTGCTAGGAGGAATGTTATCCACCAAGAGGCTAACATCTTCTGAAATAAATATATGTTTGCTTTTATTCTTTCTTGGGAGAAGATCACTTATAGGGAACTGAACCTTTCTTACTGTGAGGCAACGTGGGGCGCCTTCTGTCAGTGTGACCATCTCCTCCAGAAGATTCCTGAATTGCAGAAGAATGCATTAATTCTATATGATCAACTCAAGAAAAAGTGCAGAGAAATGGGACACACTTACGAAGACCAAGATGAATTAGCTCGTTTTGTATGTAAAGATATGTCCATTGAGCATGCTTGGCAATCTCTTGAATTTTTGAAAGATCAGAACATAGTGATTAGGGAGAAAACACTAGTGTTTCTGCCTCACCTTTACAAATCTGAAAAAGACATCGCAATGTATATAGGTGACCTTCTGTCAAAGAACTCATGGCAATTAGATGTTGATGTGAGAAAGATACTTAATGTTTCTGAGACATCAGGAGAAATAGTAGGTAATAAAATTAATGTTACCCAGGCTCATGAAATGGAGCATCTGAAGGAAAACAGCCTGCACGATCGTAACGGTGAAAATCACTTCCATGAGAAGGAAGTGGGGTCTGTGTCTGGTACCCAAAGTAAACCGGAGGTGGATGTAGATCAAGTGATTGCCGTGGAGAAGATTTGTTCTAATCCTGTCACAATCATAAGTGGAAAAGGAGGCTGTGGGAAGAGCACAATAGTTAGCTACCTTTTTCGTCACTTAAAGCAGATAGAAAAAGAAATTGAAGCTGCTTCTAAGGACTTTGAAGAAGACCTGAATGCATCTGAGGAATGGAATACTTTTGATCATCATTTGGAGTCAGAGGATATGAACACAAAGAAAATGTTGAATGTACTGTTTACTGCACCGACAGGGAGGGCTGCAAGCCTTTTGAGTGAAAAAACCAAGCTTCCTGCATGTACACTGCATCAGGTAAGGATAAATTTTTTGATTTTTTTTTTTTTTAAAATGTGTTCTGAAAGACCTTTTGGCACTTTCCATACTTGTTTTGGGAAAAAAAGTGTGTTACTGAACTTTCCTGTTGTAGCTATTAATGTTAATGCTTAGGTATAGCATGCCAGCATTTGAAAGTCAGTGTTACATTTTGTGAAATCATAAATTAATTATTTTAAATACGTTATTTACTGTAACTTTGGTTTTTTTTCCTACTTACATCTCAAATTTGTGCCTTTCTAAGACATTTGGTCATTTTAGCTTCTCAGTTTTTGGCATTTTTTTGTTGTTTTTGTTTGTTTCTTCTTTCTTTTAAGTTAAGAGTGGAAATACTTTCTAGATGGCCAAGTGGTTTTCTGGTGTCCTGTTGCCTAGCAATTATACTGATACCTGGAAAAGATCAGTAGCTCAAGATTGAATAATGAGATAAATTTCATCCACAGTATTTTCTTAATTGCTGTTAAATATGGTACAATTATTTTTTTTTTATTTTTTTATTATTTTTTTTTTTAGTAAAAAGTAGAAAGCAAAACTCTTTTATTAAGCTTAGGTTAATTCCCTGTTGTCCTAGGTAGTAGAAGGTGCCAAGAAATTGCTGGAGTTGTAGAATAACCTGTATAAACAAAAATTAAAATAACACAAAAAGTTCTGTGGGCTTATTTTATCTATGGGGGCTGGATAGTTGCCTGTTCCTCTTCCCCATGCAGTGTTGGGGATTTATTAATGTCAACAAGTTGTAGCGGGAGGTGTTCTGTACTGAGCAACCTAATGGCTGACCTTACATCATTTAGGGTCCCTGCAAAAAAACCCTAAAAAAGTATACATTTCTGTGCTTTTATGTAGGTAAGTGTTGATAATCTCAGCTAGAAATGTATTCATGAAGGAGAAAACCAAGACTGAACAGTTGAGTCTCAGGAGCCTTTACAGGGTCAAGTTCAGAATTTCAGACAATAGCTTTAAAGGCAACATTAGAAGATACTACACTGCAGATACCTCTATAAGACGATTGATTAGTATCGGAGCTTGATTTATTTTGATTGTTTCTAGATCATCTATAGTTTTAAATCATGGAGGCGGAGCGAACAAGTACAGCCGTGGAAGTTTTCTGCTGTGACGGTTCTGGTTGTGGATGAAGGAAGTTTGGTGTCTGTACATGTTCTTAGTTTAGTTTTAAAAATCATGTGTGAGCATGCTCAGCTTGCCAAACTTATTATTCTAGGTAAGTGAAACAAAAAAATTAATATTGTACCTGTTAATAAAACACAATATACAGTGTAAGTATTAGAACTGCTACTGGTCTCACTGAGTCTCTTAAAAACCCTAGAATGTTACATGGTTCTGTATTGGGATATTCATAAGTTCAGATGAGATAGTCCGGGCTCATCAAGAGTTTTCCGACTCAACTGTCAGTATCAAAGTACCAGTATATCTGTTTAGCAATGTTCGGTCAGATTCTGAAAGTATTACAACTTCCATGTAGTAGCTTACTCCATCTTGCAAGTGGAAAACTTTTCTGATTTCCTTAAAGAAGCTCGAGTTAGCCTATTGATCAAATGTTAGAGGGAGGTTTCATGTTTTAATGTTTAAGATTATCTTCTTTTCATTTGGACAGGAAAACAAAGAAGTGTAAAATCAAAGTTTTCTTCTTTCTCCGAGGTTTGCTTTCTGGCATGCTATTTATGATGTTCATTTTTAAATATGTAACTTTCAAAATACATTTGACTAAGATGTGATCACTGTCAGTGTTCATCATACAGTGATTTGTACCTGCTAGTAAAGCATTGCTGAGGGAGGAATATGAAACATTTAAACTATATTACAGTCTGATTCCCCAGAGTTTCTTAGATTGTTGACAGTTTGATTTCAGGTGAATTGTATTGAGGAAGCATGTTACCGTGTGGAGGGTTGAGTATTTATTAATTCCGGTGGTTTATTTATTAATTCCAGACAGTTTTTAACAGATACTGCTTCTCACAAATACTAATTTGTATTCTGTTTAGGTGATACTAGACAGCTACCAAGCATAGAGCCAGGAAACATGTTAGCTGATATCTTTGAGGGTCTGAAATCAAGAGGCTTTTCTGTGGAACTGCGAACTAATCACAGAGCTGAATCACAACTAATTGTAGATAATGCATCGAGGTAGGATTACGTTTTGTATGTCAGAAGCATTCTTGTCGTAGATCTGGTCCTTTACATTGAAAACAGTAGTGCTTCCAGACTGGACTCTGTAGCACTGCTGCTGTTATGGTTTCTTCAAAATCAGTAATGCTGGTATTAAAAACCAACCCTCTCAAAGAACACCACCACCAGCAACAACCCATCCACCCCGACTCCTCCCCCAATTTTTCCTGGGGTGTATTGGACAAAAAAGTGTGTGTGCTGGAATACTCAAATTTTGTGGGACATCTTTCACTTTCACATACTCTCTGTTGTTTTCAAATTACTTGTGCACGCACAAATCATTTTATGCCTTGTGAATTGACTTACAAATGCTTCTCCAAAAAGGCAGTTTTAAAGATCTTGCTGGTAAGTGTGACAACAGCTAAACCAGGCTGATTTACAATGAGAGTTTAGATGTCGAGGGCTGTTAAATCACAGTTTCTTTCTAGTTTTTACTGGATTAATACCTAGAACCTCTAAATGTTGCCAGCATTTTCATTGCTTGGTCTGGAAAGAATCCTGTTTAACAGTGAGTTATTTATTTTTTTAAAACTTGGACAACAAAATCTAGGTCTGAGTGTCCAAGACCTTTTGATATTGGTTGGAATTTGAAAATATTCTGAACGTTTGCAAGATGTCCAGAACTATGAAGTGTTTGTTGGGGGGTAACACTTCTGTATTACTGCAGTCTGAACTGTATGAGTAATACTATGTATCTACTGCAGTGCTGAGGGCTTTAGAGAATAAATTACCATTTTTTAAAAATGTGAAATTAAGTTATGCTCAGAAGAAAGAGTATTTGGTGTATGTAGTGTAGATTACAAAAAATTTATAAATGGTGAGCTTCAGGCTGATGCAGATGATACACTGGAATCCTTTAATTGGAAATAATTTTTCTTTTCTGTTTTCCTTCTGCTGCTCCGGTCAAGAATCTCTCACCGGATGCTTCCTGAATTCGATGAGGTGCTGAAAGTTTCTGATAGGAATGAGGAAATGATGATGCCAAGCCCGGAGAAGAAATTTATTCTTATTGCTTTGCCTGCTGGTGGGAGTTGTGACAGTACGTGTGTGATCGTGACTTTCTCTTTGGTAAAGCATAGGCAACTTGGCTGGAACTAATGTTTTGGGAAGACTTTAGTCTGATTTTGTTTGTGGTATAAATTTCAACACTAGTTTACTTTTTGTTTTCTGTATGTGCATTCACTGAGACCCATCAGTGCAAAGGATACGCTGTAGAGCCCCAGCTCACCAGTTAGTTTTTGAAATGGGGATGATACAACTTCCACCACTGTAATGAAATGTATTTGTCTCTTTATGTTGTAGTGGGAACTGTCAAACCTGGAAAGATTAAAATTTCCAGAGGTGAATAATTTGAAAAAACAGCAACTGTTAATGGGATGCTGTGTTGTGACAGGAATGTGCTACAAGAACTCTAGAATCAAGTTAGGAAAGTGAAAGCAGAGGGGCCACCATTATTTCTTTCGGAATATTTTAGGGTCAGGGTTGGGCCATTGTTCTTGATTTATTTTTTCCTGACCTTTATTGGCTAAGTGGATTGGATGGCCTCTACTTTATATGCTTCAAGGGGGATGTGGGGAAAAAAAATAGTGCTAACATTATCACCTTATCTTACTATAATCACTTACTCAGCAAACAGAATACTAAAACCAGATTTCTTCTGTGAAATCTAAACATATAGGTTTGTGGCTTAAAAATTTTCTCTCTGTACCTCTTTAATGTGCTGTATAAAGATCTTATTTTGCATGAAATATGCTCTATGCAGCTCTTTTAACACAGAAGTAAGAATTTGTCTCCTTCCATGTCGTTCTTGTTTGTCAGACTTTACTAGTGGGTTGACTGCATGATACTTCTTTTGGGGGAGTATATATGTGAGTGTCTTGTGGTGTGGGAGGATTTTTTTTGAGGGGGAGAAGTGCATTTTGGTGGTGGTTTGGGTTTTTTTTTGTTTTGTTTTAAACAAGTTGAAATCTTACTGAAGCAAAAAATAAGCAAAGGTGATATCATATTAAGTTTTTCTTTTTTAAATTGTTTGTTCTGCATATTTTTGTGCCTCACCTTTTATGTCTTCTAAATCAGATTTGCAAACTGCTATAAGGACTCTACTTAAAAAAGGACCAGGATTGCAGGATGCCAAACAATCACAGTTCATTGCTTTCAGAAGGTAATGAAGCACATAGTCAGACATGGAAAAAATCCTTGCTAGCAGCCACAATCTAAAAATAGCTGAATATGTTGATTTGGAGAGACTAGTGGCAATACCCTAAAATTACTAGGGAGAACAAGAAGCCCAGGTGTCTTTTCCTTTGCCTTCTCGTTGCCCTCAGTCTCTCCCCAGACAGTTGCTCTGTTTTTCTGTAAGCTTGATGTTAACTTGCACCATGACTCTTGCCTGTGTGTTCCTGTTCATCTCTACTGTTTATGGTAAAGAAACAAAGGATGGATGTAAGTGGCCAGTTTTTGTAATAGATTCTCTGCGAGCCTGCGCTCTGGGGTTTGCTAACAGCGCAGTGTCATTCAGAAATTAAAGGTGAGGGCTTGACTGCAAGGGGAGCCTGCAAAATACAACGTCATGTCCATGTTCAACCATCATGGCAGAGTTGAATTTCAGGGTATGGGATGGAACAGCTGACCTACTGTCTCTGCGTGGTTCTGTCACAGGTGGACAGGGACGAAATGACAGAAGATATTTGCATTTTGATGCATAACCTGATGTGCATGAGTGCTCCTGCTGGGCAGCGGCAAGTGCCTACAGTGTGGATATTCGGAAGCACGATACCGGTCATTTAGGAAGCCGTGGGATGTAGGGCTCTGACACACTTTCAAGCAAGGTCATGAAGTTCAGTTATCACTGATAATGTGAACTGTCACAGGGGTATGAATAGTGTGGATGGCCTCACAGAAACAGTGAAGGAATACATGTAATGTCCAGTACTACCAATAGTCCGTAAACTTGCACTTCTGCTCAAAAGGGTACTTAAGGAAGACCTCTTCCGCTTCTGTTTGTGAAGAACCTTTTCTCAGCAATTAAAACACCCACTGTGTAAACATTACTAGTATGCAAACAAGGGATTTATAAATTTTAGCTATTTCACCTGTCTGTTGTCAATGTTGAGTAACTCTGAAATCAGTTTTTTTTCTTCAGTCTGCATTCAGGTACGATACTGTTATTAATGATTTCCGTGTAAGATTCTTCTAGAATATATTTATAGGTACTTAATCTGCATTTCAAAGTTAAAATTTCAGGTCTTCAGGGAAGCAAATAGATCTTCTGTCTTATTTCCTGTCTGTGGGTATACTAAAAATAATATATCCAGGATTTAGTTTTTCTTTAGTTCTTTCTCTTAAAATCAAATCCAGCAAACATCCTTGCCTCACTTGTGATATTATTTGGACAAAACTGTTCTTTTACTGCTGTATCCCCTAAACATTGCCTCAGCAATTGCTTTTGTCGGCGGAAGATTGTCATATCGAAGATAGGCTTTTGCCATTGCTTTTTTTAATTAAATGCTAATGTGACATTGCAAGTCATTGTTGCATGCTTTGTATTTGTTAAGCACATCATGATTTTGTTCATGTTCTTGCTTGGTATGTTTTAGGCAAGATTGCGATCTAATAAATGAACTTTGTTGCCAACACTATTCAAATCACGTAACCAGGTGAGCCAGTGTTTTGCGGTTTTTCCTGTGAACAATCTCACTTGGCTTTTGAAGGCGTTGCAGCCAGGCCAACAACCGAAAATAAAATTTTAAAACTAGATCTGATTATTTAAGTCAGAAATCGTTTATACAACAATCTTTCTTTGATGGGTTCTTTAATCTCATCCTAGGTTGTGAACAGAGGTAATATAAAATAAGTGTTTGCCTTTCGTTTAAATTGTTATTATGCGAATTCCAACATTTTGAGTTATTGCTGAATATATAAAATTAACATAAAAGCGACTTGAAAAAACCTTGAGGTTAAGTTTTTTGCCAGTGTATGACTTCAAAATAGATTCTGAAATATTTTTGGAAGCGGGATTTTGGTGCGTTTCTCTATTACTGTTTTTTACCAAGATGTTTTACAAAATTTCCAGAAACACCATTGATACGCGAGTGTCCTTAACTGTTTTGAGCATCATTAAGGCCTTTAATCTGGCCCAAGCATATAGAGGGGGGAAAGAGAAACACTACTGAGAGATGGCGAGTGCGTACTTTGTAAATGCATTTCTCCCTTCTTCTTTCTTTGACCTAGAGACCATAAAAACCGTCTTCTGTTTCAAATTGATGACAAGATTTCCTGCATGCGGAACACTTATCTGAAGGATCTCTTGCCAGACCGTGGTTTCGGAGAGGGTCCTGATTCCCACAGATGTGAAAGCAGACAAACCTCCTTCACCACAGAGACTGCTGAGGACAAACGACTCTGCAACGGAGATATATTTTTCATAACAAGTGTAAGTTCATGCTGCAAGAACTTGTCCAAACGCACACAGTGGTAAATGATACAATCCTTGTTGAATCCCCCCAAAAAAACAATGCACGCTTTAAAATTTTACTCTGAATATTAATACATGTGGTTCTTCTGCTAAATCGTCATGTGAAAGGCAAGAAAGAGACAGAAGCATAAAAGAGAATTAAAAAAAAGAAAACCAAAACCAAACAAAAAAAACAACCTCTTGGTATTTTTTTGTAAAAAATTTTTGTATACAATTTTGTATAAAATTTTGTATACAATTTTTTTGTAAAATTTTTTTGTAAAATTGTGTTTCAGTTGCTCCTGTCCAGTGTAAATACATTCTGTAAATATTCAGGTGTATTTTAATTTAGATGCATAATGTTTTGGACATAGGTAGAAACACTGTTTTAAGTAAAGAGCAAAGCTAATGGTACAGCTTGAGCTCTCCCTTACCAGAAAACTAAGATGACCAAAAAAATATGGCAACAAAACCCCGTGTATTTTTCTGCTGGGTTCAGTGAGTAGCATTCACTCAGCGGAGGGTCCAGTGAATGCGTGGGTGTAGGGTTGGTGGGAGAATGTGGGCTCTTCTCCGTGCGTGTGGCAACAAATTGTTAAAGGGCCTCACTGGTACATTTCAGTGTACCTTAGGATAATCTAAACTTTCTGGGGATAAAAAAACCTGCATTTTTCTGAACCAGAAGGAGTTGGGGTAGGTGCTGTACACTAAAAACTATTTTCCTTGATGGTGGTTGGTGAAAGATGGCCATCCTTTGGGCTTAGTGTCTTCTGAAACCATCTCACTTGGTTGACATTGCAGGGAAGGCTGGAATACAGGCAGACACACAGATGTATAGACATCGATCAAACTGCTGATACGAGCTTACAGCTGAGTGTTCTCGTTCTTTAGGATGTAGAAATTGATAAGCAGCGCTTATTGACCATCAGTGGCACGGACGGCTCCACTTTCACTGTGCGGTATAAGGCACTGAAGAAGCTGTGTCAGATAAAGCATGCATGGGCCAGAACTATCCACACGTTTCAGGTACGTAACTCAACCAAACGAAAAAGCAGCTCTGAGCGAATAAGACTTTCTCATGGCTTTATCTTGCTCATGCACTGTATTTTTATGTGAAAGAGTAAGAAAATCTCTTTAAACTAAAATTCCTTGAATGCAGGATCTTCTATCCTGCAGACTTGAGAGAGTCTCCCCGGTTGTCTCCAACTTCCTGTTCTTATAAGCTGTCATTTTTTATTTATTTATTTGTTTATTTAAATTACTTAGTAGAGATCTTAATTTAACAAGGTGTTCTTAAACATGTTTCAGGGTTCTGAGGAAAAAACCGTCGTTTACGTGGTTGGCAATCCTGGCCGTCAGCACTGGCAGCACGTGTACACAGCTGTGACCAGAGGGCGTTGCCGTGTCTATGTCATAGCTGAAGAGATGCACCTCAGGAGAGCAGTCACTAACAAGAGGGTGCCCAGAAAAACCCGCTTACAGAGATTTTTGAGAGAGGCCATCACAGAAACAAGCAACTGTCCCACACCGACTTCCTCTCCCCTGACAAAGAGCTGGCAAAGTCAAGAGCCTGCGACTCCCTCCGTTTCTGTAACTCAGGGTGCTCTTGACCTGCCTCAGCCTCTCACTGGCATCAGACAGGAGAGGGCGGCAGCTCTCAGCGTGGAGCAGACAGGCAACTTTCCACTAAGCCCATCTAAAAGACAACACAGTCTTGCAGAGAATTCCAAGGATGCTCTGGACGTGCCCTCCGTAAGTACCTCCTTCCTGAGACAGTATAGAACAAGCTTCCACGCTGTCTTTCACTGCAGCCAGTGGCCTGCATACTACTACAATTGCTGTATTACTACTTATTTAATAATTTTCAAGATGACCAGTAATCGGTGAAGCAGTCAAGTTTGGCAGCTGCTTTGCTGGAGCGAAGTATAGCTAATAGGGAAAAATAAGTTATAACGTCAGTAGTAGTAAATGTATACATCTTGTTACTCATGGCAGCGGTCCCTTGGCTAACTTAGCCTATAGTAACTTAATCTTTGTGTACAGAAGGCACATTTTAGAAGCTGGACTGCTGTGAAGCATTTACATGTAATTTTATCATCGAAGTATGATAAAATTTTATATTTTATACAGTCCAAGGTGCTTAACAGATGATCTTTTCATTATAACTGATTTTTGAGCTCTTATTCATGGGACAAAAGCTTTTGTTGAAGAGTTACTGTATTTTAGTTCTGGTTGAAACTCTGGTAACATTTTTTGTTTTGTTTTGACAGACAACAGCAAAAGATTCCCCACTTGGGTCTTCCAGACTTAAGAATCTAACTTTGGGACAACCAACTCCTAGGAAGCTTTTCAAAAGTTAACAAACAATTACCTCTCCCCTTTATGAACCTCCCCTTTCATTCAAGATTTTTGGATGGGAGAAGCTGGCTCTGCTGGTGCTATTCAAAGCCTTTCCTGCATTTGCAGGGTCTGTGAAGAACAGCTTGTTTTAAAGTGAGCCTTTTATATTTTCAGTGACCTGGTTTTAGTAGGAGATTCCCTGGTGTGTTGGTCATCAAAAATTACATTGTTCTTCTGTTTCGGTGAAGAATGAACTTACAGGTTTTTATAAGCTCCAGATGGTCCCTTAAAACTATGTGTGGGTATTTCTTGATGTAAAGATCCTAGCTATCCATACCCAGCCACCTCCTCATGCTACAGCATCGAAAAGATGCTGCTACTCATGTGCCAAAATGACACAAACAATTGACAAAGGGGGCTTCTGATTGTTTTTTTTTAATGGGGCAGAATTATGGGCGTGAAGCTTTGCTGGATGATGGATTTTAATCTGTTTATAAATAAAACAAGAGAGTTGCAATCAGTAACGTGGGAAATTTTCCCCACTTCGTACCTGAAAGGGATGTAAGGCCTTCCCAGTGCTGCTCTGCGTTGTAGTCCTGTGCCCGTGATCATTGTGGTAAGAAAAGCAAAATTCCAAGGCTGAGTTGAAACAACATTCCGCTTCCACCCTCTGCGTACTGCTGGGCTTGCTGCATTGAAATTTTTGAGACGAGTAAGATGAATGTATAGTCAAACTTCAAACAACTTGTAGTAAAATTTGGACAGCCTTTGTGCTTTCAATGTTTGGTTTTTTCCCTGCCATACGTGTAAGAAAGATAAACATTTTTATTTGCTGAGACTGGAAAAAATATAAAGTAGGAAAGTGTTACCTCATTTTCATGTCTTTAAATCACTGTTTATTTCAATTTATACAGTTTTCCATACAAATATTTGCAACAGTTTGGATTTCAAAAAACATAACATAGACGATAAATATCATGCTATTAAAGTATTAAATTTGTACAAAAATACTTTACAGTTTAATACTTATTTGTTACAAATAAAAATACATATTTAAGTGACTCATGAAGGTTTTATTTTATTTTTTTATACACGATTCAGCATTTGAATGTCATTCTGACCTTTTCTGGCAGTGCCGAAATAGAAATCGGAGCTACTCGTGTGCGCGGGGCAAGGTGAGCTTGTTCATGGATCGGAAACAGCGAGAGGGGCTACAGTTAAACAGTTTCAATTGACCAGAAACAACTCTGTAAGGTGATTGCTCAGATATGGAGACTCTACAAATGTACAAATCCAGTATCTTTATATTCACCAATAACAATAATTACCAAGAACAACTGGAATACCGGAATAAACCAAAGCAGCTGCTGGTGAGCATATAAAGCAACTGGCAGTATTTTATTGCTTGAGGGGGAGAGGAGAGAATTTGTGTGATGTGTTCATAAAATATATTTACAATTTTAAATTCTAAAAATGCGTTGCAGGGGGGTAATGTTTTATCGTAAAGAAGGCTGAAAACAAAGCATATTAAACAGGACTTTCGTCCCTTCAAGAAACCGTTTAACTTAAAATGCTCCCGTGTGCCAGTACAGGTTTATGGATCATTGAAGAGCTTTTGTATCAACCTTCTACTGACACAGTTTAAAAAAAAAAGCCATTTTCTTTTAAAATGTTTCTAATTTGTCTGAACTCGTTTCAGTTTTACCCTTTGTCAGTAATCCCCCTTCAGAGGATTTTTTTTTTTTTATCCCATTAATAAAAGTCTCTACTTAAAAATCCCCACGGGTTGCAAAACAGACCGGTAAAGATTTCGTTGCATAGGGAACTGCAGATGTTTTAACAAAATTTAGCAGAGTGGGGGAGTGATGTTCACTGCCTCCTGCAGCTTCCTATGAGCATTTGGATAAACCATTGGAACAGTCCTTAGCCTGGAGAGCTCGCTCTTCTTGCCAGCAGAACAAAGGTCCCCCAAATATTACAGATGTAGCCCTGTCACGAGAAAACCCGGTGCAGCGTTCCACTTGTCCATCAGACAGCACCTTTCGGATAAAATACTTTTAAAAACTGTGTAACCCGGACACTGGTCATTCCACGCTTTTCCTTCAAACAGCAGCTGCTGAGGCAGGGAGAGGAACATTTAAATCATGTTTAAAACCCCTCCCCCATTTTCTTTTTCTTGGGGGGGGGGGGGCGGGGAAAGGCCCTTCTGATATTTTTCTACTGTTGCTAATGCTAGATTGTTTAGAATGGAATGACTTACTTGACTTAATGAAGAATTAAACTTTTTCCAAAGTAACCATGGATTAATATAAGCCTTGAGACAGAAAGACTGACCTCCTGTGCTTTTTAGTGCTGTAATAGCGTCTGAGCCTCGATCTCAGCGAAATCTTAGAGGGATTTAGCACCATAATTGTCTTTCATTACCGAATGACCCGCTGGAGGGGTGTTCTGCTATAACGTGTTGGTGGGATCCCGTGTCTCCGTACTGACGTTGGCGTGGCCACTCTGCTGAAGGAAGGCGTTATTCTGGTCGCTCCACTCCCCACCCCCTGAAGTCTGTTGCTCTGAGCTTCCTTTCTGAGACGCCAGCGGGTTTCTGCTGATCACCAGTTCCAGCTTATTGCCAGATTCCGCAATGAGGGGCACAACGAGACAGCAGTCAAAGTCCCTGGTGCGAACGTGGTTTACCTGAACGATTGGAAGACAGATTTTTGTTACCATTTTAAGAAAAAAGAATCAGAATTGCCTAGATTGTGAGGGACCTTTAAGGTTATCTAGTCTTACAATCAACCGAACTCTGATTAAAAAGCCATCACTAAGCCGTGTCACTGAGCGCTATTGTCAACCCATCTTTTGAATGCCTCCAGGTATCCAATGCTTGATAACCCTGTCAGTGTAAAAATTTTCCCTCATGTCCAATCTGAACCTCCCCGGTGCAACTTGAGGCCATTTCCTCTTAGTCCTATAACCTGTGCCTCGGGAGAAGAGACCGACCCCTCACCTCTCTACAGCCTCCTTTCAGGTAGTTGATAGACAGAGATGAGGTCTCCCCTCAGCCCCCTTTTCTCCAGGCTGAACACTCCCAGCTCCCTCAGCCTCTCCTCATAAGACTTACTCTCCAGACCCCTCACCAGCTTCATTGCCCTTCTCTGGAAGCACCTTCTCCAGCACCTTAATGTCTTTTTTCGTGGTAAGGGGCCCAAAACTGGACGCAGGACTTGAGATGGGGCCTCACCAGTGCAGAGCAGAGGGGGATGAAGAAGAAATGAGGTCACAAGAGAAACCGATTTATCCTTGAGACTAGGGAACCCAATTAAAATATTCCAGGTGGAGAATCACCCAGTACAAGACTGTTTAACCGCGGTGTCTGGTCTGAAGACACCGGTAAGTTTTCTACTCGCCCTTTAACAGCGTGTAGCCGAAGTGGGCATATTTACACTGGTGACAGCTGTTGGCAGCTGTCACAATCCCCACTCCGTAAGTGACATTTAAGAGCACACAGTTACCCTGTTTTTCGTGATGTTCATTAATTTAAATGCAGTAGATCACATTAAAATTCCTGTTCAGTTGAGGTCTTCTCTGGTTTTTATTACTATATAACGTATGTTATTAGACTGGTTGACAAAATTCAGTTTTTCCATCACCATCCAACTTGGCACTGGGGGAAGTGAGGTGCTGTGTGAGAATTACCTTATTACAACTCTGCCAATCCACAACCTGGATTGAGCACAGAAACAACACTCAAGTCTATATCAAGAACAACAGAAATTACAGATGCCTGAGGACATTCCAGCTTTCCAGTGAGCATCTGTAACATCTCCTTTGGAGTTCTGAAATACCTAAAATTTTGAAATAACCCCTTTCTTTAAATATGAGTTTACAGAAAAAAAATCTAGTCTTAGTGTCCCTGCATAAAAAGCCCAAGCCTCCAAGCTGCCTTTTCTTACTGAGGGGTCTCAGCGATTGACACGGCCTGAGGCACGGAGCAATCACCATGACTGGTCCTTCTGCCTGCCCCCCTGCACACATCCTCTCCCTTCAGAAACAGAAAAAAAATGCCAGACGTGTTACCTGTAAAAGTCTGTCGTACGGTTTTAAGCCCCCCAGATCGCCAGGGCCAGCTGGGCGAATATTTTTAACATACACGCCTTTTTCCAATAAACCATCCGAGACACTGAACCCAAAGTCTTCTCCATCAGAGTCCTTGTACAAAGTTACCTGTGGAGGTGACGTGACATGATGAGAAGGAGAAAACATTTCTGTAAGCGACAGGCAGGCTTTCTTCCTAGCATGGTTTGGTTTGGTTCGTTTTTTCCCACTTTAGCAAGCTCACTTACCGATTAGTTGGTACTTACAGCATTACATGAGAGTTGTCCCCATTTTGACATTATATTCATATTCTCAGAAGCCACCTTATCCTTTTGTAATAAGCAGCCCTTTTCACTCCTGCTTGTCAGATGGGAAATCGTGGGTTTCAGCCCACCTTTTGTGGTGTCATTTTTTTTGGAGTCCTTGTTGGTTCTTTTCCTACCCTATTCTCTAGTTGCCAGGATCCAAGCACAAGCATCCAACTGGTTAGTTAAGTTAAGGATTGCTTCAGGAATAAAGACCTGCCTTTAACCAGTCAATCAGTGTTGGGTCTTCCAAAACTTCCCTAGGGCGTAAACGCCGCTGGCACCCTAAGCCCTAACCAGCCTGGGTTTGGCCATGCAATGGTCCACCCTGGAAAAGGCCTAATCTCAAAAGTGCTCAGTATGAGAGTTACAATGCAATCTTTTAAGATTATGAATGAAGGCTTGCAGGCAGCGTGCTTAGAGTCGGTCAGACGGCCAAGAGACAGTCATTCAAAAGCAGGAAAGAGGAGTTAATACAACTGTTAGGAGAAGGTTTTTCAGGTGTTCTGAGAACAAGTCCTCGCACACTGTTCTGTGAATTCGGTTATTTGATAGAAAAGGACTCAGACTGCGTTGTAGGTATGTGGTACGCCTAGTATTTCTGTGAGGTCCTTTTTTCCTTGCTTCTCTCTCACACCAGGAGTGCAGAACCTACGTAACTAAATTATGTAAGTCAGCGGTCTGACTGACACAATGCTGGCACAGAACATGTGTGCAGACAGTCACACGGTCAAAATCGGGCTTTTACTGATACAGTTTTTTTCTCTCTGGGTTCAAAATACTGATTCAAACAGTATCTTGGCTAATAACACAACATTAAGAGTGCTTTGTAATTTTGTAATGGCTGAGTATCAGTAATGATCCATATGCCTCCATCCTCATATGCGCCAGCCACTCAATTCCTTTCTGCTGTTTCTAAATGACAGAATCATTCAAACCGGAGGGGACTCTGGGAAGTCTCTAGTCCAGTCTCCTGCTTAAGGCAGGACCAAGACCAAATTCAGATGGAGCTGCTGATGGCGGGTCAGTATTTCACAGAAGAACGCCGAGGTGCAGCAGTGTTGGGGCACAGCACTGGCTGCTGCTTCCTCCAGAAAGCTTCTGAGATCCTGCCTTAACTGCCATTGTGAAAAAGTAAGCAAGAACAGACAATGTCGTCTCAAAACAGGAGTGAAGGATTTGGTCACATCGACAAAGAGCACAGAATAGTTGTGTGTGTTTGTTTTCCCCTGCTTGCTGCAGTTTTCTTGAATTTACTTGGCTTTAACTAGAATGAAACCAGACTCACTGCTAAGTTTGGTAGCTCTCCTGGGCAACAGGTCAGAGAAGTAAGATGTAAGGCTGTGAAAACATCTCTCTGTCTCATGCTGGGTTATGCACAAGTACCCCCACACAGTATTCTCCCCTTATGTTATGCCAGTTCCTCCTCTTCTGCTCTTCTTCTGCCTCTCTACAGCCCAGCAAAGCAGAAATCCACACCTAAGGCTAACTAGGCTGAAGGCTTTCTCCCTTCCAGTGTCTTTTGGGTATGAGCTTGCATTTTAACCTCCACAGTGGCTGCTGTGTTTAAGGTCTTTGCCTTCTTTTGGCCTATCTTCCCCCAAAGAACCTTCTTGTTGAACTTCCTCCATACCTCAGTGTGTCTTTTAGGAGTCGATGGGCGTTTCAGCTACTGAAAAACCTATCTGCAAATTCAAAACAATACATCATAGATAGATTTTAATTTGTATCAGCAGCTGCTGTACCAGAAAAATTCTGGGAAACTTGTAATAATTTGTTATCAGCAGAGGCTTTTGTTTGCAATATCATAGCGTGTCTAACATGGCTTTGATCTGAAGGATGTTTGAAGCTGCTATGAAAGTGCTGTAGGACTACAATTCTACCAGACTGAAAAAATAAATAAAGGAGAGAGATGTACTTTATTGACAGATTTTTGTACCTTTCCTGGCAAGAATGAAAAATAATTAGCACTGGCTCAAGATATAAATTCTCCTCAGATGACTCAGGTAACTTTTTTTCCACACCGTCACAAAGGATAGGAGTACATTACGTTAACTGCTTCTTAAAGAAGCCTTAAAAAGTAAATGTAAAAATATGACACGGTGCCTAAGAGAAGAGTGACTTAAAATACTATGCACTATTCCAGCATAGATGGCACCATTTTTAGAGGGAACTTCCCTTTCCATTTACTCTTTTTCTTTTCCTTTTCCCCTTCTTCTTCTTTCGGGCACTGGAGTTAAGTGGAGCTGGATCCAACCTCAGATGAACTACAAAAACATATGAAACGGGGCTCTCTGAAGTCATCTAGACTGTATTCTTGCCCTAAGGCAGGATCAACTGCATCTAACCCATTTCTGAGACATTGATCTGTCCTGCTCTTTAAAATCTCCCGTGATGGAGACTCCACAGTCTATTAAAGTAATCCCTTCCAGTGCTTCAGATGTTTTCCACGTGCCTAAACTAAACCGCCCTTGCAGAGAGTTAACCCTGCTGCTACCCACAGACAACAAGATCCCTTCGTTCTCCCCTTCTCTGCAGTGATGCAAAACAAGGACTGATTTTCTCTGGGCTCTGCTTAGTAGGTTAACACCCTTCTTTAATTTTCAGGCCCCAGACCGGGCACTCTGTTACAGTCAAGATCTTATCAAAGCCACACTAGAGTGGAGAATAATTCTGCCTGTACTACAGACAGCAGTCCCATCTGTATGGTCTTTGCTTTTTTTTCTATTTTCAGTGAGAGGCCTATTAGCAAACAAAATACACATAAATTCTATTCTGCAGACCTGAGGAAGTGCCGTTCCACCTTAGCTCACCTTATTTTGCGTCTTGTCTATAATAAGGCCCAAGGGATCCACATGATACTTTTGTGAGTCAAAAAATGGAGCATTGTAAATGATAAGGGACATGAAAGAGGAGTTTTGCCATGGAGGCAAGAACCTGCGTTTGCAGGACAGAGGGAAGCACTGCAATAGCGGAGCAAGGAGGGATGGAGAATTTGAGAACGATCATCTAAACTCTTTCATTGCCCCTCCCTGCTCCTTGTTGCTCTGGTTGGACTTTTTACATGGACTGAGCACTCCAGGAGGGATTTCCTCACTACCCTGCAATCAGAACTTTGACACGTAAAAATATTTTCTCTTTTCTCTGGTTCTTCAGATCTACAGACCCTAGAAGATTTTAGAAACCTGCTTTCTTTATGGCTGTCTTCTCTTGACTTGGTTTCTTTAACGGGAGCTTGGATATTAAAGAAACTCATTCACTTAAGAGATGAGGCTGCGATTTAACTTTGTGGCCTGTTTGACAGCTGTCCCGTTTTTAAAGCACAAGCCACCTGCCGAGAACTTTCTTCTGTATTACAGGTTGCAATTTTGGGGCTACTTTTTCATGCAGCATATATTCTTCAAAGGAGATCTCAGAAGTAAGACCCTGGCTATCTGAAACACCCAGGTTTTTATTTCATAGTGGGTACGGGCAAAGCACAGAGGTTTCGCATCTTCGCTTGCCGGTAGCACAGCCCCGTCTGAGGGGTGTGAGACTGCAGGCGAGTCACGCAACACCAAAATCAGGCTGTTTAATCTGTACTTCTGATCGCAAAGCTTTGGAAGGTTTGATCTCAATAGCAAAATCTCCATTATAGGCAATTTGTTAAGACTTTTACATTTACAGCAGGAGCCTAAGGGAAAAAGAAAGCTGGAATGGAAATTCAATTCATATTTCATAAGCAATTAAATAGTTACAAATTTTAAACAGAGGCTTACAAGTTTTGAGCCTGTTCCTATGCCTCTGCTCCCCCTCAAATCTGTGGGAAAATGCTTAATTTAAATTCATACATCTTGCACTGATCAGCTATTGAGGTATTTTAACTGACTGTAATTTTAGCTTAATGACTACTTGCAATAATAATATTGAAAAAATTATCTGATGTCTAGTGCATATTTTTCCTCTCAGAGGATTGTGTGCTCTATGAAACTTTGAAAAATGGTCTGCTATGATTTTTAGAAAAATATTAATCTATATGCTTACCTAGGTAGATAAAATCAAAGGCATTAATTAAATTTGGGTACCGATATAGCAATATGCTATCCAGTTCCACTGAATGTTACTTATTAAACTATCTGGAATAAATGTTTGAAGAGTTCTGTACAACACTTATCTCAATCGCAGCTTCCTCAGGACAAAGGCAGTTCAAGTACACGTTTGGTGAATGCAATGCAGGGAAGTAAGAAAGAACAGTGAAGAATTCAGGTTAACTTGCTGCAACTTTTGCTGCATTCAGCAAAATAATCCCCAGGGCTGCGTCAGCTTTCTGACAGTTGTACATCCGAGAAGGACAAGCCACTCATGTCATCTGCTCACCATGCTGTTCCGTTAGCCTTACTTGTGTTTGTAGCCTAAGAAGTGTTTTTCCAGTCTAATTCTCTCTTACACTATACGGTCAGCCTGGCTATTAATGTATTTCATTTTGACATGTGGCTTTTTCTTTGGCAGAATCATATATTCTCACTCTCACAATCAGATTATGAAAAAATGGTGGGACATCATCTTCAGGTGGCCAATTTTCTTCAATCAAATTAAGGTATGAAATCTAT
Source organism: Pedionomus torquatus (assembly GCA_013398155.1). Taxonomy (NCBI): domain Eukaryota; kingdom Metazoa; phylum Chordata; class Aves; order Charadriiformes; family Pedionomidae; genus Pedionomus; species Pedionomus torquatus. The sequence continues at coordinate 377,622 of VZRU01015896.1, read as the reverse complement.
GATCCTAATCATAGAGTTATATGGACTAATGGGACTACAAAGATGGTTAGGGGTCTGGACCATCTCTCTTATGAGGAAAAGCTGAGGGACTTAGGTCTTTTTAGTCTGGAGAAGGCTGAGGAGGGATTTGATCAACACCTATAAATACTTCAAGAAAATGGGGCCAGCCTTTTCAGTGGTGCCCAGTAACGGGACAAGAGGAATGTGCACAAACTTAAACATAAGAAGTTCCATCTAAACACGATGAGGAACATCATCTTGCTGAGGTAAGTCTTAGGCAAGCTATGTTTTAACTTGTATTTCAAAGACCACTTATACCATCACAGTTATCCGAGGGCAGAGCACATTTGCCAGCAAGTTCCGTTACAAAAAATACTTCAATCAAAGCATTTCTCTGAAGTGAAGCAAAGTAATTCCTGTGGCACTGCAGCAATTTTGGATAACTATCATTGGATACTTTGTCTAGGAGAAATAGCAACTTAAGAGGTTATTTGTGTTAAAGCAGAGGTCTAATACAAAAATGAAAGAGGAGAGAGAAATTAACAGACATATTGCTACAGAAGAACCAGTAAGAAAACTAACAAATAAGAACTTGCTGAGATGGCCATGAACACAAAAGCAGCCTGTGATGCTTGGGTTAAGCTGCAGGTGTGATCACAGGGGTACAACCCCACTTTGGCAAATCAGACCATAAGGTCTAGTCACTGGTTTCCATTTTTCTTAAATGACTATAAGGATTTGGAAAACACTTGGTGCAGGTTCAACTTTCAGATTTTCAGAAAGGAAATGAGTCCTTTCTGGATGACAGAACAGGCAGTATTAGCAAACTCAACATCACTTCAGAGACAGCAAAAAAAAAGGTGTATTATCTGAACAAACCCAGGAAATTACTAAAACAGAAGGTCACATACATAAAAAAAAAAAAAAAAGGCAACTGAAGAAAGAGAAACTCAAGGACAGGGTATTTTTTTACTGGCTCTATGAGCTAACAGCTGCCATAGAATACTGGCTCATTAATAGAAATCTGACTCCTCCTTTCCAGGAAAGAATTTATTTTATCAGTCATGAATGGTTGGTTTTATAATCCATAGGAGAAAACGGTGCCTTTGCTCAATGTGAATACTCCATGAAATGCCTACTGGTGTAGTTTGGTCTTATATCTCATATTTACTTGCCACTCAGAAAAATTGAGCACAGTAACTAATTCCATTAATCATTTCACATCAAGCTGGAAATATGAATAGCTTAAAACTATCACAATCTATCCTATTGATTGTTTACATTGCCAATGGATTAACTTTTCACATACAGGATCCACTCTCCGCTACCTTCTACAAACATTCGTTCAGCCCATACTCAGTGAGTTCTCACCTCACTCAACTAAACTGAATGAACTACAAACAAAACTGAGTCAAACCCTCAGGGACTAGAAACCAAACCAACTCTCTCGAGACAGATAACGTGATTCTTTAATGAAACTTCTCTGTGCTTCTGCTTTCTCTCTGGAAGATTTTAGACCTTTAAGTGGAAGATAGTTGCAGGAGATGGGATGCATTATAACATCCCCCAGAGCTGGTTGGAAACTGGTTGCTGTCCTGGCCTCACTGCAGGGTGTTTGCTGTGGCGTATCTAGAGATGCTTTATCCAGGACCCCTTTGGGGTGCAGAGTACCCTTCCTATCACTAGGTGATTTCCACAGTCTTCAGGAGTGAAAAGTTGCACGAACTGAAGTTTATTTATCCTCTTTAGAGCAAAGGAATTATAAAGAGAAGCGATGGCTAATTTGAAATAACATTCTATACGGTGTACATCAAGTCTCATGTATTTGGTTCAAAATGAGTGTTAATTTGAAAAAGGACCAATGGGAGCCCCAAACCCTCCTGAGTCATTTCCTAAAGAAATGTATTTTCTAGAAATTAAACTTTGCTTTCTTAATGAACACATTTTGCAGAGATGAGCTATTGGTATTGTCAATTCAAATTACCAGTGGATGCTCCTTGCAAAAGAGCAGTCCCTTCTGAGGATTCACTGTACTATGAAATAGTAGACAAGGATGCATCTTACTTGTTTGTTTCCCCCACAAGGATATATCATTAATGTGTTTCTAAGAACTAATATGCATGGCCTCCAAATTACATCTGTGGAGTCATTATAAAAAGTGCTTACTGCATTGCCACATAATTAGATTCCCTATGCTGAATATATTATTTCAAAGCTGTCAGAAGAAAAATTACAGACCTTGTGTAACTCCACAGGAGTTGGTGACATGATTTCTTTCATTTCTTGCTTAATTTTTCTCAGAACCATGGATTTTCTCCCCACATCTGATGGCAATGTGTTGCTACGAGTAGCTTGACTGTAATGTGGCCTTACAGTACTTCTCTCCTGGAAGCTGGCTTGTCTTCCCAGCTGGCTACGAGGTTGTGGGTTTTCATGATTCAAACTCATTGTACTTCCTGACATAATTGTGGCCTAGAGCATTAATGAACAGGTTAATTTTTAACAAAGAACGCGGGTTAAGCAAGCGGTTAATTCATAGCAGTAGGAAAAACATCTCTATTCTTTGTTAAAACACAATCACTCAGGGCACAGCAAAAGGCAAGAGGAGAGACGTTCAATCTGCTTGCAAGTCACTATAAAATAAAGGACCACAATGAAACACAACAACAGTAACAGAACCCTATAGGCAAAAGTTTTCAGATGGCATTTCCAACTAAAATACTGAGCACTAGAATGCTTGTAAGCTAGTCCCCTGGCAGGCAGACTGAAGAGCGTGTAGTATAATCGCTTACTTTAAAAATATTTTACACATAAATAAAACAACATTTAAGTTGCGGCATAATTGCATTGGTTGGAATTGGAGCTACAGGGTGGCATTTATAATTCAGGCTGTGTGCAAGGTGAAAAAAATTGAGTCAGCAGAACAGGTAGGCAGCTCCAGAGTCAGCACTGGCAGACAGTGTGCCTGGACCCCCTCCCAGGCCAGGGAAAGCTCAGTGCAGGTAAGCTCACCCCCTGGAAAGAAATTTTGCATAAAGCAGATATTGCAAGAGTAACTGCCTTAGCTTGACACTAATATTAGAGATGCTAGCCCCTGTCTCACTGCTGGTTTTAATCTCTGTAAAAGCTGCCTTCTATGTTAGATGCAAGAATACATGGAGGGTGAGCTCTTGAAAGACGGTGACGGGAGTCATCGCGTCCACTGGGTGGAACGGACTGACATGAAAAGCACCCGTGCACAGCAGGGAGCCTCCTCCCCTGGAAAAGGCTTTCTGCTCTGGGGAACAGGAGGCAAACGCACTTTGGTGCAGCCACTGTACAGAGGTGCTGCTGCTGGGATAGGGGACGCTGAATTTCCTGGTTATTCTCCCTGATGCAGATGGACAAGCGAAAAGGGAAATTAAAAGGCCATAACCTGAACTCTAACTCAGAGAGTATGCAGGCAGCCTTCTTGAAAATGTGTAGTAAAAAAAAGGGGGGCGGAGGAAAAGGGGAAAACAAGCAAATAACTGATTCTGGTGAGCATGTCTGTTGCCATTCTTTCTCCCAGCTCCAGCACTACTTTCACTCCATGATAACATATTGTAGCCTTAACAGTCTGTCTTGTGCTCAGCAATGACTGATATTACTGCCTGATGGAGCAAAAGCATCCAGAGAACTTGGCAAACAACAGTTTTCTTTGCTCTTTGGCTGAGGACCTTGAAATGAGAAATGATAAGGAGTCCTTGACTACACAATGGCACTTCATAAAATAGAGGCATCGCCGTTCTCAGCATCCTGTCATACCAAATGAGTCCTCTTTCATTTTCAGAGCTGTGGGATGTGCAACAAGGCAATGCTATAAATGATACAGCATCTACAGTTCTGAATTTCACTTTTGTGAAAGGCAGAGGAAAAGTCAATGTGTTGAAGTAAGTGAATTCTGGTCAGCATGAATGATCTATTTCAATTTTGAAATGATCTATTTCCATATCCTTTTATTGTGCTCTGAATATTGAAAATTGCAAGAGAAGCCTGCGGTACTGAACCACATCCTAACTATGGAATTAAACCAGTATAACATTTTCTCCTACATTTCTCTGGTCTGAAATAACAAATACATGAGAATCACTTTTGCTACTCATACATGCAATACAAACCCCATAAATCTGAGGAAGTAAATTAATCTGAACTGAAAAACTTTCACCCAGTTATGGCATTCACATTCCTCCTGGCTGCTAAAGGACTTTTATATAACATAAAAATGAAAATGAGATTCTGCCAGTTTTGCAGCTCCAGGAATTTAAAAGAACATAAAAGAAAATATTTTAGGAACTTTCATTCTGTAGCTTTAAGTGGCAGCATAATCTTAATTGTTCTGATTAGACAACTTAGAGAAAAAGCGATTAGAAAAATAGAGACTCAAAGTTACTCTGTCTCTTTTCCCTTCTCCCTCTGCCCCCCTCCCCAGTCTAACAAGAAGCATAGTTAGATTTGCATTTAACTTTGGGATGAAATGTGACAATTTGGTGCATAGTGAAGAAATCGCTATATAACGAACATTCCTCCCAGTGAGCGGCTGCTTGGTTTTGCAGAGCGGTAAGATTATAGGTAAACATTTTGAAAAGCCATTTTCTTTTATGTTCATCTTAATCAGATTAAGTTTCAATTTAAAAGGCAACCTACAACATGCTAAGGAAAGCTGCATAAAGCGTCTGTCAGAGAATGGGATGCGTTGCTGCAGGAGGGGTTATGCCCACTTAAGAAGTTGTGCGCCGTTTGCTGCCTGTGCAGGCAGCACTGAGGATTATGCACAGCAGAAGCTGCAAGTCAAAGCTCTGGGGTGAACATGTTTGTAGAATTTTGGTTGCATTGTACAAAAGAAAACAGCTCTGGTTAGGGGCGGGGGAGGCAGCTGCACAAGCACAAATATAAAGGTAAAGGGTAGGTACCAAGTGAGTCATGTTTCTCAAACACAGACGCCTGTCAGCCTTGTCCTGTGGAGAGGGGTTAAAGCTTTTAAATGAATTGGTGTGATTAGTGCAACTTAAAAGAAAGAAAGAAAGAAAAAAAAAAAAAAGGAGAAAATAAAATGAAAGTAAACCAAACCAAAACCATTATATTTCTCCATAATTGGAAAGAAAGGTTAAGATTGTTCTACCTCTAGTTCCCTCAGAATTCCTGACTGGCCACAGGTCTCTAAATCCTCCAGAGCCTGAGACCAGAAATTTTCCTCCTGGTCAGCCTCGGTGTTATCATGGGTACCTGCGAAGCTAGATTTACAATGAGAGGTTAAGCAAATGTGGAGGTTTTTTTCCCTCGAAAAATATATTTTACACACGTGCGTTGCCACAGATTGCACCTTGAATGACAGAACGTTACAGTAGGTGGGCAGGAGAGTGGGGAAGAGTCGCCGATCAGGAGAGGCTGGATAAACATGCAGAGCACATGACAGACAAGTCTTCTCATAACTTGGCAGTCGCTAGCAGCTGGCAGGATCTGAGCAGCGAGTTACTCAGTTAGGAGACAAATGGATTCCAAGAACAATTCAATACTTATTTTTACTGGGTTAAAACTGGGACCTCCCTACGAAAATGAATGAATCAACCAGTAGTGGTGTGCAGAGCTGCTCTGTGCAACGAGTGGTTGCAATAAAACCTTTCAACCTCACGGACTTCTCCCAGGGAACAGGAAAAGAGCCCTCATTTTTGCAAACAGCATTTTGCAAAAGAGGGATGGTGGTGCTTTTTACCTGGCTCCTTTTCCTGATAAGCTCCCTTTATCATTATCAATTTAAGCCCACCTGGTTGCTATCATATAAACCGCTCCAGTCATTTCATACACGAACATGGGGAAACCCCAGGGATGCATCTGCCTTGTGTGGAGACTTAGGTATCTGGTGTTTTATAAACCAACCAAAGCCTTATTTCTAGTGCTCCTGAGGAGGATGTTGGGGACAGCAATGATTAGGGAAATTGCCCAGCAAGGGAAGTCTGATAAACAGTGCCAACTCTGGACCACAGCAACACTGCCCAGAGCAACACCATTGCAGGGTTATGTGTGCGGAGGGAGGAAGCAGGAGGTGTTTTGCTGTCTTAGCAAGGGGAATTGGCTCAACCAGGGTTCACGCAGGCATCAGAGCTGCTGCACGGGACGGGGCTGATTATACGAAAGGCACAAGGGAAAGATGAAGAAGGAAAGAATGAGAATTTGCCCTTTTGGTGGCAGCAAGCTGTTACTTTGGAGCAGCTGCCCATGGACTGCAGCTAGTGGTGCTTAATGGCACATAAACAGAGCAAACACTATTATGGAAGCAGCTGAGGCCTTGCTGGACAAACAATGTATTATTGAGAATAGCGTGAATGTAAGACTGTTAACGGAATAGCTTTTAAACAGAATTGCCCAGCACAATGGAGGACAGCTCAAATGCTTCAAACACATGATACTCCGCTTCAGAGATGCTTTCTCACAGTTACAATCAGTCAAGCAGACAATGGTCAGCCATTTCAATCTCTTATTGCAATGAATCTCCATCTAGCACCAGTGTCTCTTCTAAGATATTGCAATAGATACAGCAATGGTGAGAATACCTACTCGGATCACAGATGCAATTCCTCCCAGGTAAGATAAGAAAGTATTCAAAACACGATTTTAGAAAGATGCTTGACTTCTGAAATTAGCTCTTTCAATAAACCTAAGTAGTTGTTTCAATAGCCAATGTTGAACACAGACTAATTTACCCATTACAATGCTTTTCTTTATATTGCATACTAATATTATAATATGAAATTGAACTCAAGTTTACAAATAGGATTACTTGAGGCAATTGTCTGTGACAGCAAAGACTGGATTCCCTAGAACTGGAGGTCCATTTATTCTGTGAAGTCTGAAACCATGAGGCCTAGAAGCCTGGGACTCTTTTTAGCTGAAGCAATCCCTTTTTCTGCCCTCAACTCCTCTTTTGCCTTTTCTCCTAGTCTTGTCTCCTCGTGTGTGAAATGCTCAACTTTTTCATCTCCATTACAGCCACATGAATAAGCTGATTTGTAGCTGAGCTACTGCACCAGAAAAAAACCAAGGTACCAAAATAGTTTTGCATCTAGATGGCTTTTTTTTTTTCCTGAAGCCTGAGAGATTGATTTTATGTCATGTGAAATATTGTTTGACCTATAACGAATATATTTGATTTTCTGATGCTTATTCAAAGAGCCATCAGAAATCCAGATGCATAAAAATGCTGAAGAAGACGTAGTGGGACAGATATGAAGACACAGATGCCTATGACTTGGTTCTTATTGGCATAGNTAATTCAGGAGATGATAGGGTGTTCTAGGAAGTATTGTTTTAATATGCAAAAAATTTTCCCTGGAGCAGATATAATAACAGACTTTGTCCTACCTGCCAGCAATAGACAGACACCAGGCTACAGAGCAGTTTAAGCTCTCTGGTTTCATTCACTTGCCAAGTGAGCTTTCATTGTCACTCAACGGCATGTTACTGATGTGTTTTCTGCTTTTACTCTCTTTTTTCTCATTTCAACTGTCGTTTCTTTCTTCATCTTTCCCCAGTCCTGCTCCCCCCACCTCCAAGCCCAGCTGGATCTCATTCCTGTCCACTCTTTCTTCACCTACCTGGAAGTATTCCAGTCTTCCAGCTGTCCCCCACCTTTTCTTTGCCCACCAGAGGCACCTTTCCACATCTTGCTCTCTTTCTTCATGCTCCTGATGCTCTCTCCCCCTGACCTTTCTACAGAAGTTTGCTTTAAATGGTTTTCTTGATTCTCTCCCAATGTCTCAGTCTCCTTCTGTTGCCACATATTCTTGGAAGCTGTGCTACACAAAATAAAGGTAAGAAAAAATTACTTTTTAGTGTTACAGAAACAGGTTGCTTACCTAGGGGCAGAGAAAAGGTGGTTTCTGGGGATCCCTGTAACAGGCTGGAACAACAGACATGCCCTTCACAAATACTCCAGCACTTGGTATAGCAACCATCAGGTGTGGCATAATCCATTTTAAAGATACAGGGTTAAAATAATGATTATTTTAACTCGTGTCAGGTATCTCAGGTGTAAATGACATCGACAAGCAGAACAAGACTCTTTAACGTGCATGCTTTCTGTTGACTAGTGCTTGATAATGCTAGTAGAATACAGGCTTTTCATTTAGAAGATGCTGTATATTACAATCCTGCTTCTCAGTTCATTGCCCATCAATTTTTTCAGCCTATAACAAGTAACTGCAAAATGGTAGGTGTTCTGGAATCTATGGCTGCATCTCATCTGAGAAACAAAATATGGGCTTTAACTGTGGATAAAGATGGTGCTATTAAATTAAAGATATTAACTTATCAAGAATATGAAGAAAACTATGTCATTTCCTTTATTAAATATCATCCACTCCTAGCCTATGAAAACTTCTACTATGTTTCTGGCCAGTAGAGGCCAAAGGAGCTGGATATGGACTGTGAACTCACACTTGCCTGGTCTTTGCTATCATCTTGCCAGGCTTGTCTCCAAACAAAATGCCACTGGACAATCAGCTGCATCAGAGGGTTTGTCATTCAGATTCTGAAAAGCAGCACTGGCATAAAAGCTTTGCCTTGATTTGTATTTCAAAGATAACAGGCTGGACCTTATGGCTTTACTTATCCAGTATCTTTATTCAGGCACCAGAAAGGGTTTCTTTAGTACTAAACCTGAACTTCCCACAGACTGGGATTTCAGGCTCATTGTGCTGCTACACCAAGAAACTGTATTTCTAATGAAGGACGTGCATGTCTGCAAGTCCTGAGGATGGGTACAAAGAAATCTTTCTGTGTTGTCTGTCTTTCCTTGTCAGAGGAAGAACTGTTCTTTGGTAGGAATTACCGAAGCTTCTGCAGTGGAACACATCACACTTAAAATAGAGAATAAGAGACTTTTGGGTCTTTCACCATTTCCAAGCATTGTCAACTAAGCATTTTTCCCTCAGGAAGTTCTTTTGCCTGCATCGAAATTAACTGAAAAGGAGCTTTACTTCTCAGAAGAGGAGGAATGAATATATGCAAAACTACAGCAGCTTTGGACAAGACACTTCTACCTGGATCACCTTGTTCTACTCAATCACTGCAGATGTCTCAAGCATTTATGGAAGAAGACTGTAATTTCTGCTTCTTTGCCCAAACCAAAAAAAAAAGTTTTAATGGAAGAGAAAAGATTAACATACCAGTTATCCTTAGACACTTTACTTGTAGATTTATTTTTGTGGAGTGGAAAACAGACCAGTTTTTTTCTGAAGCTTACCCAAGGGAACGCACTAATTTTTTTTTGTTTGTTTATTCTTAAGAGATAAATGCTGTGGGTTTTTTTTTGTCTGAAGTAACTCAAAATAAATCTATATCTTGGTTTTGGCATCATAATCTTCCATAAATATCACTAATCTCCCCTAATAAGTTTCAGGAAATACAAATACTGTATCTCATATTTAAAGGAAGAGGTGTTATAGCTGCAGTAGAAAAACAGAATGTCATTGCAAGCAGGAAGTGTTCATTTCTGAGGCACTGCAAATCAGAAAACAGAAACGCATATAGGAACTTACCTGCTTGCTGTAGGTCGGTCCCATTCGTCATCACTCAGCCCTGTATCATGAAATGGGTGGATTCGTGGATTGCTTGGAGGGGACAAACTAGTCGGTTTAGGACTCCTCCATTCATAGGTATTGAAGTTGTATCCCGAGGCCTGATAGCTGTGTCCTAAAAAGATGAATTACATATTTAGTGCACTGTATGTGTTGTAATGATAGAAGAGCACATCTCTGAAGCTGGGTTCTCCAGAACCTGGATGTGGACTCACGATTGTTACCATATTTTTGCAGTAATAACAGGTCATTTATGACCTCAATTATGCCTGCAATTAGGTGTGCTCTACAGCTTCTGCTGTGAAAGACCACTGAAAGCAAAATCTGAAGTATATCTAACACTGTTCTCTTACTGCTTACATCTTGGCTGCTTCTGATGTTTAGCCACCTTCACAATTTATAAGTTTCTAGTTTGACATTGTACATTGAATACTAGTGAATAAATCACATGTGTTACAGATGTGTGAAATATGTGTTTACGTGGTCATGTGCAACATGACCCAAATTAAACCTAAGCTATTAAAAAACTGCACTTCAGACTTATTGAGAAAAGACTTTGCAAGGATACATGAAAAAAACCACCAACAACTTGGCTTTTCAGGTGACTATCAAGAAAGTTTTTTCTTCCTCCTGGTAATTTTCTCGAATTTGGAAGCAATGCAGCCAAGAATTAGTGATATATTAGTGTCAATTATACTACCCATCTGCAGAATGGCTACTTAGATGCAAAAGTTGGCTCTTGAGTGACCATTAACTGGAGTAATGCCAGAAGAGGAAGGAGAGCAGATGTCTCGGCACTGCTGAGGCAAGGACTTGTTAATACAATCATAGAATGGTTTAGCTTGGAAGGGACCTTAAACATCATCGAGTTCCAACCCCCCTGCCATGGGCAAGGACACCTCCCACTACCTCAGGTTGCTCAAAGCCCCATCCAGCCAGGGATAGGGCATCCACAATTTCTCTGGGTAACCTGTTCCAGTGTCTCATCACTCTCACAATAAAGAATTTATTTCTAGTATCTAATCTAAATCTCCCCTGTTTCAATTTAAAACCATTCTCTGTCATCCTATCACTACACTCCCTAATAAAGAGTCCCTCCCCATCTCTCCTGTAGGCTCCCTTCAGGTACTGGAATGCAGGATGGTGCTGTCACAGGCCTGCCCTGCATAAGGCCAACATAGGAATCTCTGCACCACTGCCCCTTTGTTGGAAGGGGAACTTGTACTTAGCAGAGACACTGCTTTTTGCTAGGGCTCCCAGAGATGAGAAAAAGCCTGTGTCACGATAGGTACAGATGCCCTGGACCAATATATACCCCTGGAAAGCTCACCTTGCAGAAAGTGACTTATCTGTCAGCCATTTGCAAATATCCCAAAGCTGTGTAAATGGCATCAGATGGCCTTTATGACAACCTTTATATCTGAAGAGTTTATTTCTGCGTGCTTTTATCAAACAAGCAGTGTTGGTATTAATTCAATAGTATTTCTTTAACTGAATTAAGTGTAATTTTAATTTCAAGTAGGAACCAGACAGTCTGGCTTCTGAGTGATGTATCAAGAAGAACACACGGATAGCTCTGTCACAAGCTGATGCTGATCTGGTAAGCAAAATCCATTACGGTAGAGCTGCTATATACATATATATATTTCATCTTGACATATTCTTTTTCTAGCTCTGTACTTGGTGTTTTGTGATGTGCATATTGGATTAGGACATTCCATTTTGTTGATGACTAACAAATATCACTGCTGTCACCTCTCTAAAGAGGGTAATTTGCTTCCATAAATCAGTCTAGACCTGTCTCCCTCAAATCCCGTGTAACTAGAGAGTTGTGTGCATTTTCCAGCTAGTTGGCAGACATTATCATACCCCCAGATTGTAGGACGGGTTTTGGTTGCAAAAATGTAACTGCTGTGTGGGGAAGGCTCTGGATTAGTACAGCAGACACATTAGACAAAGGTACAAAATGCAGTATTAATTTGAGGAGAGAAAAGACTGCTCACCAGCATTAAATTAGTAACTAATAGGATAAAGCATTATCTGGTGCTCCAGAAACATTCCCCAAACTCCTCAATTTGCTTAGCCTGTGCTTACGCCAAGAAAGGTCTGGAGAGAAGCCAAAGTCAACTTGACAGGTCAAGACAGAATGAACTTTCATAGAAATGTGGGTCACATTAGTACCACAGCAAGGGATAAGGCGCAAATCTGATTACACTTGGGCTGTTTAGCAGAAGTGCCATGTCTCCAGCCAAGTCTGGGATGACTTTTTCAAGGGAGTTAGAAAAAAATCTGCTTTGAGACACTGGTTTAATTTCAGTGTGGCATCCGAATCATCAGAATATTGGAAATCAGTCTGGGCCTCAATCCTTTCCACAGTTGAACAATTTGCTCTAAATTGAGTCAATTCACCCAGGAAATAAAAACAATCATTTGGGACTTTTTCACAATATTTCTCCTTAGAATGCAAAAACACCAGAACTTCTAACATCATTTAATTTGATAAACTGACCAAAGGAGTTAAAAATAGAAAAAAATAAATTAAAATGAAATTATTTGAAAATCCTATATAAAAAAGAAGTCAAATAGAAGTAGAAAATCTAGTGTAAGGAAAATCATGTCTTTCAATAGAATGATTGTTTTTGAGAGCTGAAAGGTAGATGTTAACGTTGCAGGAATGAGGAAGAAGCGTAAGATTTACAAATCACAAGCAATGTTTAACATTCCCCCTTCAGTAGTTCATAATAAATCTGTTGTCAGATAAAAGTTACTGCATATGGGCATCAAATTCATGAACATCTTCAGTGTGTTCTGTGCCTTGTATTGATCTGTATTTGAAGGATAAACTCATTTAGTTGTGGATGAGCTATGGACTGGGCTATTCGGATGTCAGTAAAGCTAACAAAAGTCCGTTAATGTATTGATAAATGCTTCATAAGGCATCATGCTGTCATGAAAAAATGAATCTGAGGCCAGCCAAGTGTAAGAAATCATGCTGCCTGGCAAGGTGTGTGGTCATAATGAGACAGTGGCACATTACAAAGTACAAGGTTTAAGGCTGGTACAGACGAAATTCTCTTTAAGGCAAAGGAAGGTCAACCACAAAGGCGGTAATTTCTACTTTAAATGTCCATTGCACTCTTAATAGTACCTTGATTTCCAAAGCTGGTATCAATACCAGAGCCATCCCATGACTCTACTGCGCTGTCAACACTTGGGACTGTAGTGGAATAGACGTCTGAGAGTTTGCCAGATTTCTGTGCAGCAGAGGTTTCATCTTCAGCATCGCTCAGTTCACTTATGTGACCCACAGGAACAGAAAATTTCTTGGGACTGGTGGCTGAAAAGAATTATAAAAAAAAATTAAAAAGGAGGTTGTGATCATAGCTTTCCTGCAGTTGTAAGCAGTAAGTTCTCTGCTTTTTACTACTGACATGACATTTTTTCAGGCATGGCCTAAATGCCTGTTAATCTGTAACAACACATGCACTAAAGACCATTGATGCTACCCTTGGCCATACTCACCATCTGTCTGCTTCTTGATTTTCAAGGTGACAGTTTCTCCTGCCATCTGTAATAAATGAATGGCTTCACTCAAAGGTTTTCCTTTCAGACTGCTACTATTTATTGCTAGGATTCTATCTCCTATGTGAATTGCCCCAGTCCTACAATTAGAGAGAGAAGTAAAACATTGAGAAGAGAGCATAAAAAGCAACAGAGGCGATTTCTTTGCATATTTGGAGCATGAAAGTTTCATTTGCCTTTTTTTCTTTCATTTGACTTTTAATGCTTTAAGCAAGTCACCTTTGTTGTAGTGACAGCCGAGGTAAGGCATGAAGATGGGGATTTTTGTCTTACTGCAGTAGTTGAGTTAATCACCTATGGATGACATTCGTTGCAGCCCACATGTTTCAGAGCAATCTCAGACAACTCAGTCAGTTCTGAAATTACTCTAACTTCTAGAAGTCTCACAACATAACAGATAATGGCAGTGTGAGCCAGTAACCAGCTATTTCACCAACGTGGCTTTCAGAATGGATCATATCAAGAGAAGAAAATAAATTCTCTTTGTGTGAATGCACTGTTTGTTCTGGCTGTGCACGGTATCATATTTCATGTGTTGTAAGTTCTCTCTGAAAGGTACCAATTGCAATGACTCTACCTATCTTAGAAATAATAGGTGATAGACAACCTTAGCATTTTCATTATTCTCTATCCATCACTTACCATAAGGAGTGTTTTGGCTCCTCCGATAATGCTCGCTATGGTGTCTGATGCAGTATGTGTATGAACTTAGGCACATGAAGTGCTTTCCCTACCTATTGTACTATACAAGGCTATTGCTTTTAAAAGGAAGCTAAAGTGTTCATGTGATTGAGCAGTTAGATTTTGCTACAGTTAGTCTTTGCTACAATAAGGACCACAAATACTCTGCTCTCTCTTGTACAATATGTGAAGAACATCCTGTTGAAGATATTGCTCGTGCTCCTCAACTTGGCAGCGATCAAAAAACAACAGCAAAAAGATTACAAACTCAGATTTGTAGAATTATAAAAAAAATAATTCCAGAACCATGAAAATTAGCATCTTCAGGCAAACAAAACAGATCTTTATCTTGACAAAAAGGATGTTTAAAAATAATTTGCGTTCCAATTTACCTTTCAGCTAATCCTCCTTTTGTAAGGCTAGAAATGATTATGGGATCAAAGGGCTCTTCAGTACCAGAGATTGTAATTCCAAGAGGCCCACCGTAGCGCTTGAGCTCAACAGTATAAATAATTGCTCCAGAGCTCTCCTGTTCATCTGCAATAAATGCCAAGGGGATGCAATTGGTTTCTTATGAAAGAAGGAATGAAAAAAATAGTACATTCAGTCTAGTGACTGGTAAACAAACAACATTTTCAAAGGATTACATTTCAAATACACTTCTTAACCATATTCTACTGGATTATTTTGAAAAAAAAACAACCACTACCAAACAACCAAAACCTTCTCTTGTGCAATTTCATCTTATTGCCAAAAACTGATTACACTGAAGTCAACAGAAAATCTTTCCTCATTCTATTAAGACTAAACTTCAGTCCATTTAAAAGATTTGTATCTTTCCTGTTAAAATATAACTTCAGGATATTTTGTTACACAATCACAGAATGCTTGAATTTGGAAAAGACTTCTGGAGGTCTTTTTCTCCAACCCCCCACCCAAGCAGGGCCCAGGACTGTCCAGGTGGCTTCAGAATATCTCCCAAGGTCGAGACTCTGCAACCTCTCCGGGCAACCTGTGCTAGTGCTCGCTTACCCTCACAGTAAAAAAATGTTTCCTGATGTTCAGAAAGAACCTTCTGTGTTTCAGTCTGTGTCTACTGCCTCTTGTTGTGTCACTGGACACCACTGAAGAGAGCCTGGCTCCAGCTGCTTTACATTCTTCCTTCAGATATTTATGTATATTGACAAAAGTCTTCTGTTCTCCAGAGTAAATGGTCCCAGCTCCCTCAGCCTTTCCCCTTAGGAGAGATGCTCTAGCCTCTTCACCATCTTTGTGGCTTTTTCCCTATGTCTATGTCTCTTGCACTAGGGAGCCCAGGACTGGATGTAGCACTCGGGAAATCTCTCAGCAGTGCTGAGCAGAGGGGAAGGATCACCTCCCGTGATCTAACGCAGCTCAGGGGACTGTCAGCCTTTGCCACAAGGGTACATTATTAGAGAAAAGATAAGTTACTATTATTGCATAAATACCAGTACTCATCTGCTTCTTGAACTGAATGGAGGGTGTTTAGAATCAAAGATAATTCAAAAGTTTTAAAACCAAATTTCCTGAAAAGAATTGTGGTAAAAATAAAAAGTTATGATGAGTGGCTGTCTTACTAAGAGAACCTGAAATATATCCCATGTTTTTGATGGACAAGTTTTAAGCTTCTGTAACAGAATCAAAAATAGCTTCTGAGTTCTGAATTATCAATTAAGCTGAATAATAACTCCATTAAATTTTATTTCATTATACTGCATTAAGTCATTTGCATTATTTTGAAATTTTAGTCTCATTTGAAGAAACAATCACCAGAAATGGAGAAGAATTCATCATGGGCAAGCTTAAATACAATGTATTTTCCTTAAACAATACCCAGAAAGTGTTGCAGGAACAATAAAGGCTCCAGTATTTATACAGTGCCTGCTCATATTTTTTTAAAAAAAAAAAAAAAAAAAAATCACAGCAGGAAAGCAATCAACTGCAGTGTCTTTGAGTTGTGAAGGGATATTTTAAAATTTAAAATGCTAGGTTACTCCTCAGATCAAAATAACAAATGCTCTCTTGCCCATCTTATGATATTGGTATTCAGCCATGACATCTGGCCTGGTGGGCAACTCTTCCTAGATCTGTGGGTAATGACATATTGAATGGCTCAGCAAGTGTGGAAAATGTCTAGGATGCACACTGTAAATGTTACTAGAACTAACCTCAGACAAGCTAAAAAATTCAAATGTTCCCATTTCTACTTATATAGATAGAAAAACTTTAAATGAAAAAACAA
>VZRU01015896.1:340000-361469 GCA_013398155.1 Pedionomus torquatus | reverse complement strand
AAAAGATACCTGCATGGATAGCAAAGGTTCAAAGAGTTGCTTTCTTCTAATGAAGATGGTACTTAAGCAGAGCTGGAGAAACACTAATATATTTGGAACTACTTTGTTTCTTCGCAGTTTGCAGAAAACTTAGGCCTTTAGCTTCTCCTGCCCCCCAGCTGCCTCACCTCAATGCTTTTCATGCTTAGTGTTGGCTTTGCATTCCTATGTGGTGCATTATCATCAGTGATTTGGCACATGACCTACACTTTATCTGACACTCTTTATCCAGAAGACCTAACTCCCTAAACCCCACTAGAAGTCTCCAGTCGGCATACAGTGGGCTGGCATGTAAGCTGCCACTGCACAGCAGAAGAGTGGCAGCTCTTGCATGCTTGCCAGAGTATTTTTGGAACAACAACAATTCCCCTGGTATCTAATGCTGACAATGTTTACACAGGTGTGGCATTGACCCAGCACAAGACTTCATCTGAAGGATGAAAAGTAATCCACCAAGCTAATTGGAAATGTAATAGCCAATATTTGCTCAGGGTTGACACAATACTGATGTTTCTCCACTATCAACAGTAAGTGAATAAGAAGTTTTTAACCATACTGTGGCCCTGCCACATGAGAGTTGGAAGTTTACAGATCTTAGTGGATGACTAAGGAAAGGAGACTGGTCCATTATGTCTGTCTTCTGGTTAGCCTTAGTTAAGAAAATGGCAGAATGCAACAAACGACAAATTGTTACACTGATGTCTTCAATGCTCTTTCCAGGCAATAGGAATGTGAACTATATAAGAACATGGCATGCATGTGGTCTGAATTCACAGAATCGCAGAATGATATGGGGTTGGAAAGGACCTCTGGAGATCATCCAGTCCAACCCACCTGCCAAAGCAGGTCCACCTAGAACAGGTTGCACAGGAACTTGTCCAGGTGGGTTTTGAATATCTCCAGAGACAAAGGCTCCACCACTCTCTTTGTTCCAGGTCTCTGCCACCCTCAAAGTAAAGAAGATCCTCTTCATGTTTAGATGGAACTTCTTATGTTCCAAGTTTGTGCCCATTTCCTCTTGTCCTGTCACTGGGCACCAGTGAAAAAAGACTAGCCCAATCCTCTTGACACTCACCCTTCAAGTATTTATAGGTGTTGATCAGTTCCCCCCTCAGTCTTTTCTCCAGACTAAAAAGACCCAAGTCCCTCAGCCTTTCCTCATAAGCGAGATGCTCCAGGTCCCTAATCATCTTTGTAGCCCCCTGCTGTACCCTCTCCAGCAGTTCCCTGTCCTTCCTGAACTGGGGATCCCAGAACTGGATACAGTACTCCAGATGGGGCCTCACCAGGGCAGAGTAGAGGAGGAGGATAACCTCCCTCGACCTGCTGGCCACACTTCCTGATGCACCCCAGGATGCCATTGGCTTTCTTGGCCACAAGGGCACATTGCTGGCCCATGGTCATCCTTCACAATGAAGGCCAGTTTTGCCATGAAAGCAAAGAACTCTGATATTCAAAAAAGGGTAGTATCCATTAGATTAATCAGGACATAAAATTCTCCTCAGTTTGGTGAGCTGGCAGGAAAAAACAGAAGAGAGAAACAATGCCAAAAACAACCTTATATGACTGCACCTGAGGAAAACTGAAGATGGCATTTTGCAGTGCAGCTCCTGCAAGCAATACAGCCACTGAGAAAATTTAAAACTTTATATGCTATGTGAATTCTTTTTAGTGTGATGTCTTCTGATTAGCATTAGCATAAGATAGCCATGTTTAGAAAAAAACATTTCACTAAAATTTAAATGCAAAAGAATAACCTCGGTTCTAAAAATCCTGAAAATATACAAGAATCTGCAATAGGCTCATTGCTAATACCGGAATTATCTTCATCTTTGCGGATCTTTAACTTTACAAGGTCTTCACAGTGCTGAAGGATCTGGACAGCATCTTCCATTGAGCAATTGTCAAGCCGAATATTATCTATTGCAAGCAACTTATCACCCAGCTCGAGTGTCCCAGTTCTGTGAACAAGCAAACAAGCTTACATGAAATTCTAGTAGCATTAAAGTATCTTGGAAGATAAGAACATTGTTACAGAAATAACAGATTTTTTAAAAAACAAATATTTCTTAATATGCTTTTCATTTGTAGCCATTTGGTTTTGTTTGTCTGTGTTTTTTTTTAAAAGCAGTGTCTCTTACAAGCTCCCTCTGTTTAAATTGAGTCTGGGTGGTTACACAATGGAAACCAATTATTAGTGGGAGCTTGAATGTCTTACCTGTGAGCAACACTTCCTTTCTTGATATCAGAAATAACCAGAGGGTCCCCTGGCTTTCTGCTGGATGGAGCTGTAATAAAGAATACACACAAGTATCTGTTTTTTTTCTAGATATGCAAATGGACTAATTCTGTTCACATTATTTACCTGCATTATATTTCTTGCCTCCCCTTAAATTATACACACGTGAATGCAATCATCAGCAGCATATTAGTAAGACTGCATACCCCTCAGAAATTAGAAAATGCCAGGAATAAGGAGACTGCTGCAAAGTGAATTTAACCTGGTACACCTGCATTCTTGGTTAGGCCAGGACTGAACCATGCAAAGATATCACAGTACAGCTCCAGTGATCTGTCAGAAAATGCTGTGTAGCTACAATATGTAAGGAAGACTTTCTGCTAGTAGAACATTTCAGCACAACTACTGATGCTGGTCTTTTGCCAGAATGCTTCCATCAGTCACAAATCACACTTTAGTATATACCTGACCAACAAAGCTGCTCTGGCAAAATATCTACGGTGGGCTACCCGATGTTCTTTACACTCACTATTTTCTCATTCAGTGCTTAAGACAGAGGTACGAAAATAATGCTTCCCGGGTGAGAAGGAGGAATCTACTTTACAATCAATGAGATACTGTGGACAGTGGCCACACATACCATTGGGTAACTGATACACAGTTATCACACCTGCACAGATGTAGCTTACATCACACGGATGCTTGCTTCACTGTGACTCGCTGCTTCCTCTGAAGTAAACATGTGCCTCTTTTGATGAGTAACCTTGCTCCTCCATAATTGCTGCTGAGCCTTCAGCATTGTAGACTCTTCCCCACTTTGGACTGGGGTTACCTACTAGAAGCCCTGTAATTCCAGCAATGGTCAATTTAGTAAAACCCCCATCAGTCCGCTCCTGCACAACTAACTCATCCCTTTTTGGAGGTATCTGACACAACTTTCAATTTTCTATCTGTGCATCATGGTTAACAGGATGCTCTACTCTACAATGCCAGTCATTGCACTGACTTGTGCAGAAATATTTGATAAGTTTCCCTTGATGAGGAAGTTTGTTCAGCAATTTCGCTTGACTTCGGTTGCACAGGAAGTGGTTAACTACCCCAGAAGAAGAAGACAATGATTACTGGGTGGTTCCAAAGGACTGCTTCTTGAAGCAGCTTCACTAAATGGGTTGCTTTGGAGGATCCATCCATTTGATGGCAGAAGACTACATGAGGATCTGATATGGTAAGCAGCAGCTCACAAATTGCGAGTGACGAAAGACACATTTTTAGACAATAGTGTGGCATCTGATCTCTGCCATCGAGACGTACACCACCTACAGCTGCTCGGGCCAGGAGGCAGTCCATGTGGTCAGTGCAGGCTGACTTTTGGGACTGTTGTTAACAAAGAAATTAGTGATATTAAAGCATTGCCATGTGATATAAGGCACTTTGTTCTCCTCAAAGCGCTAATGTTTTCTGCACACATAGGGTTCCTCAACTGCCCTGAGCCTTGCCTGCTCTGTATAGAGGCCTCTATGTTCATTCACAGAAGGTGCTTTTCTACTCGTCTCCACCAGCTAACTGACAATCACCTAAAACGCTACCCAATATTGCAGGATCACCTACAAAATTCTAACGTCAGTTACTTTAGCAGCTCACAGTTCTTCTCTTTGATGGAAAATGACAGGCCTTCACCTACAGCAACCACAAGGTGTATTAAAAATGACATTTCCAACACAATATTCTAACAGATATTCTTAACCTTGGCTGCCCTGACCGAGAAAGCCCTTTAATGTCCAAAGAAACTGTTTAAGAACTGCTAAATAGCCATATTGCAAATGCAGTGTCTTGAAAATCTGGAAGACGGACATACAAGGACTTTCAAGAATTTTTGGAAAAAAAACAGCACACTTTCAGAAAATGCCCATATTGTAATTTAGAGAACAGCAATTAATGTTTTGCAAGATGTGTAATTTTCATAGCTTGTTTCCCATATGCCATGGGTCAAATATATCTTATATGACAGTTCAATGATTTATTTAAATTTGGGTTTGTTTCACAAATTAGTGTTTTGTTAAAATTTTAAAGTATAACTTTGGTGATTTTTTGTTAATAAATTCTATGGTTTTACCCTCAAGGATGCCTTATAAATCTTTGAGGTTATATGCCGCCCACCATACAATATCTGCAGTTTGAGATTTGAGTATCAAGATACTCTATGAAATTGCTTTATAAAAATTACCAGTACTGAAGAAAACAGTCAACTACTGTTCCAAAATGAAGAGAGAAGGAACCAAAATGGGGGAAGAGCACAGCTCAAAGTGTGAAGCCACAGAGTACAAGTGGATACAAAGGGTATGATATTGCACACAAAGTTATTAGAGTTCCACACTGAGTCAGTGTGATCCAGCAGTATTTTGTCACTTATCCCGGGCTATTAATTGTGCCTGGTGGATGAAAGCCTTTTTGTAGGCAGCAAACACAGCTCAGTGTGAAATGAATCCCCTCGTGCTGACAAGCCCTTAATAAGCAGCTACACCACACTTTGTTTTATTCTTGTTCAATGCTCGTGACATACTTGCTACAAACTATTCAAATTGTGTTGCAGAGATAAAATCATTAATTTCCTCCTGAACTTTTGTACTGCACATCACCGCAGTCTAAGATTGCCTCCCAAACACTAGCGAACAGATGCTGTTCCCAGCAAGAAGATCAAGTACTATTACCCTGATTTTACAGATGAGGAAAGGAAACATAGGAGCATTTAGGTCAAAGCATGACAACTTTCAATGAGCGATTTGAGATATCTGTGCCTTCATTTCTCACAACAGTTTCTAGTATATTACAGCTTCTGTGTCCAAAGTACAAGTACTGACATTTTCAGCAACAGCTGCAGATGCTCAGCCTTTCTATGAGTGTGATGCCAGGACCTCAACGGTTTCCACCGAAAATAATGCAGCCACCTGTGGAACATCTCTCTGTTCCCCTCTCTCTTTCTCACTCTCACCTTTCCTCCCTCTTCCTCTCCCACCCCCCCTCCCAGCCCCATGAAATGACCTGTCTCAGCACAACTCCACTGCAAAGAAAAGGAAAAAAACCCTGATTTCTCCAGGGTAGTGTTAAACCATCTTGACCATGAGATCACCTCCTTTTTCTTTCTGCAATTCTCCACCTCATTCATTACGCAGCCTCCATCCCCCTGGATACACACCACTGTTTCACCTCTCCCCAGAGAGCAGAGAAGCAAGAGTCCCCAGTGAGAAAGTAGTATTTGACCACTTAATTAAAAAAGATAGCCTCATGAATTAACGCAAGTTTGAGGTCACACTGTACAGCTTTAAGTCATCATTTTTGTGTTTAATTTCAGAATTATTTTTATTTTAAAAAAGCAATTAAACCCAAAGCATCTTATCACTCACCCATGTCCAGCCTTCTTGTTAAGTCCCAGTGTCTCACACCTCAGCCTCTCCCCTTGCCTGCTGTCTCCCTGTTAGGTATCTTCACTCATTTTCCCTCCTTGTCCCGTTCTGCTCATCGACCAAAGATCTCATTTTTTCCTCCTTCCTGGTCCAGCTCTTAGTCTATCTACTGCTGAGGTTATGTAGAGACCTTAACACAGTCTGTATGCTGAACTGGACTGAAGAGTGGATGAAGTTGTATAGATTCTAAATTTAGTGTTGCAGCTGGAAGGTTGATCATTAACAAGTTGTTGTTCTCTCTCTTTTAATTACTCTATGATCCTAGGTCTTCAACCCAGGCCTCTACCCTACTCCTATCAGTAAAGACACACTTCCCCTGCTGATCCCCTGCCACTTGAAAGCAAGTTCAGTGAAGTGTTGTCAGATTTATAGATCAGCTGTTCCATTTGGTTAACAAAAAACCCTCAAACATCCCTACTTTCATATTTCACTGCTAACCCAAAGAAGAAAAAAACAATGTGACTTAAACAGATTTTGGGGTGGACATCTCACCTACTATCCAGCCAAAACTCACTAGTCTCAGCTTGGCTTCAAGCTCTGGAGTTTGATCAAACTCTAAACAAACTGAACAAGCAGAGGAATAGAGGATGGAAAAAGACTTTTATTTACCAAGTCAGGCCACGTATCCACAATGCTGGTTAACAGCTACTAGACTTTTTAAAAATCGTGTGATTATTAAGTAGATGAAAGAGCTTTTCAAAATTAGGCTGATATAGCTCTTTTGTTCCTTAAGTATTGGTTCATGTGGAGCTGCTGAGAAACCTGCTGCCCCGTCTTGAAAATAATTACTTGTAAACATGCAAAATGAAGCTGAGTTGGCTAGGTGAAATCCCAAAATACACAGAAAATTCTGATAGTCAATGCTAAATATCTGTATATAATTTACAAAGCCTGTTTCTGATAAAGTACGAAAGCAATAAAGCAGGCCACAATGTAGCAGCTAGTCAATGTGACTTAGAAAAACTGATGATTGATAGTTTGGGTGAGATTCTGATATTCTTACCAGCTTTGCAGCTTCTTTTTCCTTAAGTAGTCCCATTAGCTTCAGAGAGATTATTTATGAAGCAAGGTGCTGCAGTTCATATCCAGTAAGGATATCAGAATCTTACTTAAGAAAGAAATAAAAGTGTGGGGGGGAAGAGCGGTTACTACAATTATCAGATTGTTCTAGTACGTAATTTTCTTGGACATCATTTGAGGATTTAAAAATATTAGGCTGTGATAAAGTATCCTGTGGCACAAAAATGTATCTTTTTAAAAAAGATCTATATTCCGTTACATGGTCTAAAATCAATGTCACTGGCAAATAAATTGAAACAGATTTGAACACTACTCGATCTACTTGAAAAGCCATCTTTCTTCGAGGGAATGGTTCTGCAATAATAGCATAACAACAGACACCTGGATGCTGCTGTGTCATGCTTTATTCAGATGTCACAATTTTAAGAACTGAGATGTTCTAATTGCTCCAACCAGATAACTGGGTGTGAAAATTATGGTACCCAAAGTCACTTATATTTGCAGGCTATGAAGTAGCATCTTCATTGAGTGTAAGTAGCTGTTGATGGGAAGAATAGACAGATACTGCAGAGATTAGGGAAGGATGACAGAAGTCCAGTATGTGTGTGCAGGCAGCAATTGGCAAGGCCTGTACACTGACAGGTAACCTACATGCACTATCCAAAACACAGTGCCCCAGACTAAAACATTAAAACATTAAAATGAAGCTCATGAAACTCTCTTCTCTCTTACTTTCTAGGGCTTTCTGCTATCTAAGGGAATTTTGAAATTTTTGTTTTGCCTTCTTTTCTTGCATTAATAAATGTGAAAGTAAGAGAAGTTTAATCTTTTCCCCTATTACATGTCATGCTTTCCAAAGACCATGAACTAGCTTAACTGTCTTTAGTGCTGTGTGTCACTTCCGATATGCCTTCAAGTACCTGGGTGTAACTCCATGCAGGCACACCTGGTGTTTATTACAAAAAAAAAAATAAATTCCTCTTCCAGGATTTCTGCTTCCTAACAGCTTACTTAAAAGAACTCTTGGACTTAAAAATAGGCATATGTTTAGGTGCCAACCTGAGGTGAGGCTTGTGTTTCCTTTCTGACAAAAAATGTCTGTCTTGTCTGTCAGGTCAGGTCATCTGACTTTCTCACCCAAATCCTAAACTAAACTGGGGAAATGGAAAGCAAGATAGGCATTCCTCTGTAATGTTTTTACAGAGACAGCACTTTCTCACTCACCGTTAACTCCACTACCCTGAGAAGAGAGAGGATGAAACAGGTCTCTAGCACTTAAACAGATCAAGTCCAGAAGTGAATAAACCTGATCTCCTCTATCACCTCTGCCTCAGCTTGGTCATACGAACTCCACTGAGTTTCCCCTGGCATTTTTTTTTTAAAAAGAAATCATATAGCTTGCTGACAGTATTAGTAATAAATGGCATGCTAATGTGCTAAAGTGCCCTGACAAAAATTTGACAAAATTAATATAAAATGCTTATATTCTTCAAATCACACTGCCTCATTTTAGAGTAAATTAGGTAGAACGGAGCAAAGCACTGAAAAGCAAGCATGAAATGCAGCAATTCAAGACTTCCACCAAGCAAATTCACAAACTCTCAGTTATTAGTATAAATCCTTTAAAATCAAATAAAGAATTAATCCTAGACGAATTTCATATGCATTAAATGCTATTAACAAGTGGGATTAATATTTATTTAAAAATCATTTAATTTAAATATTAAAGATACTGCAATATACTCAGAAGAGCAGAGCTAAAATCAACCAGGTGTTGCTCTGATCATATACAGCACTAATTTTACTAAGCCCTAACTTTTTCAAGTTCCGAGTCAGGAAGGTATGCAAAGTTTGGAAGAGGACTGCTAAATGCTAAATCTCAAGAACATCAGCTTTCCATTCAAAGTTTACTCCTATAGACAGAATAAAGAGTACAACACGTTTGACTTCCAAAAAGTAATACAAATCAAATTATTAGGAAGACTGTATTTTTATAACAATCCTACAAATCATTATTGATCCTAAGAATAACATTCAAAGAGAGCAGCCTCTCTCCAGGTTTTCTCATCTCTGAATATTTTCATTTGCATAAATACACGTGGAGCTATGATTTTGCTTCAAGCTCCACATCACATCTTACAGATTCCAACAATTACTCATTCAAGTGTGCAAAGCAAGCAAATAGGCCTGCAGTGTCTCTCATTTGTTCCTCAGATCTAATTCTTAGCACTAAGTTCCCTGCTGTACTTTTGATTAACCTTATTCCATTGTGCCAGTAGGAGCTTTGAGAATATAACTTAAAGCACAATCTTTCCCCAAAACACATCAATAATTCCAAAGAAAAACTAATAGTCTAAGAAAGGCCATAACCATAAAGGAATGTTAACTCTGGTGAGACCCAGATTCTGCACTGTCATTAAGTATGCTAAACACATGCCCATTAACTTTGATATGGATTTGTCTTCCTTCCATCAAGGAAGGACCACCTGGTCAAAATCCAGTTCTAACACAGCATTTACTGTCTGCTCCCAAAATAAATAAGCATAGAAATACATTCAAATAACAGTAACAAACATTTTTTGAAAAATAGACTAATGTACACTCTTATTATCTTCTTTAGGAAACTCTGAAATCCCTAGTGATAGGGGATTTTGCTGTGACCTGCACATTTAGGATTGTCCGCTTGAGGATGTATTTTCAGATTCTGGACTCTGAAGCAGAAAATAACCCTGTGTATGTGGGCCCTCATGCCTGTGAGAACCCTTGAGTTCAGTGCAGTCCCATTCAAGGGCCTGTGAGACACCAACCTTTGCTTTAAACCCAGCTATGGAAATATTTTTGCACGGGCCTAATTTTATTGACTTTTTTTTTTTTTTTTAATTTTTAATAATTTTAATGTGAGTTAAAAATGCACTATGCAAAAAGGAATAGGTCAAGCTTTGGCAAACTTCTGGCTTCTTTAACTACTAAAAGGGGAGTATAAATCTCTTACAAAATGATATTTCATAAGAGACAGAGCACTGCTAATTATCCCTTTCGAGTAAAAGAAAAGAGAAGCTTATATCAAAACAAACATGAGTCCATAGCTGCAGAACCTACTGTCTGCAGATTATCCCATAAATGTGGTCTTAAAAACAAACACTTTCACTTACAGCTTATGGTGATGCCAAGTTCCACATTATGCTTCTTTGGTAGTTTTACATGAAATGTTCCACTGCTTGGTATAACTGATTCTATGAAAAGATATTTAAAACGTTAGATAATTCATAAGGCACAGAAATTCCAAGTTCATGGAACTATACATGTAGTTCTATACTGAAATCACACCAGCACCACAAGCCACAGATGAAACATGGTTGCTGAAGGAAGTAGGACATATGAAGTATGATTTATTCCTCTATTGGTAATTTCACAGTAACTTGATTTTTTTCGAGGTTTAACTGAATTTATGGAGATTGCATGGGCCAGCAGCCAGCTGAGACTGCAGGTTTTTAGCTCATATGCAAGTTCTGTGAGCGCACGTGAAAATTTTAGCGCTGGCAGATAACTTTTAATTAAAAGAACAGGAGATCACGTCTTAAGGATTCCAGGTCTTTGCTGCTGCAGGTCTAACAAGTTTTTAACTGCCTGCTCAGGTAACTGCCATGGATTTTACATCTACTGGGAAGAAAAAGAATCAAAACTTCGCTAATGGAGAAGTGCCTGGAGCTGATGGAGGGGAAAAAAACTAGAACATAACAGCACTGTATTTGAATCCTGAGTTTTGGCACCACTGCTAGCAGAAGTCTGGGCCTTGGCCTGAAAAGGAGTAATTGAAATTACAGCTCTGGAAACATATAAATATACACGAGGCAGAGGATTCTAACCATGAGTACGGGTCTGCTATGATGGAACAAATGGAAGAGCACAAACAAGTCCAGTGACTGAAATA
The DNA here is from genome assembly GCA_013398155.1 of Pedionomus torquatus. Lineage (NCBI taxonomy): Eukaryota > Metazoa > Chordata > Aves > Charadriiformes > Pedionomidae > Pedionomus > Pedionomus torquatus. The sequence goes on along the minus strand of VZRU01015896.1, from coordinate 350,779 downwards.
TGTGTGACATAAGTTATATTTAAATGGCTTTCCCATTATTTATTTTTAATTTTTTTTTTCATATTTCGTTTCCTATGTATGTGAATGCACACATTGTACTTGGTGCTTTTCGTTAAACATTATACTAGATATGTGCATCTAAAAGATTATACAAAATTATTTTAGGAACCTTTGGACTGCTTTTGACATCACAATTTATAATACCATTAACAATAATCACACTATGCAAAATACAGCACATCTGACATCATCATCACTTCAAAGGAGCTACTGTCAGATGAACACAGTAGCCTTAAAAGTTTTTACTATTTACATAGTAAGGTAGTACACATACATAACATGTACTTGTTTGATTTTCACCATTTGTGATTTTATAGGAGTACTCGTATGTTTAAGCACATTACAGAGGAAAGAAAAGCCATTAGCAATAATCAAGATTCACCACCAACATTAACAATGATTTTTCTGGCTTTTATTAATTTAATTTCTATTATTTTGTTTAGATTGCTGCTTTGAGGTAGCATAAGTGAAACTTCAGAGTTTCCTGCTTATCCACCCTCTTATAATACTTTTCTATCTAGTAAAATATTTCATTAGCTGGTCTGTAGAGGAATTTTTTCTATCTCAGAACAGAAAAATATCCGGAAATAACTCAGAAGAGGGACTGTCACCAGATCTTACTACAGGACTTGCCATTTCTATTTGCGTTCTGAAGCATGCTGCAGGGCAACACGAAATGAGAAGACACACGTTTCAAATAGGTCACTTGAAAACTGAATGGTGTGTATGTGAGAAGAAAGGCATCCAAGGGATGCCTAACACTCGTAATGTACTTGGGATTTATTCCTTCACTTCTCTTGCAAGACAGAATAACAGTATACTCATACCTGCAACATCAAATTCTATTTCCAAAGTGACCTTGTTGGTGATAGAGGAGTCTCTGAGCAGTTGATTTGCCTCATCAAATGTGCTGTCTTCCGTCGGGATACCGTTTATTGCCACTATTCTGTCTCCTATTTGCAGCACCCCACACCTTGGTACACAACGACACAAAACAACCATCAGATGCGCACGTTACCAGAACCGGCAATATCAAACACATTCAAGCTAACCTTGAAGAAGTGTGGCACAGCAGCTCAACAGTCTACCCAGGTGTAGAGAGGGACAGAAGCTGCTGCTGCCCCTCCTTTGCACCGCTATCAAGCACTCCCAGCATGGGTTTCGTGCTCTCCAGGTCCCCCCAGGAAGAGGCGCGTAGCCTTCATGCCTCTACCCCACGGACATCCCTACTGCTGGTGACCCTGGGCTACAGATGTTGTAGCTCTGCAATGGCAGCTAGTACTCGCCCGTGCAACTATTACTGTTGCCATGCCATGATTAAAGAAGCACAACAATGCAATTTAAATGCTGCAATGAAATTGTAAGAAAGCCAAAACTCCAGTATACCCTAAAATTTGATTCTGTACCAAAACGGAACAGAGCTGGATATGGCCTTCCTCCAAGGCACATTGAGTTATTAATATTTTGACTTCGGTAATGTTTCTGGTTTGTTTTTTTTTTTTTTTTTTCCTTTTGCATGAATATAGCTTCCAATCTCCTGCTGGAGGACTCTGGATGATAAAAACACTGGTGCTTGTCATTCTTCTTCTAGCTGATCAAGCATATGAAATATCATTGCCAGAACAGACAGTTTATTACTTGCCACGCTTCCACTGAGCGAGGCCCTGCAATTTATCACAAATCGAAAGCAACAAACCCAAAGTACCCCAAGGAATATTCACCAAAACATACTTAGCAGTCAACTGAAAGAACCTCACCTTTCTGCTGGACTGTCAGACTCAATATAGGAAATGAGAGGTGGAGAAGACAAGGTCTCAGTAGCAAACACGCTCCCCTGGAGCTGTATCCCAAACCCTACTATGGGGTCAGCAGTCAGCACCACTTCTGTGGTTTCTGTGTGGACGACCTGCCCAGCCAAACCAACAGTGCTAGAGGCTAAAGACACTATAAAACAGAGCAGACCAGGAGGAAAGGCATTCAAACACAGCAGAAATTTCATTACTCTTTGAGAAAATTGATCTGTACAATAAACGTAGTCAATGAAACATCTCTTCTAAAGTCATTTTAGGCTAAAGTTTATAAATTATGCATAAACAGTTATGACACAGAAAAGAATAGAAAACATCTGGTTGTATGTTAGAATGCAAAAAGATAGTTCTTGTACTGACAAAAATAAATCTGCTTGACACCCCCACCCCAAAAATCTCAGAACATCCTTGAATCCTGTTTGCATTAGGTTTGAGGCATGGATGAACAGAATTTTCACAAGAGCTAAGGGAACTGTAGGCACAAGCCCAGCTGTTATTCAGCCTAATTCCCACAAGCTCTTTTGAATATCTCAGAGCAATTCACTGTTGTTAGCAACAAAGCACATGGCCCAGGTTTGCTTGCAAGAAATAAGAATGCCTTCCTCTTGTACATGTTTACTACACATCAGCAATTTATCAGGCTAATTGGGTAGTCTAAGTAAGTTGAACGAATCCCTGCTTTAGCAACCAGTATATCTCAAGAGACTGTGAGAAAAAAAAGATCTTTGGGGTCTCTCAAAGGAACCAGGGGACTCTTCAGTGAGAAACACAGGCAGCTACTAAAGCACTCCTGATTTACTCCTCCTCTCTATTCTCATTCTTGTTCTGAATAGGCTGCATTACAGAACAAATCAAGACAAAAACAACATTGAGATTCAATGCAATTACCTATGAAAAGAGGAGACTGCACCTTTGGTTCTTTGATCTCTGCTTAAAGCGCTATTACACCTTTGTTCATATTCCCCCCAGTGACAGACTACTGCCTTTCATTATGTCATACACAGAAAGCTAGCACATTTTCAATTCCTGTAAACCAGTAAATTAATGGCATGCTACCGTAATGACAATCCTCCAATGCTAAGGATTCTGAATGTTTTCATGTTATAAATCTCCACTATTACCTCTCCACCTCTAATTGCCTTCAAGACACACAGCTGCCTGAAGTAGGTACTCAGAATTAGATAGAAGTTTATGGCTTATCTGAGGGATAGTTTAGTTTGTGGCTTATGTGAGGAATTATTTGAGGGACAGTTTAACTGTGGTTTTGTTTTTTCTTAAGAGTGGGGAAAATTTGTTGGTTTTTTTCATTATAGATAACATTAACCCACCTGTACAAAGATGTTAGAGGTTAAGTATTTCCCTCACTTGGGAGCTACATGTATTAGACTTTTGCTCTGAAATATTTAGTATCAAATCTGATTAATGTGGAACACTCGGTAATGACAATTCCGTTGGAAAAGCTTTACTTGCCAAAAACCTCACAAGTTTCTATTTTCTCCCAACAAAGTTCCTTTGAACTCTGTAACTGTCTTTTCTAAACTACTGTGAATTCTCACTCTATCTTGTTCTCATTTTCCTTTGTAAGAATTGTGCATTATTTCACTCATTTGATACCTTCCTTCTTATTGTTTCTTTTATCTGAACTATAGACATGCTCATACCCAAATGCAAATTATCTGTTCTTAGAAACAGTCATCAGCTTTAGCCTTTACTGCATGCGAGAAAGAGGTTTCTCCAACCCCAAGCACTGCAAAGGCTAAAATATGACTAAACTTGATAAATTCAGAGTCAATGTAATAACAGATTCACCAATGCACCTTCCAGAAACGTCTAAATTCAGGGCATTCAAGCTCAGAAAGGATCCGCTCTCCCTTCCTTTAAGGTCATACAACAAATACTTGTCAGCTGCGTCTTTGTTTCCCATCACTCTTGTGTCCATTCCTCCTCTGCAGCAGGCATCCAGCTGACTCTGTAGCTTCCTTACTCTAATACCCTAGCAGGAACCTAAAGGTCTTACAACATTTGTTTCAACTTTTTAGGACAGCTAACATTTCAATTCACATTAGGAAATTAAGTTAACATTTGTGGGATTTAAAACGCACCCTGATAAATCTTTTGATGGTGTAAGCACTTAAAAGTGACAATTAGGAACTCCTCCCACTCCCAAAGAAAATAAAACAGAAACAGAAGCAAAAAAAAGCAGAGATTAAAATACCCCTTCCAAATCAGGTAACAACAGCTATGTGCTGAGCCTCTATAAAATGCCAGAGGTGCCCAAACCCATGATTTAGAGCTTGTTGGGGTTTGTAACTCCACAATAATTGCAGCAAGAAACACTGCCATTTTTTTTGGCTGCTTGATGGATTCAAAGTTTTACAGGCCAGAAAGCAGCCTTATTGCTTTAAAAAGGGAACACAGAAGTGTACGTGGCTTCAGTGAACTCTGGTTGCTACTGCTAAGAGTATGTTTTAGCATGCTTGCGTATTTTGCATCCAAGTCCTGGCAACTATCCTGGGGGCTGCTTTACTGTACTCTACAGTATGTAAATAATAATCTTGAATTTGAAGATTATGTGCTTGTTACTTTTATTCCTGAAGCTGCTCAAGGAGCAGGGTAAGGGTAAGTATATGGATTAAAGGTAAATATATGGATTATTATGCCCACAGTCTCCCACTCTGATCCTTGGGAAAATGCAAAATGTTGACTATTCCTCCTGGTATCAGCTAAGTTGGATGTGCTGAGAAAACAGCACCTGGGCATGTCTAATACCCTCTCTAATTTCTACCAGATATGCAGGCTCAAGTAAGTATCGTGTAAAGTGGTATAAAATTGTGTCTTGCTTTCAAGTACTAATCTGGAGCTATTACAAAATATTTCAGGATTCAAGCTTTAACCAAATAATACTGTGTTTCCACAATTAATACTGTATTTTAAAAACAGAATGAAAAAAAGCAGAGGAAGAATAAAAATGGAAAGCAAGTGGCATAAGCACAGCACAGGACAGCAAGGCATGCCTTCAATTTCCATAGCCACATGTTTGAAGAGATCTGTGTAAGCAATGCAATGATTGCAAAATCATGGCCATAAAGTCTTGCAACCACCCGTATACTTCACCATCATGAATTTTGGCATGATCACATTAAGTCATGCAAGTTTTCCTAAATAACTAGCAATGTAAACTTTACAGCACCCTTCAACAATACATCCTTTTCTTCTCAAAGGACACCCTCACCGAGTTATTGTTACATTAATAAAGTCCTCAAATGATGCAATTAGATTAAAGAGAAAAAAAAGTCGCTAAAATTAAGAGAACATACTACTCCTTTTCTATAAAAGGACTGATGCTAAAAAGCAGCTGATGCTACCTGGCTGTCATGAGTGTCCAACAAAGGAAGAGGGACAAGGTCTTTCATATCCTGTCACTGGATAGTGGAAGGGTACAGGACCAGTCATTCTCTCATCACAGTCGCCTGTAACACTTTCTGGTGTGGGTGGGTGTCTTAAATTTGCTGTTACTGCTGCCACAAGTACGGGCGTAAGTCTAGCAACAGTAGTAAGACACCCTGTGTGGACTGAAAAGTAAGCTCACAGAAAGGGCAAGCAAGCCTGGTTGGCCAGCTAATTCCTCCATTCCTCCTCTGATTCAGGGTTGTCAATGCAGTGAGGCACAAACTTACTCAGCAACGGGGCCAGTATTTTGTAATGCTCTATATCCAGACCTCACAATGCAAATGTATAATGAACTACCCCACAACAAAGCCTCATCCCAATTCATCCTAGCTAGAGATTCGCTTAATCACGGCAGCCTGTCATCCCTCCGTCCTTCTTGAGGAATCTTTCAGGTAGACTGCAGTGACTACATGACTGTTCCCACTTAAATTTAATGTCACTGGTCTTGTTTAGAGCCTTTGCAGGATAGCAAATAACAGGGCAAGGCTTCCTTGAATGAAAAAGTATCTGAAAAATATAACAAAAGTAACAGCTGCCTCCATGATCCATAACAGGATTAGCTTTCAGGATTAAGAGTATTTAGTTAGATGGAACAGCTATAATATAGCACAATCAAAGAACTACTTTTTGCATCCAGGACTATTTTACTATTCAAATCAATTACTATTAGCGTAACATTGCTACCATTTCTCCTATGCACATGAGGACATGTAAAAGCTGGACGCCTACTGGTACCATGGCATGGATGGGCACATTATCTCCCTGAGACTCCAAAGAATGCATTAGAAGCTAAGAAGTCCACAGATGAGTTGTGAAAAATGGCTGATCAGATTAAAAATCAAAAATGCACTTACAGGCAAAAGTTACATTAAAATATTTGCTTTACAAAAGAAGCAGGCAACAAAAAACTGCAAGAAAGCAAAAGCTCAACTCTTCTCTCAAACGTGTCCTCTCAACTCCATATTGATTGGCCTTTTTTGGAGGCTGCTGGTTTCCTCTGATTTTGCTATGACCGTGGGAAATCTTTAATATGCTGTAATATGCAGCAGCTCAGTTTTTCCAGAGTAGACCCTGTGAGCATTATTAGCTGGATCAGATGATTTACAGAGCAGTTTTCACCTCCCTGCTCTGGAGGAGCTGAGCTGCTGAGGATCACAGGAAGACAGACAAGCCAAATGGAGAGGCAGCACTTATGTGGAGTCTGGGAAACCACACGCTGACATAGCCGTACTCTCTCCGGCCCAGTGAATACTTTGCAATACATAAAGTGGAACAAACTGTAATACATCAACCATGGCTTGGGAAATCACTGACTCATGGAAAATTTATGCTTTGAATCACAGAGAGTGGCCAGAAACAAGGCTAGTCAGCCTTCCCTGTTATTTGTCTATGATCCTCAAAAAAATAATTGTACAGCTTGAGGTGTAGAGGTAAACATTAAAACTACTTAGGAGGTACCGCATCAAGCTCTTCTCCTTCCGTAATGTGATAGCTGAGCTTACCAACAATCTGGGTTTTGCTATGAATTTTATTCCCTGATGGAAATGGAGAGTTGAAAAAGGAATATGAACATCACTTCAGTAACAGTATGACAAAACCTTGCAGGATTGCCTGCAGTAAACATTATTTTAAACATTTCAGATGAGATAGTTAAGCTGTATGGCCTCTACTCATCTCATTTTAGTGTTGGACAAACATTTTTACGCTGATGTTTCTGTACGGCTAACAGAAATTCCAATTGTCCTCTTTTCTGCCTCACACGTATTAATTAAGGTACTTTGTACCTTTTTTTCTGTACCTTCCCCCTCCTCCACCCATTCACTGCACATTTTGAGCAAATGCTGTTACCACCTACAGGAGCTTTTGAAGTCCTTCTTTTTCATCCTCCGCCTCATCATTGTCCCACGTGGGCTGGTGGAGTAGAGGCTGCGAGGTAAGGTCCCCATGTTGAGGGAACTCAGGCTGTATGCACTCATGGAGGTAGGAGAGAAGGATGAAGACACCAAAGCTGCTGTAAGAAATCAAACACTTGGCATACAGCACTCAGTCTTCATGGAAGAGTGCGGCACATGCCTGTAACTCATCAATGAATAAAACAATGTGTGTGATGCACAGGAATGGTTTGTGCATTTCAAAGACATTAACAAAGACATTAAACCACAAAGGTCGCCCTAGGTAAAAATATAGCCAGCATTTCATGAGAATACCTGCTGGAAGCTAACAAAGATACTGTAAATACAAAAAATACATTCATAGCACACAACTCATTTTAGGTGAAGCATGTTAAATTTTTTAACACATACTCATGAGCCAATGCAGGTCAATATGTCTAGATACACCGACTTTAGAAATGCCTTTTTGTAATAGGTAATTTCTGACAAAAGATTCATAAACAATGCTTTGCATTCAAAAATCATGCTTTATATAGACTAGTCAAATCTAATGGTCTACTCATATAGAAGAGCTGATTCATTCAGAATTTTCCAGCCTTCACCTGTCTACAAAGGTTGCCTTGTTAAAGAAAGGAAAAGGTGTAAAATGTCAGAAATAACCTTGGCATGGCTATGAAAAAATACAGCATCCATAAAACTGAAAGGGTTTTAGCGCCTGAAACGGCAAAAGTATGGGTGAAAGAAGAGAGAGGAAGAAAAAGAGGAGGAGAGAATATGTCAGCAGGAAAAAGCATGGCACATTACGAAGGCTTTTTTGAGGAGGCGTTTTCTGGAATTTCAAGGCTGTCATCCTGCAATGGTCAGGGTGGTAGGTGTTATAATGGTGGTAGGTGAGGAGGCTGCTGTGGCTGCTGGCACACGAATCCCAGGTAAGTTGCCTGTTGCTTCTTTGAACATTCACTGCCCACATGAAGGGATGATGGAAAATCAGAAAACAAAAGGACCAGAGAAGAGGGAAAAGTAACTGAAGTGCATAAATAACAACAACAAAAAAAGAATCAAGAAAGAAAATAAATTGAAAATAAAATAAAATGAAATAATAAATAACTTGGTCTTATCTTCTTACCAGGGGTTGCTAACTTGAACAGAAGTAATATTTTTTTTCTCAGAATAAATGCTGTTCATTGTGTTTGGGGTTTTTTCCTCGTATTTGGTTTTAAAAAAGATTAGTACTAAATCAATTTCTAATCTCACTCTGGCTTTAGGAGCTAAGATTGCAAACTTCCTTAGAAAATGCTAAGAAAATACATATGACCACTAACTGAAGGTTAGTATGTCTCTGCTTGTATTCATCTACGTTAAAAAACAGTTACTACACATAGCCCTGCCTAGAACGGAGATGTTTACTTGACAGTCATTTCAATTCACTGCATTGACATTTTAATTTTGCTACCACCTATTGTTGACATTACACTATTCTGTGCAGTAAAAGACTTCCCCGGGCCAGCAGAAGAAAAACGCTATCCTGAAGCCTGATTATTAAAGGAGTTCTTATCGATTAGCTGGATGTGTGATTTAATGTCGTATTTTTAAAGTTCATCTTCAAATCTTCAAAATGACCCTTTTCTGGATGAAATTTGAGTCCATATTTGATTGCCGATTCTACATATGGAGAGTCTTGGATACGACAGAAGCGAAGGCCAGTATTTACCAAGAGAATGGAAAGCATTGCAGTTGATATTAAATCAAATATTAAAAAAAAAATTATTTAAGTCGCCCTTCATTAAATACTTTCTGTTCATCATGAAATTCAACGTAACTATATAGGTACTGAACCATAGAGAAACACTTCAAACTGGGAAACATCCACTGAATTTTTGTCCTAAGAACACTGAGGGATTCACCAATTCTATGAAACTTTGAGTTACAGTCTTTGGCCTGTGGACCAAAGTGTTCTCTCTGCTACCTGTTATATCTATAATCGCTGCAGATGCATATGACTTTAACCGTAGCCAGAAATCTTGACTGTTTAGGTTGGACCCCCACTTTGTGCGGGGGGTCACCCATCTTACTCCATGGCACAAAGGAAGGGGGAAAAGGGCAGCCAGCACAGTAGGCTCTGCGCAGTGCCAGACCTTACGTTTCACTTCATGTTACAGGAGTAATGATTTGTCAATTGCCTGAATATATTAACCTTCCTCTGACTTAAAGGGCTTTGAGCAACCTGGTCTAGGGCTTTGAGCAACCTGGTCTTAGGGCTTTGAGCAACCTGCTCTAGTGGCAGGTGTCCCTGCCCATGGCAGGGGGGTTGGAACACGATGATCTTCAAGGTCCTTTCCAGCTCTAACCATTCTATGATTCTATGAAAAGCAATGCCTGTCACTACACCGAGGAGCACACACCAGGGAAGGGGATGGAAAAGGAGAGTGCATGGGTCCACCATGTCCCCATGGCCTTGTGAGGCATTTGGGACTCTTGTGGCCCCAGCGCTGCCAGGCCTAGTGTCCTCATTTCAGCGACACAGGACTAATTTATCTTCTAACGTTTGGGCCAACTACACTTTTAGAAGACTCTAGGGTCTGAATTCATTAAAATATTTACTTTACAGCTAGCTATGGTATGCAGGTTTCAAGGTCTCAGTGTTTTCGAGCCCGGCCAGGTGTGAGGATTGAGTAGAACCAAGACTCAGGCACTCAACCCAGGCTGGCCAACAGGATTACAATAAATTGTGGGTTTCTCAAACCATAACGCCTGGCCCTGCACCCCAGGTCGGGGAGCGCTAAGGCCTGCGTCCCTCCCTGAGAGCACCCAGCTGTGCCCTGACATGTTTGAATAAAAAGAATTAATTTTTTTTTTAATTTTTCCCCCTCAGCAGGTAACAAAAGTGAGGGTGGGGTGTGACACCAGCACCAGGAGGAGTGCTTGGTGCCACTGGCCATCCTGTGCCTCAGGGTATCTCATCTGTTTCTTGAAACTTTGGCATTTTGGAAAATTTGATGTTAGGCACTCAAGTCCCACGAACTGCAGCAGTAGCCCGATATGGTCATAGGTATCTTACCTATGATAGATCTTACCTAGACTTATCAGTATCTTTTCAAATGAAACTGTCTCTTTGATCATGGGCACAGACAGCAAGATTTCCGAACTTTAACTATGGTGTAAAAATTAAAATCTGATAAGAACAATGTGACCAGGTGGATTTTCATTATTTTCAAGTTGCTGTGAGCCTTGTTTAATTAAAAGGACTGCTTCCAGCAGGAAATTATCTGGTCATCTTTGACATTTTTTTTAAAATGTTTTATTTTCATGCTGAGAGTAGAGATAAAATTGTCCTACAAAGTGAGAAGGTACACAAATTCAGTTTGCTCAGCTTGTAGGATAATCCCAATTCAACAACAGTTCTGTAAAGGAAAAGCCTGTCGCATGTAACTGTAGTAATTTAGCGGTAATTTGAGCTATTCCAACCCAGGGTTGTGCACAGTAAACATAAAACTAATGGGGCAGCAAGAGAAATGAATGTTTGCAGCATAGTATATGCAACAAAAAAAAAAAAAAAAAAAAAAAAAAAA
>VZRU01015896.1:306473-339987 GCA_013398155.1 Pedionomus torquatus | reverse complement strand
GTTGTGAAAAAATAAATAAAAAAAAAAAAAAAAAAAAAAAAAAAAAAAAAGAAAAGAAAAGAAAAGAAAAGAAAAGAAAAAAAAATCTGTTCTTTCACAGTGCACTCCGCTTTATTCTAGGTCTGAAATTGCAATTTATTTTATATACTGACTTTGTTTCCTATTTTTAATTCCTAGAATATTCCCAGATGACCAATAACTGAGCTCAACAGATACAGCCCTAATGACTCAGCATATCCCAGACACATAAAGGGAGCTTTTCAAACTCTGCAGCATCTAGGCCATACCACACCTGATAAAAGGTCGTTTCCAAGAGGGTACTTGCCTCCACAAAGCATGTTATATCTTGAATTGGTCATGATTTTTGGAGTAGCACCACCTGGTGAGGGGTTGGGAAGGGCTGTAAACATCCTAGTTATTCTGCCTTACTTAAGAGAGCAACTTTATTACCTCAGGGAGATTTCTCCCCTAAAGATGTGTTTATCTAGCTTTTGCAGATCCCCTTGATACGATTTTGTAATGGCCAGTTCTTAACTCTGGCATGGTGAGAGTGAGCGTTGCTTTTTCTAAGCATCTACACTGGATCAAGGTGACTAGTACACTACTAGCATCCATTTGTTTTAAATGTTAGTTAAGAAACCAACTGCTTGAAGTAATACAATCATCCCCACAAATCTTTGGGCCTGGTACTCATCTTCCCAAAATAAACACTCTTCAAAAGTTCTTTAGCCAGCCAAAAATTGATTGTGTGACATCTTTCTTTTAAAAGCATGAAAGATGTTTGCAACATGCTGTCATAACTGAAAAGAATGGAAATATATTGCAAAATTTGGTCTCCATCTCCTTCTGCTTCTGCGGTATCACTCCCTGCTCCCTCACCCCTCTAACCAGCTTAAGTAGAAAGGGAAAAGAGGTGCAGTGAATAATGGAAGAACGTGGTATCATAAGGGCTACTTTTTTCACCCTGGTCTTGGAGAAACAAGGGTCTCCTCAGCCCCTTGTTCAATATTCACCACTCTGGCAAACCAACTAAAGCATCAGTTATCCAGGCACAGCTTGGATCTTAGATAGGTGTCCAAGAACATTTACCTTTACTGACATTTCTAGATGTCAGTAATATTGTCTTGGTCTAAAGGAGGCAGAAGCACAGTATCACAGGCTCAGAAAATGGTAGCACTGGTTCATGCTGCAACACAGGTACCTGCTCTCTCTGTATTTGACAACCCTTGTTACTTCTTTGGTGTCCACCAACATGCAATATTTTAGACTGAATTTATGAATACTGTGAACTAGTCACTTTCTCAGGATTAGATAGAAGACAAGACAGGCAGCCTCCATCTTTAAATACTAAGACTTTTTTTATATATTTGCTTTGAAAATGTATAGCCATTCTCTTCAAGCGTGTTGGTATGAAATACGTATCACAGGGAAAAGGAGCTGGGATCTAGGAAACTGTTTTTAAACAAACCTTTTTCATAAGCACTGACAATGAATGTGTGAAGCAATCTCAGAAGTACTTTAAAAGATGATGGCAATAAATAATAATGCCACTAACGTGAGAAAATATGTTGGGGTTCTTTAGAGCTATTTTAGGGGAGAACAGGTGTTAATAATGGAGTGGTCATAACAGACTATCAAGTCAACATGCTGAAAAGAAGGTGGCTGTGGTCCTTCCTCCCCCTCCTAAATTTAAGAAGCAACTTAGAGATTCATTTACTTAAGTTCCTAGTTGCAACAGTAAAGTCAACAGGTGTCTTTATGTACACCTACAAGAGTGCAGAGCCATTTCTCAGTAAAACATTTCGCTTTCTATCCATAGGAATCTCAGAGGGTACATTAAGGCTGAGAAAACACAGAGCTCCTTAGAAACTGCAGAAGCATAAGCTGGGTCACTGAAACAACATTTACAGACATAACTGCTGTGATAGCTTTCTTGACCATTCAGCAAGGGCAGGCAAAGTAAAAGACAGAAAAAGAAAGGAGAATTTGGTGCTACAAATGCTCTTACCGTGCTCTGGGCCTTTCAGCGCTAGCCGTGTCTGGTGGTGAGGAAGAATCTCAAGTTTGACGTTATCCGCTGCATTAGCCAAAAACTGTGTTGCTTCTGCCAGTGTACAGTACTCCATGCTGGTGCCATCAATGGACAGAATGTGGTCTCCTACATGTAATGCACCGCATCTACATAAGAGGGGAAAAAAAAAACTTGGTATGATCAGGTATGCTCTTTGCTTGGAAAATGAGTTTTACTGCCTTCAAACTGGTCATGACAACTATGAGCGTGTTCTTTATTTTTCGAGAGAGATTTGTGTTTTGTAGGCATTGTCACTGGTCAGACTTTATATCTTTTAGTACAAACCTTAAAAACAATTCAGTTAATACAGCATATGCCAAGACATCACTCACAGAACTGGAATGGGGTATCTGACTATAAAAATGTGTGAATGGCAGCAGAATAAAATGAGAAGAGCTTAAGGAGACTCAAATAACTTGGTCACATAACCCTCACACAAGCACCCAGTTCATCATTTTTTGAGTTATAGTTCCAACATTTATTAGTACAAAAAGCTGTAAATGATGATGAAATTATGCAGTAGTCAAACAAATAATGAAACCAGGGCTAGCATGGTGACTTCAGGAGTGGGGTGGGGGGAGGGGGCTATCTGCTAAATCTCGCTGCACTCAAGAGACTGGCTACTGGATGAGTTGAGAAATGCAAACACAGCAGTCAGCATCCCGACGTACCAGTCAAGTAGACAGCTCCTTTAATTGGTTACCCCCTGCGAAATGGGAAAAAAACAGAGGGAGAAAATTAAAGCATCCTGCACCATTGAACTGGAGAACACCCCTGGATCAATGGCCGTCACTCTCAAAATTTCTACTGTAGGGAAAAGCCCACAGAGGAGCTGTAGACTCACTGCTACAAGTGGGTGCTACCAAAAGCACCATTGCCAAAGAGGAGGTAACAAGGTAGGGTGACTGGGGACATGCAGGAGGAATTTGCTGCTGAAACGTAATATTTAAGGAATTTTTAGATAGAGATATGTATATAGAAATATACTGTATATGTATAAACACATACACACACACACACACACCAGAAGGGATCCCACAGCTCTATTAACAGAGACTTAGACCATCGGGGAAAACTATCTATCATTTTTTAAATGGTTTAAGCTATGGTATTTAAAGGTTCAAATGAAGTGGAAAAAAATACTGCAAAATAACTCCAAGATACAGAAGCCAGTCTTCCTAATACCTCAGTCTTATCCTAAAATATCAATAAAAAAAATCCAGGCATAAGGAGTTCTATTTCACTGTGCCACAAGAATGAGTGATATATTCTAAAAGAACACTTCAAGGTTGCAAAGCCTTCAAATTTACTTCCCTTGACAGCTGTTCCATATTGTATGCTTACTTTTAAGAATTCCAGGGGGTTATTTATTTTTTTTTAAATACTAATCTCTGCTGCAGCATTACATTTAATGGTCAGAGCAGACCTCTCAACTTCTGTGGTGCATACTGCAAGCAGACAGTCACATTTTACACGGCGGCTGGCTTATGTCATTGAATACTGTGTGAATGAGCTAAAGGAAATGGTGCCCTGGAAGCCTTAAACTCAGCAGTACGGAACAATAACCTGACAAAGTGCTAATTTTAAGACCCAACAACCTTGAGAGCATCTGGTTTCATGAAATTCATCAAAAAAAAAAAAAAAATATGGAAGGGTTCCTTTAAAACCGAACCAAAGGAGAAATAAAATGGATGTATGGACCTGCAGTGCCAGCCCTCTGTCACACTCACCTGTCTGCAATACTCGCAGATTTGATTTTGTCTATGACAATGACCTGTTTGTTGCAGCACATCGAGGTAGTTAGTGCAACCCCAAGAGCAGCACCGGGAGTTTTGGCAACTTCAACCAGCAGTGGTCCAGATGCTGTTGCTACCGAATCTGTTAAAATCAGACAACAAAAGATCAGTGTTATACCAACATGGTCCTTATGGCATTTTCATATTTTTCCCCACATAAAATCCCCATGGCTGATCTATTTCTCTAACCAGACAATAAGCCACATAAAAAAATTCTGGAACAGTATCAATTTAGGTGTCAAGAAAATAAAAACAAGAGAAGGTTTGCAAATCTGGGATGTCTGACTGCTGTGGAATCAGATGGACCAGATTAGGAAACCAGGATGTGTTAGCAAATCACTCTCTTGCACACCTAAGAATCACCCAGAATTTAAAAGAGGCACGCTGAAGGAAGGGAATAATTAAAAAATAGAAAATTATCTGAAAAAAATTACGAACTGAAGTGAATACATTAGAGAAGGATGCTAAGTTGATTTTCAGAAAAGAAGGGGAAGGTCTGTGGACAACAGCTGTAATAACTAAATGAAGAAGGTAAAGCAAGGTTCTACAAGAAACCCCTCACAAAAAGAAATTTAGGAGATAACGGAGAAAATGCAGGAGGTGTGACAGCTAGAAATAGTAGGAGTTAAAGCAAAATGCATGTGAGGAGGGTCAGAAGGTTCTTGTAATATCCTGTCACTGGATGAAGTACTGCCTTGCAACAGGGCACAGGCAGTAAATGACCAACACAGAAACAAGAAAGCAGAAAAGCAGGAGGCAGCAATAGTCATGACTGATGACTGTAGTGAGGAACTACGCCCAAGAGAGACAAGTGCTAGACTGAGCAAAGGAAAAAAGACAGCAGGCTGCTTCCTAAATGCCAAAACAAAGTGGGCAGTGATAAGGGTGAAGTACATTCTGGAGACTGCCTGAGAACTCCTACTAACTGATACCTATCGATCAACAACGGATCTCAGCAGAGCAAGGTACAGTAAGGACATAAAAACAGCGAAACAAAGTAAGTGATATCAGACGCCTATGGAGGTGCTTACAAATGCAGTAACTCAAAAATGAATAAGCAAAGACTTATGCTGAAACAAAGTTACCAAACGTCCTGAAATTCATATTCACAGAGTGCTGGAGCTTGCTGTAAGGATGTGAGGAAAACATTCAACTGAGACATCTCTCAGAAGTCCCTGATATTAAAGCTGTAAAAGAACTGCAGCTAGGCTTCAAAGTATGGAAGAGTAGATAGATATAAGATATTCCATTCAGTCTTTAAATCTAGAAAATTAGTCCAAACTGTAATTCTGAAGAGCAAGACTGTGAAACAGTGTATTGTTGTACAAAACTAGTAAACTATCAGATGGTACAAGAAATTGAATGAGAACTTGATTAACTAACACTCAGCTAAGGTGTTATTCCTAGTTAGAGAGTAATATAGGTAAAGTGAATACAGAAATGAAGTTTTAAAAGGTGCTTTTATGGAATAATTTACAAGTAAAGCATCAGTTACTTTTTACAGAACTCCTTTTTTTCCCCACCACTTGAAACCATTTTTATATTCTTGTTGTCTTTTTTCCAGTTAGAAACCTGAGGATTTGAAAGTGCCCATTAAATCTGAGCAATTCATTTTTGTGCCCAACCGGGAATGACTTTTTAAAAGCTGAACTTCCACAAGTGCTACCAAAACAAGCTGCTCCATAAATCTGAACCAAACTTTTAATTGGGATCGATCCAACAGAAGAGAGTCCACCCAGCAGCATTTCTGCCCTTAGCAGCTACCTCTCTTTCTCTAGTAACTAGAGAAGGAGGTTATGGCAATAGAACCCTTGTCTTAGATGTCTTGGTTAAAGGTCTAATTAAGGTAGGATTCACTTAGTGACTTGAATATAGCCGAGTAAGAACATACAGCAAGGGAAAATTAAGAAATCCTGATTCCCATTCCCGTGCTGAGAAACAATTATTTTCTTCTTGAATATTCCAGTGGTTTCTGGAGCTACAAACAAGCTTACTTACAAACTTATGGGAAGAAGACTCAAACAATGTCTGTCACCAGTACTGTGACAAAGGTTTGAACTCACATCAATACAGAAAATGGCAGAGCTCAACTTGTTATTGGCCTATCGCAAGCTCTTTCTGTAATGATTGCCTGGAGGAAAGGAAACTAAAGGTAAGTATCTGCTGAGAATGAGTAAATCTTTCAAGATGCTGCTCTGGAGTTACTCAAGAAATGCATGATCAGCTTATGCCCTGGTGTTATTTCCCTTGTGCCTGCTGAAATGCACAGGGAAGACAAACCAAGACAGTCAGGACGAATAAGTAAGATAACTACATTAGAGGAACCAGAAGAGAAGAAATGGAGTGTGTCTAACTGTGGAAAATAAACACAAGGAAGAAAAATCGGAAGGCAATAATCAAGCACACATTCCCTGACAGAGAAGGATTAGTTTATCATGTTGAAGTAAAGCATGGATATAAAAAATGAATCATACAGGTATAAATAATTCATGTGTGAAGATGTTTCAGTCATTAAGATATTTACACCGTGACTGAAGCACTTACACCCAATGCTGATTTATTGGCTATGTAATTACATAAGATGTACTGATGAATGTTTGCATGAAAAACGCTCTAGATTTTTGATTTTGTTAATCATTTTTCTCACTTTTGAGCACTGCATCTCAATCAGTACAAGAAGCTTGATTAAAAACTCCCAGAGGAAGAAGCATTGCTTTCCGCATGCTAATACATTTCTTCGGCTAGATAGCAGCATACCTTTTTTTTTTATTTGACAACTTAAATCACTGGCAACAAAGGTTTTTACTCTGAATATACTTTTAATGGTATGTAAATATACTATAAGATACATAAAAAGTTTTGGGTAAAACAAGCAGTGTTACCATCCTCGCTCGCCCCAAAAGATAATTGCAAATTATTTTGAAATTGGAAAAAAAAACCAAAGTGACTGGAAGCCCAACAAAGTGATCACCTTACATGTGTTTATGTCCTTGAAAATGTATGCATCTGCTAATCCTTATCTATCCTCATGACTTGTCGGATCCAGTTTAACAACTGGTGGGTAGTGGAGAACAGAAAACCTCCTTAGGAGTGCCACAGTGGGGAAGCCAAAACGTGAGCTGTTTGTATTAGGCAGCAGAGGATCAACATGTGAAACAGAACAATGACACAACCCAAACCATAACATACCTACAAACACAGGGAACAGGGGAAAGCTTCAGTCATAGCTTGCAATCAATAATGACACTAAATCCATAGAAAGCCAAACTTTATTAGTTTATGATGCCTTTTTTTTTTTTTTCCCTTTCCAAGGCCTTCTTGTACTTAAAACTAGGTAGTGCTGCTATACCGTGAGCTTCTCCTTGGAGGAACACCGAACTCTGTTCCTATTATCTGTGCTCTACAGCTTCTCACTTCTCAAACTGGAAGGCTTTGGATGCTTTCTTTTATTTTTTCAGAAGTCATGGCAACACAAGGTGCAAACAGGTTTTTTGAGCCAGGCAAGGAAGCAGGATGTCAAAACAGATTTTGACCCGAAGAGCCAGCTGAATCAACTGAAACACACAGCTCCACAAAAGTGCTGGCAATCTTGCCTGGATGCTACTGTATCTTCTAGCGATGATGTGAGTGTCAAACAAGTGGATACCTAACTACCTCATCAAGCTTCTTCCCTATTAGGTGTCCACAGGGTGACAATTTTTTTCACCTTAAAATTGTATATAGCAGGTCCATGTAGTCTTCTCTATTGTTTTGTTGTGATTCTCCGGCTGAAAGCAGTGGAGAAAAAAAGCAAGCAAGTCTGTGCTGGTTCAGATCAGTAAATAAACACATAGCTCCTCAAGCCTTGCAGTTCTCCCAGTGCAAAGTTTTAATGCTTGTGTAGCGATGCATTCACCGATGTAAATGTGTCTCACTCCTGTCAAACTAGAAGCCAGTATTTCACAGGCATTTTTTTCTTGGTCAAAAAAAAGTGTACTCTTCTGCTCTTCGCATCTTTCTTTGTTCCCTTCATACAGAATCTTTGCAGCTCACAGATAGCAAGTAGAGCAATCTGTCCTTCGGGTAGGAGCTTTCTTTTTTTCCGTGTAGTTCTTGCCAGTATACCCAATTCTTTACTTTCTCTTTCTGTTTCTGTAACCCTAGTTTTTAGACCCTGTATCCGTGTGCCTCATGCTCAGGCTAGTCAAGAAAGCATAATTAGAACAACTGGGACACTCAGATTGTATTTCCAGAGCAGTAAGCCTCATTAATATCAGGTCACATGACACCTGGATATCTTTCTACAGTCTTTCTAAATGGAAAAATGACTTCTAACCCTAAAGCACAATTTCTGGTACCACCATCCAAAGACTGGACCAGTAGCTGGATGGATCACAGAGGTGTATTTTAGTGAAGTTAACAAAGATTTCTTCTACTTCAGGAAAAGATCTGAAATCTCTGACATTCCCTCCTTTAAAAGCAAAACATTGTAACATTTACAGCAAATTAGTTCAAAAAAATCACTTTGAATCTCCTACACTTTATTCCTTCTTTCCTCTGCTCTCTGTGCTCTTTTTTTAATTCACAAAAATCAATTATTCATTTCCATCAGGTGCTCAGCAATCATACATGCTGCTGCTCTGATGTATATGGAACTGTCATTGATCGTTCCCTGTTGAGTAAACTCTCATAGAAGGACACTCACAAGTCCTCAAATGTGAAATGCACAACCCTTTCCTTGAACTTGCTTTCTTTAACAAAAGAACACCAGAAAACAGGAGTGTGTGTGAATAATTATGTGAGCCAGTGTGAGTTACAGAAAGGTTCCAATGCAAAACACTCTCTTGCAGTTGGTTCTTAGTCTAGAAAGGTTGGGACAACCAGCACGGCATGGCCAGCCCTCAAGGCACAAGCGGAAGGCGGTTAGAAACTGCAGCGCTGAGTCCAGTGTGTACAGCACAGAACAGAATGACAGCAGTCCCAGCTCCTGCTGCCAGACACGGGCTTTTATTTGCCATATTTCAGTTGCAACATGATTATTTTACAAAACAAGTGACGGAGAGGAATGCAAAGCAGGCCATGGGCGTATAGCTGTGTTCATCCATTCAGAATCAGTGCACTAGGGATTAGGACCCCTGTTTTGTGTACCAGGTAGTGGGAGCTGAATCAACAGAACCATTTATTTTCCACCAGAAACGGTTCAAGATTTCAGGCGACAGACGTACCATAGGTTTACCACCAGCACATTTGAGTATTTGCCATTCCTTTGGAAAGCTAGATAGCTGAAATGGAAAAAGCAGCCTGACACATTTCTTAACTTAAAATCCGTGGCTAGTTGAACAAATCTGAGCCCATGTAACCAACCAATAGAACAGGCAGAACTTCTAGCAAACTGGATGAACCTTGTTGCTAAGACCTGTGGCTTTAGCAGTGACGCTCTCCATGCAGACAATTTTCCAACTCCCTTTACAACACTGGCAGTACTGACAGTGGAGCAACAGAAAAGCGCTCAGGAACTCCGAGTGCATTCACATCCACTTTTCTTCATTAACCACCAGATTATTCATTACCGTCAAACAGCATCTTAAATGGCACTTAATGAATCCTGTCATTGTCCATGTGGTTTGCTTATTGTACTCTTAAGGTCTTTCTTTTTATAAAATGAACACCTACCTACGTAAGCTTCTATCGTACTGTGGCCCCACTATTTCCCTTCTCAGGTTTCCTTGAGACTGTGTTAGTCTCAGCTGGTTGACCTCCAACTGTCTGCTTTTCCCATGGTCTTCAGCAAAACAAAAGCCAAACCCAGAAACGGCTAGTTACCTTACTGTGCAACAGAAAGATTTGCTGGGAGTGGAGAAGCTTTTCTCCACCTTTCTCCCTCTTCTGTGTGCCTCTCCACTAGCACCCTTCCTCTTCTTTCCCCAGGTTTGTAGTTCACCAGGTGACAGATGCAGGGAGATGAAAAAGCCCATTTTTTGGCACTGTTTTTCAGCCCAATTCAAAAATATTCCTTAGGCTGTCTTGCTAATATCTTTAATTTTCTTTGCAGTGGCTTTTTCATTCACTCATATTTAAGGCCAACTTGATGATTAGCTAAGTCTCCCTTACACACACAGAGCTGACGTTTATTTAAATGCTAAACTTTTTTTTGGAGGGGAGGCTGCTTATTTATATAATACCCTTTCTTTGTACTCCAAAGATAATTTGATCTCAACAAATCCCTAATCTCCATTTTGAAAAAAAAAATATTAATTGCATATTTTTAAAGATGATCTAATTAAGAAATTGAGATTGGGATCATGGGTCAATGGTTTCAAGAGGGAAAGTAGCAGCAAGGAAGAGAGGCAGGAATAAGACTTCTACAGCATCTAAAAGGCACAGGAACAACACTAAAGATGCCCTACAGCTGGGTAGCACCATTATCACTCATTCTGAGTAATATTATTTGATTCCTCATATTTTTGTGACTGTAAAGGTCACAAGTAAACCACACACGTGGCACCGATGCACAGCACTGGCCCTGGTTTTCTGTTCTGCTAATACTGCATAATGTTTGCACCCTGGCTTTGTTCATGCTTCATTTAGCAGAGCAACCTTTTTTCATCTGAGATCTTCTGGGAAAAATAGACTCAATGCCAGCTAGCAAGCTCTGATAACGATGTCTGAAAAGCTAAAAGTCATTGACAGTGTTTCTAATTCTCCCCTGAGAGCTAGAACACAAAAAATACTAATAAGCTTAATGACATGTGAGACTTTACTCTGAAATATATTTTGGAACGGAGTAAGCTGGCATTATATATTGCAAGCAGTATTTGGGGAGAGAGGGTGGTAGTTTCTTTAATAATAAAACAACTATTTAATAATTAAATATTGTTCAAAGGGTCAGTGGCAATCTCCAAGGCCCAACTTATAACGTAGCATAAAATACATGTATTCCTAGTGTTCCCTTGATTATGGAGTATCTGTGTGTTTCAGGCAGGCTGTGGAGTGAGCAAGAATTGTTCTAATTTTACTCAGCTCAGCTAGAATTAGAGGGGAAAATATAGTTCTAAAAAAACAGGGATAAAATAGGGTCTTTTTCCTTATTGCCAGGAACAGCATGGCACTGGAGCTGCTGAGCTACTAATTGAAAGAAAGCTCACAGAGTCCACAAAACCATGAAATTGCTGCTAAAGAGAAAAAGCCACCAATGGCATTTTACATCCTCTCACCTTTGGAATAATCAGATTTCTAAAAGGAAGAATAGGAATAATTTCACAAGGATGCCAGCAGAATGAGTGATAGTGAAATCAGAGGGACCTCTCAGCCTCAGAATGGAAAACAGAGACATTATTCTCTAGGCAGATGTGCCGCCTATCTCCTCCCCTATACACAAGCAATTTCATATTCTAGTCAACTGACTGGCACGGTCTTTCCATTCTTCCTTCTTGCCGAATTCCTGCAGTTCTTTCATATGCTTCTAATTCAACCAAATTCTTCAAATCAAAAGGTTAGGAGCTGCGTTTACCTAATTTCATACTTTGCAACCTTAGCCCCATCATCCTCCTCATCTCAGAAATGCCTGCTAACCAGCTGAAGAACCATTTCTGCCTTCAGAGTGCCCACACCAGCCAGAGTGGGTGGGGATGTACTCAAAAATGCCCTTGTGGACTTCCTCAGACTTTCTCTCACGTTCAGACCACAAAGGCCTGCCTAAATCCTTTTCACTTAAAACACTTTCCCCAATTCTTGGGACGCTCATTCCTCCTCCTAACTCAGTTGCAAGCTCAGACTTCTTTCTTTTTTACTACGTCCCTTCTCTGCTCAAAAGCTGCATTAAATCCCCATGTCTTCATTAATCTATACCTTTCTTTTTGTGTGCCTTGTTAATTTAAAACCCGATTTCTCAGTTGCTGAATTTACAATGGAGAGGGGACATGGTGGATGGAGCCTGTACAGAAGATCCTGGATCTACCTCTTTGAAGCTAGTCTGAATATATTTTAAATAAGCACAGGCTCTGCAATTTCTTTCCTTTGTTATCTGAAAAATGAATATGACATAGAAAATTCAGATGGCACTTAAAAAACTACTGAAAACGCGAATCTCTACCCCTGATGGTAGCACACTGGTTTCAGAACCTGGGAGTCTATCAATACAACTTTATTCTTAGCTTGGCAACCTGGGCCTCAAACACCACCTTTCTATTGAAGGATGGCTCCCGAAAACTGCCCTGAAAAACTCAATAGCATTAGATTGATTACAAAATGCTTGTAGAAGTCGGCAGCAATAGAATTCTGCTTGCATTTCATTCCAGGAATGGAACTCACAAATAATTACTTTTAAAAATCATCTCTCAAAATAAAAAAGACATCCCCCCCAAATGGTGCAAATAATATGTAAAGTCCTCTGCTGAGACCCTGCAATACAAAACACTATTTTCTCTATTGTACAAAGCATAGATAAAATCACAGAACCACTGAATCATAGAATGATATGTGTTGGAAAGGACCTTTAAAGACTATCTACTCCAACCCCCTAGCCATGGGCAGGGACATCTTTCACTAGATCAGGTTGCTCAAAGCCCCATCAAACCTGACCCTGAACACTTTCAGTGATGAGGCATCCACAACTTGTCTGGGCAACCTGATAGATAGATCAGGTAAAAGGAGCTTCCCGTACTTATTTTTTCTTGCACGTAGGACAGGAAATAAAACACACAAGAACTTCGATTTCCTCAGAACACCCCAGCTTTTGCACGATTCTGTACCTGACTAATCATAACAAATAGAACAAATTGGGACAATACAATTTGTATCCCTGACTGCAAACTAAGACACAGCTGGTGTGCCAAATTCTACATCTGCTAGCCTTGAAAGTATGCCTGTAAGTACACACGACTACAGATAACATAAAGCACTGCAGTACCCATAAATTATGTCTATTTGCCATAATGACCCTAAGTTTCCATCTAACAGGCACAGTAATAATTAAGAGTGGGACTGGATTATCTTCAAAAGCCTACAAAGCACAAAGTCCCTCAACTGCCAGCACTTGACAAATGGGAACAAACACTGTGAACATCTAAACTTTGTGTCAAGCTGACAGTTCCCATCTGCCCAGGGCTCTACTAGTTTAACGACACCCCAGATAATCTCAAAAGCCTGAAAGCAAAGGTGTGCCTTGGACAGTTCAGACATCTTCAGCTGACATGTACACAGAGCAGTTAGGGCAGGTAAGGATATGTCAACGCTGTGGTAGTGAGATACCTGAGCTGTCCCCATCTCCCTGTTAACCCAGTGGGATCAAGGTGCCATGCCTGAGACAGCCACTTCTGCTTCTCACCAGAGGGCTGACCAAGTGTCTGGGCTGTTTGGCATACTAGAGGTACAGGACTAGACCTTTCTAGGGTCCTCCATCCTGAGCCATACTGCCTCATACATTCACGATTACTTATTATTTGTGTGTATTAGTGACCTCTGTACACAAACCTCTCTGTTTAGACACTACTTCTCCTCAGGAGTCGCTTTGGGTGTGCTTCTGCTAACATGGAAATCAATTGACTTAGTTTGGTTGAACAACCAGGAGGTTTCAGACTAGTCTAAATCAATCCTCTGCAAAGGAGTGTTTTATAAAAAAGGTCAGTATAAAAGAGAAAGCAAAAGAAAAATTTAAGTAAACTCTACATCATTGTCCATAACTGATAATATGAATTTCTGATGCTACAAGTTTGTACTGTCATTACCACTATTTCCCCCAAACTTTTGGTCTCTTTTCAATAATCTGTGCTCTAGCACAGATGTCTTATAAATAATTGGTGCATTGGCATAGCCACAGTATAGAATGCTACCATGCAGAAGGCCGAGGCTGAGATCTGGCCTTGATATTTATGCACCGAGGAGCAGAGCAAGAGTTTTGCAGCTTTCAGGGGTTGCACAGGATATTTTGCCATTCAATGCCAACTGCTCATGAAATGAAACTTTGGTAGAACGAGTCAGGAAACAAGTTCATTAGCTGCCCTCTTTTCCCGCTTTGGTATTGCCTGAGCAGCAGTTCAGCTAAAACATTTTAAAGAAACAGAGAAAAGCAATTTAGGTAAACTTACCTCAAATCCAGCACAGATGCCATAGTTTTGAACACCACAAAAATAATCCAAGATTGCTTATCTGTAGCCTATATATTTCCAGCTTTTCCCTTCCCAGTGCTTGTTCCAAGAAATACAGAAACAGGACTACGGGGAGTATTCACACATTTAAAGTAAAATAAGTTCTCGATATCGCCTGTTCTCTGCAGCATGTGTTTCCAGCAAAAACAACTCCTCACATTTCTTCTCCCCAAATCCCAAGCAAGCATTAACCTGTATAAACCCAAACACCCCGTAACTGACAGCGTCCCAGCAATGAGAAGTTTGCTCTTTCATCTGCTTCTGCAGCCGGCAGCCTGCCAGCTTCTTGCCAGGGTCACCCTTGGCAAGGTTCCTCTGTGGCTCCTCTTTTGCCGCCAGACAAACCATTTACCTCCTGCCAGAGGAGCTCCTGCTGCCAGGCTCGGAGGGACTCCAGGTCCTCTCATGCCCCTTCCCTGATGACTTTTTTTCTTTTTGAAGATATTCCAGTGCTCATAAGGTACACAGATTTGTAATTCAGTAATTTGGTCATTACTGACTTTGAGTAAAGGAGAAACTGTGAAAAGCCTTTTCCGGTTGTGTTTCTTTTTCTTTTTTTATCAGTCAAAATACACCCAAATTTACCTACACCATAAAGCCCTTGAAAATTAGAGGTCACAGTGCTCAGAAGACTGCGCTATTGAACGTTGCTGAGCTGATCGTAACAGAAAGATTGTGTTTATGTAAACTGTAAAAACCCAAAGGAATTAGGAGTTGATTAAAATCAGCAGAATACCAATATAAATCATTGTAAAAACACACGCGTATTAAAAAAAAAAAAAAAAAGCTCAGAAGTATGTGTTTACAAACAGAATTACATTAAAAGGAAAATATTATGGTCACCATGTGGGCACAAAACACTTCAGACTTAATGAACCCCAGAATGAATATTGCCTGGATGAACTGATTTTTACCTCTCTTCTTTAATTAAATAATCACATATTCTTCTTTCTTCAAGAGTCTCATGTGGAAGGTAGACAGTGACTATTTAATGAGTAGCAACATTTTTTCCCTTTTTTTTCCACGCTCATGCCTTAATTACTAAATAGTGTTCTCATCCTTCTCTGAGCATACATGGTTGTAGAGAACTACTCGATGGTGCAGCCTCTGGATATTCATTACAAGACATGTTCATTAACAATTTTATTTTATAACCAACCTTTAGAGAAAAAGCATGGCCTCTCCCCCACTGTACAGATAAACAAATGAGGATCAAAGACATGAAGGTTGAAAGGGTCCGTTATACCAACCAGAGAGGCCAATCCGAGACACCTACGCTGGGATTCACTGCACCAAAAATGCAGGCATCTGTAGAGGAGAACCTGAAATAGCTACACCTGAACAACAGGCTTAAACTCCCTCTGCAACTATCAGAGAAAACTGGCATTTAAAAAATGCGTTTCACCTGTCCTACTTTAGGAATCTACAGCGAGATGAGACAAACCAGTCTATACATTTGCCTCACTTGACTGTTTTCCAGATCAGTCAGTACTACAGCATGTGACTGAAGAAGGAAAAACATATATAATCCTACCAATTAAAATCTACATCATAACACATGTGCTGCATGGCATCTGAGTAAGGCTGCATCTTTAATTCTTGTATTTCCCATCCCCAGAGTTGAACTGAAAGGAACTTGACAATGACAAGAAAAAACGTTCCCCGATATATACAAAATCTTTTGGAAAAGTTGTCACCAAATGCTGCTTCTCCTGGGCTTACTGAACTGGATCTTTTCAGAGACTTCCAAACGTAGCTACATCTGGTGGATTTTCACTGGGATAAGCAGAAGAGACTTTTCTGTAAAGGGTTTTCTCTCCCTCAACCAGTACCTACTGAATTGCATGTCTGTATTCCAGTGCTTCAAAAAGATACATCTTCACAAGGAAAAGATTCTCCAGCTATCTCATCACAGGCAAAACAAATTTCTCTGAAGTCTTTCCTGAAAGCGGCAATTTTGTCTGAAAATGTCCCAAAACACACCCCATCCCACCCCACCTGGAAAACCCAGACTCAGGCTGTTACTGGGGAAGGAGGCCACAAGAAAAACCTTAGTGTAAATGGCTGATGTTTTCACTGCTCTGAAAATCATGGCTTAAACTGTGAGGTAGTTTACAAAAATCTCAAAAAAGCCATTAATCCTGCAAAGGGGGATCATAAAGAACCGCAGAAAGGACACATCCTTTCATCTTTGCTTTTCCTTTGCAGCTGTTTTCTAGTTCAAATATAGCAGCTGATAGTTCTCCCACATTCTCTATCTGACCAAAGAATGGCAGAACGCAGTGAGACAGACCAGCAGTGCCAATGTCTTGCTGTGATTTACAACATCAAGCACTAACATTTGAAATCTGGTCTGTTATGTGAAATCCAAAAAGCGAATCAAATGACATGCACGGTGGCTGCTCATCTAAGTGTTTCTCTAGCATACTCGAGGGTGAAGGCTTTTGCTGTGATCTAGATCCAAACTGGGATGGACCTATAAAACTTAACACAAAACTGGTAATTTCACACACACACACTGTTTTCTCCTGTTAATGCTGAAGTATCAAAAGAGAAATATTTTTGCAAGGGAACAAAGAAAAAATGGGCCTGACATGTTTAAAATTGGACTCAATAATATTAAGGGTCTTTTCCAACCTAAATGGTTCTATAATTCCATGTTCTCTTCTCATTTCAGTAGACAGGAGAGGACTGAGTGGTAACTGGGTGCAATTAAACAATGTAAATAACATTATTTTTAAATAATATGTGTGAGAGTTAGGGCCCTGTGATACAAGTCCCTCCTACATTTCAGACTTGGGTTGGCTGTAAAATCCCTCTAGTAGATGTTTTTAAGCTGACAATGAAATACATTGATCTGGTGCACACAGTGCTTAACCTAGAAGAGTTCTGTGCTGGCAGAAGATGTTTTTACTGGTATAAACCAGGTGTCCATTTGGTGAGAACTGAGGAGAGTGGCAAAGAACAGAATCATAGAATCACAGAATCATAGCATGGTTGGAGATGGAAGGGACATCAAAGATCATCAAGTACTAACCCCTCTGCCATGGGCAGGGACACCTTCCACAACAGCAGATTGATCAAAGTCCCATCCAGCCTGGCCTTGAACGCTTCCAGGGATGGGGCATCCACAACTTCCCTGGGCAGCCTGTTCCAGTGCGTCACTACCCTCACGGGAAAGAATTTCTTCCTAATATCCAATCTACATCTCCCTTCTTCCAGTTTAAAACCATTACCTGTTGTCCTATCACTACAGTTCCTGACAAAGAGTCCCTCTCCTGCTCTCCTGTAGGCTCCCTTCAGATACTGGAGAAGCAGACCTTCATTGTTTATTTCCCTGTGAGCAAAGCTCTTCAAACATAGGACAGGAGCTACATTTTTCTCCTTTGGCTCCTACTTTAAATCCCAGCTGGTATCAGTAAGAGTCTTCTTACTGAGTCAAATAGGCTTGGACCAGGCCTTGGCTAACTTCAAGAAAGGCACCTGATGGCTGACACAAAGGATCAATAGTTCTTATTCTCATCCTAAACACTTCAAGTGACACACACTGCAGTGGCTAGAGATTAGATGCAGCTTCATGTGCATGCAAATTCTGTGGAGAGAATCACCTAGCAGAGCAAATTCAACAATCAAGGTAAAACTATATATTTAGCTACAAATGCAATTCCAGAGTATTTAATACCTGGATTAAGCATTTATTTTAAAATGTGGAAGTTAAATGTGAATACCAACAACTAGTTATAAATTGATGGTGGCCTTCCTGAGCCAAAAAAAAAAAATGGCAGGAAGAATTGATTCAGATTTTCTTTGCAGCTATGGGAGTTGTTGTGCCAAAATCATATTAACAACATAGGGGAAACCACAGGCTCAGCATGTCTGCAGTCCAGGTTTTCTTTTTCTTTCTCCCTCCCACCCCTCCATTTAAGCTGCTTAAACCCTTTAAATTTCAGGCAAGATGACCTGAATCAGCAATAGCTTTTGGATATGAAATAAAGGATAAAGAAAAACCCAACTAGGAGATTTTAAAGAAAGTGTTGAGGGACTTCCTAAGTAATATAAAACAAGTCCCAAAGCTCTGCCTCAGGGTGTACATATTATCATCTTTTCATGTATATAACCTTTGGATTATATGCCAGAAAAAAGTGAAAGTAACCCTGTAATTCAGAGGTAACATGGGTTATAGATGCATTTGTGTAATACAGTAGGAAATCTTATCGTAGAAAGCCCTTTCTTTCTCATTAGCATCCTCAACTCTGTTCCCCCATAGTCTGTCTCTTTTCTCCCTGGAGCGCCATTGCCTCTGATGCCCTATAGTCAATTTGGTCCATTGGCAAAGCCCTACTCTAGTTCCAATTTCATGCAGGTAACCTGAGGGTCTGGGTCACCACACCATTTGACTCAGTTCCAAGAAAGAGTGCTTTTATACTGCTGTGGATTCTGTATGTAAAAAAGCAATTTTATCAGCCAGGGAAGAAATGTCTGGAGGCATCTAAGAGGAAGGAAGAAACCTCAGCCTGCCACAGCTTTACCTGTAACCTTGGGAAGCTGTCATATCCTTCATTACTCATCTCTTCAGGAGGGCTCGGCATTCTTTTTTTGGCAGCAGTGAGCCATGACTTTACTGCTAGTGTCAGAATTGCAATTAAAGATGAAACCGGTGAACAGTCTAGAGAAGTACTCTTCATAAAATCACTGCCACCCTTTTCTCCTCCTCCAAGAAGGAAACAGGTAAGATTTAAATGAAACCTGCAGTCAGGTGCTTGCCTTTCGTTTCTTTCGAAGGCATGCTCAATTATCATAGAAACATAATTTTTGGGTCCTCCAGCATCTACACTGAAATAGTAACACAACCAATCAATAATAGCAGTCAGAATATTGGCCAGTTTCCTTACAAATTAAAATCATCAGACTCACAGGAGGTCAAATACCACTAATGTGAGGCACCAATGAATTGATTAAAAAAAGGGAAAATCCAATGATTTTTTGGCTGAACAGAGGCTAAAACACTGAGCATTTTTTATCAATACTGTTTCCCCAAACCCCTCTGATAAATACTGAGTTCACAGGCTGTGAAATGATCTCTTTAAATGAATAAAGCATGGTAACCACGCATTTAGGAAAAAGATGCAAAGACAGATTATTACGGGTGTTTAAAATTACTGTAAGGGAATGTGGTTTGAATAGCAAATGCACAGAGAACGTAACATTTCACTCATCGTACAGCTGAGCAGCACCATCAGAAGTATAATTCTGTGTAACAAGATCATGTTGTAAGATGTGGCACTGGTGCAACTATCTTAAATAGCTACGTTGATTTCAAGATACACTCATTCAGCCTAGGTGCTGATTTTCCCCCCCCTTACCTACATTTCCAGCTCAAGGGCCTTAGTACTGTCTTCTCTGAGCAGTACACATCTCCCATGTGCTGAATACTACATACTTCAATCTCGTAAGATCCGCTTCAGATCTCATTCACAATGGGTTTTGCACTAGAATGCCCTTAAGACAGTTCATATTCAGGCAAAATACCTAAAAATATTCATAATTTAAAATCCATCCTTTTACAACATGAATGTTCTGTAAAAAGATGAATGAACCATGAACCATAGTGTAAAGGGATTAAAATCTGCCCTATTGCATCTCAATTTAATCTCTTAGTTTATACCCAGTACAGGTGTTCTGAGAAATGATTTGTGGTATTGTTGGGTTTTCTCCCCTTGGCCCTAACCTGACACAGTGTATCATACTGATGAAGAAAAACCAAGAAGATGGAGTAGTTCACTTCTGGATTTTTTTAAAAACCTTCCTCAGGGAAAGTTTGGGCAGACAATTAGCATTTTCATCTCCCTGGAATGGAGGCAGAAACATTGCCTTTGCTGCTGCTGCTGCTATTTCCTTAGAGATAGGTCCTTTTAGAGACAGCTTCTGGGGTTACAACCTAAGTTCTCTCTAATACAAAGAAAATCAAATCTGTTCCTTAGCCTCTCGGATGACTGCAATGCCACTAAACCAAATCAAGGCTGGATTTTTTTTTTTAATTGGATTTTTTTCTGATTATGGAGTTTCTTGTGCATTGAATTGCATGGCACACACAGCAGACCCTTTAATCTCTAAGAAGCTTAATTATCATCCTCTTTGTAAAACTTTCACACCTGCACTCTGAATTTAAGAACTTCAGCTACCTGCTCCATTTGTTTTTTTTCAGACCAGCACAAATCAAGATTCTTCATTATCCTTGTTAGTCTACTGCTCACCAGGACGCCGAGCAACAGATAAGCCAACTTACTGGAAAGATCTTCCTGCTGACTGGTGCTATGAGCATGTAGTAGAGATGGAAATTCTCTTTCATGATGCATTTCACAGCACATCTGGATATCCCTCATGCAAAGCGGTAGGATTTGATCAACCCTTTTTCTCCATCTTTTACTAAATAGATATGAGGGTTATTTGTGCCTTCCCTCAGCTTGCTTGAAGCCCAGATAGTGGACAGGAAAGGTTATTACAGCAAACTCCTCCTTCCATCATTTGTTTTTAAATATTTACTAAAAGAAGCACAATAGCACATTTTTAATAGGCAGAGACTGCTTCCGTTTGAGGATCCAAACCATTGAATAAGCATCTAAAAACATACACCACGTGCTTTGTGAGGAGACAGGAGGATAGATGAGGAAGGCTCTACTTGAATGAGTGCTCACCATGAAATACATTACATATTTCAGATTGGTCTTTTTGAACTGTACACTATTTAGACTAACTGCATACAACAGGTTTTACCTTCCTGACAAGTCTTTGAAGACAAATTTGTCCATCACTCTTAGTACCCAGTTAGTAAAACACAGAACATTTTCATATACAAAGTGGAATTTGGAAGATCCACCATCTCTCCACCTCTTCTAGTTCTTTATGGCAATTAAATTGTATTTTTATAGTTTTCTTTTACAGGTACATCTCATTTCATCTTTTCAGGTTTTCTCCTATATAAAGCAATGTTTATTAAGATGCTTTTAATGAGGCCATGGTTTCAAAAGCACCAGAGAGAAATGTTAATCGGACCTGATAGAGTAATTTGTAACTTATATGGTTCAGCTAACCTCCACTTATTTCTCTTTAGGGATGATCAAAAAGTTTGTAAAGAAAGAAGTATCTGTAAGATTTATGAAATCCTTGTAAAACAGGACAACTCCTTCCTTCTGTAATCATCTACTAGCAACATGGCTATTAACTGTAACACAAATCTTAACTAGGCAGACAAAAGAAAGTGAAAAAACCTCTGTAGGGTAAAAATACTTGGAAATCAGACTTTTCTCATTAAAACATCTTGATTTTAATTGCTTACAACTCACGACTTGGCCACAGTTCAAACACTTGGTGTCATTTTTATTTATGATGGTTACCTCTCTCAGGCTGATTTTTTTTTGATTCCCTTGGTTATTTCAGCTGAAACAGGTCAGCTGTGTCTGAGAGCATCATTAAGGAAATGCATCCTGTTTTGCCCCCACACAGAAAATTCTGTAGGCTTTATACTGGAAATTCATGTTCTCTTTGTGTCTTAATTAACCCAACAGATCTGGCACAGAGGATCAAGAGAAGAGCCAGGAGGAAGAGAGAGTAGGACTTTTTGGGCAAGAAGGGGAGTAATTGAGATGAGAAGGTGATTGATCTGAAAAGAAGTTGCAGTACAAGAAACTTGGAAACGGTTTGCTAAGACACAGGGACAGCAGAAAGGGCTAAAGGAGAACAGGCGTGAAATATGCAAAAGGCCTTTACGAAGGGAAATTAGCAATGTGAGAGAAATGTGTTGGAAAATTACCCAAGCCTTACTTGGCAAAAGACAGAAGAAAAAAACTGGGCTGTAAGGAGAGGGATTAGCATGTCGGGGATTTAGGACCTTCTAGAAAGGAAGACTCAAACTAGGTCAGTAACAAAAGGGAAAATCAAGCAGCTGCTGGCATAAAAAGACAGTAATGCAGCTAGGAACCAGGACAAGAACAAACAACAAAGGAAAAAGCATCACACTTTCATGAGACAGGAAGGAACATGGGATCCTGAACCTTTACAGTACTCTGCTGTCAGCAAACGTCTCAAGAACCCACTGGCCACATGTGTCTCTCTAGTCTTTTCTGGTCCTTTGAACACACATGTGTCCTCTGCTGGACAGCTGGTCTGACAACCCAGCTAACAGGGAGCAGACCAGTGGGCTTAGTGGTTCTCACTCTTTTGAGGGCCTGTTTGGGTACAGACGTCACGTCAGATATAAAGCTTTTCCCACAGAGAAGCCTAGGTAATAATACATAAAAATGTGTCAACGCTGTTAGGGCTGTAAGCTCACACAGATACTGGGAAACGACAGATTGACAGCTGCAACACAGTGATACCATTTCATTAGACAGAAAAATTCTGTTTTCTTAGAAGGCCCCATTCCACCCCTCTTTTACTGCTCAGCAGTCCTCACGATGAATGAGATGCTGCTTCAAAGAACCAGATTCTCTTTATGTCACAATTTCTGTAAAGGCTGAAAAGGACATTTAAACTGTATCGGTCACTAATCGCAAGCATTTTCTTGTTTTACTATCAGCAGGCAGCAACAACATCTCTTGAGCAGACAAAGTACTGATGAATCAAGGGCCAGGTTTTGGATCTGCCAGCCCAAAATGCTAGATTGTTTTTAAAATACCACCCTGCCTATTTACCTCAGGTTTCCATGCTACCCATTTATCTCAAAACATGTTAAGAGGGTATTTATCTTCCTTTTAAACCAGGTAAGTAGAGTAGATTAAAACAGGTAAGCAAACACTGGAACTGATACCTGCCTGACTGATATCAATCCTGTTAGAGGCTCATGATGAGACTCAGTGAAGTCAGTGTGTCATACTTAGTATCAAGGAGAGATGAAGGGTTAATAGGACTAGACCTCACTTGCTATTGTGAAAAAAGAAGTCTAGAAAGCCAGAAAGCTCACTGGATAGCAGAAAAAATCACAAGCCTCTAAGTTCTCTGAAGGGAAAAGCCTCTTTTGGTGCCAAGGATAAGTCACATCCCATCTTTCACTAGATGAAATCCTAACGAGGCAGCGCTATGGAGAGAGAACCGAGTTGTTGTACATATCCACGCCTGACTGTCAGTTCGTACTAATGTCCCTGATGCAGGCATCTGGCACTGAGCAGAAAGCATAAATAGCATGTTTGATAAACAAGGAACTTGCACAGTAAGATGACAGACTAAACTGCTATAGGATGTAGATTTAAATAGCTGCTTCGTTTGTGCAGCATGAACGTGAATCGTGCGTTGGCCTCCAGGAGACAGAAAATCCCATGTGTTTTACCTAGTGACACATCTGCGAGTGCGTATTTCTGGAACTGTTAGAGAGAGAGACATCTATGCCATCTTCTGCCTTAAAAAAGAACCAATATAGCTGGAACGATCTTGGGACACTGAGGTTTTCTCCTTGAGATCTGCATATTGCCTGAAGCACTTAAAACTGTGGCAGGATTAGGGACTCAAGAAAAACATGGCAGGAAATTAATAACTTTGCATTCAGACAAGGATCTGGGCAGTGCCTTCGATAAGCCTGTGGCCACAGACCAAAGACAGAAAGAAAAGTCAAAATGAATAGCTGCATTAAAAGGTTATTATCTCTCCTGTGGGACTCATGACTGTGCTGCACACACACATGGCTGGACAGAGGCTGAGCAGGCAATCTCAATCCTGACATTTCCCAGCTGGCACCCTCCACTTTTTGACTTCAAACATTGTCTTCTAGCATAATTTGTGTATGTGTTTGTATAGCAGTATTTAAAGTAGAGTAATACTTTCACCAATACAGCTACCGTGACCTTTGCTTTCCACATGAATTTTCATTCAATGTGTCTCTGAAGCAACATAAGAGAGGAAGTGTTCTTTAAAGGTTTAAGTAACTAATTCATATTTGGAATTTCAAGGGATCTGGGTCTGTTGCTCTGTGACAGCCAGGAGACCTGCAGTTGCAGTCAAATGCTACAGTACACTACCTATCTGTTCTGTCAAAGACTTGTAAGAGACAAAGGAAATGTTAATTTTAAATTTATAAAGAAACAGGAAGAAAAAAGGCAGTCTGGAATCCTACAGGCTTCCTGACTTCCCTTTAACTTTCAAGGTCTTGCAACATTTATAAGGTTTATGAGGGTCTTGAGTCTGTCCTTGAAGTCTCTGGAGCTCCTGTTTCTTGGTTTTGTAACACTCTCAAACTCTTAAAGGTCTCCACGGCTCTGGATATACTTGAGTGACTCTGTTTTATGAAACTTAAGGGGCAGCCCATAAGCTCTTTCTTCTCTTATATTCCTTGTCTTGCACAAATTAATGAAAGTCTACTCTGGATCACAGGTTACTTCACCTGATGTTTAAACTGTACAAGCTTTCTTTCCCTAGTGCTCTTCTAGTCATGCAGAATTACTGAAGGATGAGGCAGATTCCTTACTCTCGTAAAATTGTTTTGATTTGCTCTGTGGTTTTTTGGGGTTTTTTTTTTGTGTGGGGTTTTTTTTTTTTTTGGGGGGGGGGGGGCAGGGTTTGTTTCTTTTGGGGTTTTTTGAGTGGGTGACTTTAAAGGGGCAAAAGGCTTGGACAGTGTTTGTTAAATTACATATCATATTTACTAGCAAACAATTGCATGAATAATTCCGTTTCTATAAAGTTGTATCAGTGGTAAAATAGCAAGTTCAGAAAATGGAAGCTGTTGCTCCAGCTAAAGGTGCCTGGTTCTATGTCAGGGTGACTCCGGCAGCTTGGGACTGAAAAATAAGAGGACCATATCTGTTTTTCAGAGAACAATTACAGGGTGACACATTCCAGCAAATCCATCCTGGCTCAAATAAGTGCTAGAACTGTTAAAGAAGCCAAATGAACATATGGAATTTGAATGTGCAATATGTTCCTTCATTCTTGAAGACCACAGACTAGTTTGAACTAAGAAACACCCAGTGAAGAGATGAGAAAGATGTTGTGTCTCTCACGTGCAAATCGCTAATAAAAGCTTACTTTGGTGCCAAAGTCCTGGCAATAGCTAGTAGTTTTGTTTAGCTACAGTATGCTTGATTCAAAGATTACCCCAGCAAGAACATCCAAGATGTAAAAAAGCAGGTTGCTCTAAAGCTCAGCAGCAACAATTTTTGACCTAGAGTTGCATAAAAATGTGCAATTTAAACTCAAGATCATCATTACCTTTGAACTCTTCTGAATATTCCCTTCCAGAATAAATAGGGAAGATTACCCAGGCAGAGGCAACCCCAGTTACAGAGAAAACAGAGTGCTCAGTAGCATCATGGCAGATTTTAGAAAACCTGAAGGAAAACTACACCTGATCTGCTTCCAACTAAACGTAGCAATAAACTTTTATTTCTTATTTTAGACAGGGACAGCGTGAATCGCTGTTTGCAGCGTGTTACTAGCGCTGCATTCTAATTCTTACTCTAACTAAGGACGCCTGAGTGACAGCTTTCAAGCTGTGAGCAGCTCATTAGGACACTTCACCCAGACTGCTCCTAAATGGTCTACAGTCTTCTCAGAATAAGTTTATAGTTTGAAATTAATATTTGCTGTTTGGTTGTCACAGGAAAAGATTCAGCCTGCAGAATTATTTTGTTGGTGGTGGCAAGTCAGTACTAGACACCAACCTGCCTCTACTTCTTCCCCTGCACAACACTAGCGGCACAGGTACAGTCATATGCCTCAGAGAGCTGCAATATTCAGACCTCTCCCACCACTGGATGAAAATAGGTGACCACCAAGGCTGGATCTCTTCAGATGTAAGGATTAAAGAGAAGGCTCCAGGGAGACCTTATAGCAGCCTTCCAGTATCTGAAGGGAGCCTACAGGAGAGCAGGAGAGGGACTCTTTGTCAGGAAGTGTAGTGATAGGACAAAGGGTAATGGTTTTAAACTAGAAGAAGGGAGATGTATGTTGGATATTAGCGAAAAATTCTTCACTGTGAGGGTGGTGAGGCACTGGAACATGTTGCCCAGAGAAGTTGTGGATGCCCCATCCCTGGAGGTGTTCAAGGCCAGGCTGGATGGGTCTTTGAGCAACCTGGTCTGGTGGGAGGTGTCCCTGCCCATAGCAGGGGGGTTGGAACTGGATGATCTTCAAGGTCCCTTCCAACTCTAACCATTCTATGATTCCATGATTACAAAGAGTGACAAAGCCCACAAAGTTTATGTTACTTCTGCAGAGTTTTGTGTAGGGTAAGTCACCATATCCATCTCCTCTGTGAACACTGAAGTGCAACATTATTAAAGCCTCGAAAAATTAAAAAATGTAGGTAGTTTCCTCTAAAATCAACAAGGAATACAAGCAATCACATTGCTTCGTGATTGGAAGAGATATTTTGGAAAACAGAAAGACACACAGAAGACTGCTACCTCCACAACTTCAAACGTAACTTATGCTATAAAACATTTTCTCAGAAACTATGTTTTCCTATTTTCTTCTTTCATTATCTTGGTGTTTCCAAACTCCTACTATTTCATAGTCCCTTTGGAACTATACAACAGAACTCTCCACACACCAACCTGGAAACACTTTCAGCAAGAAAAAAAAAACAACAAAACAACGACTCAAGAAGCTAACAACATCTCTTCCAAGAAGCTGAATTGACAAGTTTATTTCCTAGGAGCTGGCTGAGCAGGATATTTCAGGATGTATTTAAGCAAGCACAAATGCAACCCCAGAGAGTTCAATGGGACTAGCCACATCTCCTACATTATGTACACACTTAATTACCCTGCACAGAACCCCTTGATGCCTTTTTAACTCCAGTTTGTCTAGGTTCCAGAAACAATAAAATGTACAAGCTTCCCAGGTGACCTCTTGAAGATTTCAGGAGAGGAACCAAAATTGGAGAAAATATAGCGCCTTTGAAACAGCCTATGCTTACATCAGTATAAAAAGTCAGTTACACACTACAGGACCGAAGCTGAAAAATATTTCGGGATTATTTTCCTCATCTAGTGTAACCTTTACAAACCAAGTTCCAATTTCATGCTATCAGGATATACTTTGCAGCTCTTTCCAGTTCTGGTGGCACAGAATGCTACTTTACAGGATACAGCCATCTGTTAAGAGAAGAGAAGATACTAAAGCACATAACAGTACAATTATATCTGTAGGAATAAGATATTCTACTGAAAGTTTATACCACAAGGACCCTATAGAATGCACCAGGCTTACATAGTTTTTGGATTGTTGCCCCCTCTCAGCACACTAAACTACTAAAGTAGCATCAGTTATTGACAAGCCACCTTACCCAGTGCTCTTCCTCCTGCTTTAGCCTATTTTTGTATTCAGATAAACCCTGAGTTAGCACGGCAAACCGCTTGTCTTGTTAGTAACATAAGAGTTGGGGAATAGAGTAACATGCTGTTAATTCTTAAATTTCTTTTCATGGCTTGTGTCCTCCCTTTCACATCATTCCCAACCTTGACTTCACTGCTCTTCAGCAGAAGTGAAGATTCAAATTGGCACTGTTTTTCTGGACCAGGAATCAATGGATTAGGATGAGTGATTTTCAGCCTTTGCACCATGGTCATAATATAACTGCAAAAGTGAAGAAGCCTTCCCAACAAAATTCTTCACACTATTGCCAGAAAACCATGCAGGGCATGCAAAATGGAAAAAATCAAAACCTACCAGGGGCTAGCTAATATCTACAAAATTATGATGCATTCGTAAGACAGCCTTACTGGATCCCTCCTATCTCTTCTTGCAGACACTGGAGGACCACCATCCCACACATTTCTCAATGTCTGAGTCCTTTTTCCTTCCTTCTTTCTGACTCCACAAGTCTCAGCTTCTTCTACCTCCTTAAGTTTCCCTAGGACAACACACTCATTGCCAAGAAGGCAAGAATGACAAATCCAGACCTGCTACTGAGAACAAAAGGGAGACAGTAGAGTTTATTCAGAGAGAGAATGATACGAAGAGCCCAACTGGTAGGTACTGCCTGTACAGCTATAAGCCTGTAATTTCCAACTAAGATCTGTATCCTCCGGCACTGAGCTCCATCCAGGTAACACTGAAAAAATCAGGTTCCTGCCTTAAACCACCTGCAATTTGGAGCACAACAGAGTTTCTCATCATGTGGTCTTGTGCTCACAAAAACCTACAAAGATTTCTCCAAGATCGACAGTGAAATTGAGGCCAATGCCCTGCCTGGGGTACACAGGAGAAGGGAGATGGGAGTTTTCTCTGAAACACCAGCCTCGCTGGGAACTTAGTCTGTCTAAAGCAGGGGGTGCTTTGTTCAAGGAGATCTCACTCCTAGAGAAAGAGGAGGATAAAGTATCTGGTTTAACTGTGACGATATATAGGGTTTGGTCATCCATCATCTCCCAAAGAAAAAGAAAAAAAGATGAAAACACCTAAATTATAGTTCGCTTCAGGTTATAAGATCACCCGCATTTCCATTTTCCATGTGGGAAGTTTCTGCCCAGACGCTGAGCTGTCTCCACCTTTCTGGACACGAACCTTGCATGACTGTCCAGCAGACCTGCCAGACACCATGCAAACCTGTCACTCCATTCCTGATAGTTAAGTAAACATATATATACATATATATAAATACTTAAAAAAATTAAATAAATCTGTGTCTCAGAGAAGAACAAAGATGGCTGTTGCAGAATAAAGAAATATCTGACATTATTCTTCCATCTATTAATCTTTTCCAAGGCTTTGAAGTTTGACAGTGCTATTTCACAAATTCCTATGAGGCTGCTTTACTGCTAGGCTAGAAATCTGACTGTGGAACTGAGGAAGAAAGGAAGAGAAAAATCCCCAAACAGAAAAGAAATATTTTAGCCTGACCGGTGAGTGTTTCTATTTCTTGCTGCCATGAATTTTCTGTATCTTGCAAAAATGGAGGGGCTATGACAATTTCCAAAACAAACGGAAATAACTCAATCCCGAATCTTTTGTGAAAAATCATCTGCTCTCCTAGACTTCCCAAAAAACCTCCCATATCTTCAGTGAGTTTAATCAAAGTTTGTATAAAGCATAGGCTCATTTTTCAAGCCATGATTTGCCATCTCTGCATTTCTTAACAAAATTTCTCTTCCCTGTTCTCTTCTATGTAGCAGTTTTGTGACTTTTTAATAATATCTTAGCCATCCAGCAGCACTGGCGAAAGAATTTCTGTTAAAGCAAGTAAACCTTCTTTCATGTGACATAGAAGTGCTTACACTTCATTAACCTTTATTATAAACTAGTCACTGGAAAAGTTACTTTGCTAGAATCCACACTATGGTTTCACTCTACAAACCATGAAATGTCAGAATGCTAAATTACAGTAAAATACCGCTCACCTCCTTATGAACCCAAGATTAATGATACGGTGAGGAAGGGAATAGCAGTGCTACTAGGAGCGTAACAGGTCACCATCACTTCTGAAACAGCTCATCAAGAACAGGCAGCAAAACATCACGGATGGTTCTGAAAAGTAAAGCCCCTCTTCTCAACCTACCCATCACTGAGACATCATATTCCACCAGCAGAGTCGCCTCCTGTCCACATTGTTTGAGAATACTCATGGCTTCAGCATGTGTTGTGCCGAGCAGTCGGATCCCATCAACACTCAACAGCCTGTCACCGGGCTTGATTGTGCCCTCTCTGAAAGGAGATTAAAGGAATGATCTTCATTAATAGAAGATAAATTGATTTGGAGATAATACCATTTTTATGCAGAGCGATTCTCTTGCACCCTCTCTGACATCCATCCCTCTTGCCTTAACACTTAACATTTACTTTGATGGTGAGAACGTTCAGAGGGCGCAGTGGAAAGGAAATTGCTTTAATTGGAAAGTCAGCGACTGGAAAACAGCTTAACACATAGCTAAATAATCAAGTCATGTTAACTTGCAACTAAGCATAGCTTCTGCTTCAACATATGCTTTCGCTCTTCCTTGTCCACACAACTCCTCTTTCATACATATAAAACCACCTCCTCCCCGGATATTTTCTTAAAAATAAATATGAGGTGCAAACACGTGGGTGCAGAAGTGGTTTGCAAAATATGAATGTCCATTTACTGATTTCCTGAAAAAATATGCCTTACTTGGATAATTCCACTTTTCTTTTTTTCCAACCTAAAAATAAGTTGGCTATAAATGTACATTGTCTCCCAGGCATATCTCATAATGTATTCAAAATTATAATAGAAAATGAAATACTAACAAGAACTCAGGAGAAAACCAAGGAAGCAAGGGGTGGGAAGAAAGTGAGGGACAAAAGACAAACGCTCTTTTTAAACATTTGTTTCTCAATTAATGTTTCCAAGGTCAAAACTGTCAGTGTAGGCTACAGAAAATCAGCCTACTTTAAAGAAAATGCCCTTTAAATTTCTTTAATAGTTTTAGGACGCAGGTGCCATTTTTTAAAAAAAACCTCATAAATATAAATAAAATGAATATTCTTTCTTCATATTGATACAATATATTCATCGGGCCAAAACACAAATCTGCACTC
Organism: Pedionomus torquatus; assembly: GCA_013398155.1. Taxonomy (NCBI): domain Eukaryota; kingdom Metazoa; phylum Chordata; class Aves; order Charadriiformes; family Pedionomidae; genus Pedionomus; species Pedionomus torquatus. The sequence continues at coordinate 309,508 of VZRU01015896.1, read as the reverse complement.
AGAAGCTGTCCAGGTAGGTCACATATGAACTTACATGCACATTTACAAAACACCTTAAAATAAGATTACGACACCACCAAAAAACACAACAGGATTTTTTCTGAAGTGCAAGAGAAAAAGATTGTGGTGCTAGAGTATTAAAAGCATAATTAAGAGCTACACTAGTTGTCTGAAGGCTGCCAAAAGTGTGCTCTGACCTCCTGCAGGCATTTTTTCTAACTATTTTAGGTTGATTTTTGAAAGTTTTAATGGGAAAATCTTGAAACATAGAACATAATAAGTTAAAGTTCACACACACCATGATGTGCTGAGCCTCCGTGGTGGCCAATTACAGTTATTATTGTTACAATTAATGCATAAACCATGAAATTCAAAGGGAAGGGTTGGAATAGATCCACTTCACTCCAAATCCTAACTTCTGTCCCAAATAATTCACTTTCTCCATTTCTCTTTCTGCACTCCAGAGAAAGATGAATTGTACCTGTCAGCAGGCCCTCCAGGTCTAACACATGTTATTACAACAGGACGAGATTTATTTCTGTCATCATGTGCTCCACCTAGAAAGGGAAAAGTGAGAGGAAGCACACCTTCATTTTATGCTTTTTATGAATACTCATTTCCGAAAGGCAAGTCTAAATCTCGCAGCACGTAGACTTATAGATGGGCTAAAAACATCAAAAACCTGCCAAGCCATTAATATGAAACTCCACTGAATTTTATCTTAAATAAAATTGACCTACTGTAAGCTACAGAGAATTCTTTATAAAATATTTCTACAAAGTGATTCTTAATAAATGAATGTTCTTTTCTTATGACCTCTGTTCTGCAAATCTGATCTCAGTGTGAAAACTCACTGTTCTGCAGTCCTGCTGCAAAGAGAAAAAAACATCCATACTTCATGTATACTCAGAATAAGGAGTGGCCACTAAGGAATTTATATATTAAATTAAAAAAAAAAAAATTACATTAAGAAAGTAATAATTCATCATTGGGGTATATTATTTAGCAGCTGCACATTTTCTTCTGCTCTCTAAGTCAGTGAAACTACTTTTGTTGTACAATTCAGACTATCAGCAAGATCAATCAAATTTTGTACCTAATTTATACAAATTCTATATGCAAATCTTTTTTTTTAAGAACCACAATTCTTGTATTCAATGCTGATTTCAGTAGTAGCAGAATATGATCTTATGTTAAATAAAGTTTGTCATGTTCTTGCCATAGTTGTTTAATTTTTTTTTCTTCCATAAACAAAAATTAGAGCGGTTCAGAAAAGCAGTACATGAATGTATGAAAAAAGTAATATATAAATCACAGAGATTTTTACAAACTGCAAGCCATAAATCTTGAAATGATTTCCTAGTTCCATAAAAACTTATCACTTCTTTTGCTGATTTAGAAAATACAGACAGTTCAAATTCAATAACTCACCTCTTATTACAAATCCGAAAGTGTTCCCTTCTTTATGTAAAGTAACTTCCACGGTTCTAAAGATGAGACCTGATCCTTGTACAGCTAAAAGAAAAAAGAAAAAAAATACACAACTTAATTATTATTATTTTTCTAATTATACACATAGATTTGCACCGTTTCAAATTCAAGCTAGCTATTCTGTTTCTGGTCATACAATTGGAAAGACTCCACTACAGAACAGTCAAGTCAAAGACCTATAATTAAATACAACTCATCCTCTTTTTGAGAGAATTTTTGGCCAGATATTTTGCAAATTGTCAACTGTTTGGATAAAGAGCTATAGATGCATATAACAGATGAGGTATTTGAGCCCTAGTGTTTAAATTGTTGCATAATTTTGTTTTTCTTATAGCTGCAGAAGAGAGCCAGAACAGATGGAAATCCACAGTGAGACACAAAAATGACAAATGAAATTCCTAAAACTACCTAAGGAGTTTGTTGTTCAGCTGTGAAAACTTTTATTTGTACTGCTTGAAGTCAAGACAGTTGAGATTTTTAGGGTACATTCCTCACCTCAGTTTGCTAGATGAAGATGAAAAAACTTCATTTTGTATCATAAGGATTTGTTACTTTTTTTCCGTTTTCAAACTGTAACATGCTCCCTCCTCACTAGTAAGTAAAAAAAGCTCTGACTTCTTAGTCAAGCCAGTATTTCCTCTGTAGGCACTTAGAGGAGTGGTGCACAGCTGGGTTAGGAGGAGAGAAGCCTAATGCACAGACCAACACATTTGGGTGCGATAATCCACTTTACAAAATTTGAAACCACCACTGTTAAGAGACCAGCAGGCGGTTTACTATTAGCTTTTACAGGAAAAATGTTGGCTGGGTGTAAGAACTCCCTTTTCTAAAGGGAGAAGGATACTGGGCAAAATCACAGGCACGCACACTTCCCAGATTCCAGTGAGACAATGCCAACAGCACAACCCACAAAAACTCCACCCTTCTATAAAATAAATGTTCCGTGAGCAGCAGAACTAACAAAAACTTATGTCTTTTAATGGTCCTCTCTGCAATAATCAGTTTCCCCGTATCCCACTAGGATACCTCAGGTGGCAATGGACACCCCAGACTGCACAGCTGGGAAGGTGTGTGCCTTTGGCCATGGAAGGCCCCAGGAAGAAGTGCTGCCCCCTCAAGTGCTCTTTCTCTGAGGACTCCCCTGCTAGCAGACTCGTTCAAGTCTCTATTTCCATGACATGTACTGTAACATACTGTCCTGGTTTGAGATAAAACGAACCAATTTTCTGTTTTACAGTTTTACTTTCTTAGCTAGGCCTCTTCTAACTAGCTAAACTCTGAAATTAACAGCACATTGTCCAGAGCTGTTTTGTCTCACAGTGATAAGACCTGATTATACCAAGGGATGGTGCAGAGAGGCCCTTGTTTAGACTTATTGGCAGAACAACCAAGGCCAGGTAATTTTTGTCATTTGCCCATTGGAGGGTCAGAAGTGGAAAAGTGTGAAGGGGTCCCACCTGCAAGGAGGGACAGACAGGACAGGTGACCCAAAACTGACCAACAGGGGTATTCCATCCCATCTGCATCATGCCCCCTATAAAAGC
>VZRU01015896.1:250160-306462 GCA_013398155.1 Pedionomus torquatus | reverse complement strand
TTTTTATTTGCTCCTCCCCTCCTTTTTGCCCAGGGGGGGGGGGGGGGGGGCATCTGTCAATCAGGTTTTGGTAAATTTGGCTAAAACCACAACACATACTTTTTTTTTGGAGTCTTTCAATCCCTATTACAAAAGTTACTGCAAGGAACCAGAAGAACCACCCAGTGAAATCTTGTAGATCTAATTTCCTTATGAAGACAGGTGAAAAGACAGCCCTCCAAGGCATTGTTCTGTATTGCAGTAATTCCTGCTACAGCTTGAAGATCAAGACTGTGTCACTCAAGTCCATGTGGTTGTGTCCTTTTCAGCTAGAAACAGTTTACTGACTGAAAAAGACTAAATTATGGAGAGGAGAAGACAACCCCTGCCATCATTCCTATCAACAGAAAGTGCTCCTGCATGGAGCTCAAGCTGAGTCCACGCTTCCTAATCTGTTTGGTGTAACCTAATCTGTAACCTCCACTGGGGACAGGCAAAATTTGCAGTTGAGTGGTGAGGACTGGCATGCAGAGTCCTTCCACTTGGGCAACAACGATTTGGGTGGCTGTCCTCCCACCCCAGCCTCAGCCAGGGAGGGGTAGGAAGTCCTTAAGCTTTAGCAACAGCAAAAGGCAGATGCAAAGCAGCCATGGCTCACATTCCAGTTTCAAAATTGTAGCTGGATGCTCCTGCTGTGAATGCTGCCAGACAGGGAAGGAAGCACTAGGGAGAGTGGGATTACTAGCGCTCAGCCAGATTTAATCCATCATTATTAAAGTTCTGACATTTCCCAACTCTGAAACCATGAGAGTCCTCTCTCTGAGGGGGTAACTATGAGAACAACGGTAGAATTTCATTATGTGTGGGGCAGGGAAGAAGGTGCCAGGACTTCACCACACGACCTACCGGAAAGCTTCTGCGTGTAATCATGGCGCTGTATCTAGCTTGTTCACTAGAAGTTAATGGGAACAACTAGACTGCTAAATATCTCCAACTTTATTAGCTATGACTGTATGAAGAGGTCAGAAATTCCAAGGACTTAAAAAGTTATGAGTGCTACTGTAAGTTAGCATGTAGAAATCTGATTCAGCGGACAGGAGTGGCGGGTGAAACAGACAGAAGCCCACTTGAACAAGTGCAAAAACAATTACAGTTCCAGCAGAATAATTCTGAACTCAGCTGACTTTATTAACTCAAATACAGTTTTTTTGAACATCAAGTTCCCTTACCACAAGCGAACACTAATCAACAGAGAACATTCAAAACCTATTAAGGTAGTTGTCAGGAGATCATAAAAACAACCAAATATGTGATTAGACTACCCCTCCAGCTGCTAGAAAACAGTGGGGAGTTCATCTGTTTCTGAGCACCAAAGAGAGTGATGGATTTTTTGGTTTCTACTGTGAGCAAACTCTTTATTTAAGGAGACAAGAGCTTCCTAGCTGGCTCCGCAGATTTTTCTGGCCAAACACCAGGAAATTACATTTTCTCCCCTCCAGTAAGCAGCATGAAGGAGCACACACTCTTTCAAAGGTGTGACTGGTGCAGCCCCTTTGGTGCCAGGCAGCCACCTCTCACTCACTCCTTCACTTTAGGTCCCAGGTTTCCAACTCACCAGCTCTCTAGCTTTCATTTCATACCTGATAGCCTTAGTTCCCACTGATATTCTCCTACAGACACACAACCAGAGACACAAGCACAAAACGAGCAAAGGAGAAGCAAAGAAAACACTCAGTAGTGCTCTGTGACTTTGGTGTCAGTATAAACCTGTATTTTGAAGACAATCCTGCTCAGCAAGAAGCCCTTGTTTCAGTCACACAGTTCTTGCAGGCTTATGTATCTCCCCACGGCCTACCCCACTGGGTCTTCTGCTCTAGGAATGACATGTTGCCTAGAAGTGATTTCAGAAAAGACTGGAGAAGTCCCAAAGTATGTTTTTTATCAGGTGCTGCAAGTGGAGGGAAGGACAAGGCAGAGGTAGAACTCACAGATATTCACTGGTCTCAACTCAGAAGACCTGCCAGCAACAAGAAGGGTTCTCCTGCCCTGGAGTCTTCCTAATTCAATTCCCAGTACTGAAAATGGTAAACAAACAATAGTTTGTCAACAAATAGTTGACAACTCTGCTCTGTTGTTGTTGAGATTTAAGCTCCTAAAACACCTGAGCATTTCTGACAGCATCCTGCTGTACTGCCAGCTCTTTTGTGCTGCTGCTATGCTCTGTGATAAGCCAAAGGGAAAAATCATAAGAAAACAACCACTACCAAAAATGAATATCACCAACCATGCCCATCTCACTACTGACAACGTGTCTGCTATTCTGCACAGGTGTAAGTTTGCTCTGCTATTACTTACAGACTGGAGGCAGCTCATACTCCACTTCTAAAACAACCCTCTCGCCAACGTTCTTGAGCAGGCTGATGATCTCATCGTGGCGAAATTTCGTCAGGTTGATTCCATTCACAGATTTGATGTAGTCCCCTACATCCAGCTGGTCACTCCTAGGAAAAAGTACATGTTCCTTTTTTTAAAGACAGGTCTGCTGGACCAAATTAAAACCTTTAAACTACTATTGAGTGATGGTAAGAAATATTTTTTCCATTCACCTAGTTTAAAGCAAGCTGATCTTTCAAACAGAAAGCGGCATTTTAATCTAGTCTGGTTTATTAAAATTTAGAAGAATATTGTTGCATTACTCATTTTGGATGTATAAAACCAGCAGTACAATAAATGAGTTGAATGATTTGACTGGTTTGGGCATAGGATCGGGGAAATTATCTTCTTCATGTCCCCATCTTTCTCTCTTCCTTTGGGAAGTGTCCAAAACTAGTTTTTTTGGACAATAGCTGCCTTCACAGTTAAGACCACAGTTACAGGAGACAGGACACAGCCCAAAAGCATGTTCTGCTCAGTCACTTGGAATGATTTAGCTTAACCTCTGTCTTTTGACTTGTTTGGCTCATGAATAATGTGTTTCCACTGTAGTAGTAAGGAAGGTAGCTATGACTTCAGACTCTTAATTGTAAAACCAGTTTCTTTAAGAAATTAAATTACGGTAGTACTGTTGTCAGGTTTTCCATTTTATCTCCCCCCAGTATTTTATGCTTTTTCTTCCATTTTTTTGTTCAAGGACAAAAAGTAGAAAATAAAATGTATACAATTGCAAGAAACTTCATTAGTCTTATGACAACTTTCAAATATCTCGTTGGTATTTCCAGTTTTGTCAAAGTAGCCTTGAGGGAAGAGGGGGACCAGCTGTTGCTGTTTCTCTCTGAGCTTCTCCAGTCTGATGGGCTGCCATTAGAGATGCATCTAGTCACATATTTGTTAGTGACCTTTCTGATGCGGTACATATTTCTGAAGCAATCACATCTTATAATGCATTTTATGGCTTGAGATGTGGTTACCTAGCAGCGATTCCTCCTTGACGAAGGTTAGATACTCTTGGTTTCCCATCCTTGTCGATTCCACCCGATACTGTAAGCCCTAGGGTGGTGCCTTCTTTTTTCATTAATTCAACTATTGTTGAGCCCTTGAATTCCTCTGTTGAAAGAAAATTATTTGCATTATTAAAATTTAAGTGATAACACAGATGTTGCCTTTCTAAAATGTCATCTACCTCCCAAGAAAACCATTGTGTACGTTAATAAGAAATAACGTGTACATCTGGAGATTCTTTATGTTACAGTTCGCAAGTTCTGTCCGCAAGGCTCTGCATATAGATAAATCTGAGACATGTGTTCTGTAAAAGGTTATTAAAAACTACACCAATGTGCTCGTATACTACACAGAGCCAATAAATACAGAGTCTGGGAACACTTACAACCAAAGGTAGTTGTTTCACATTTTTACAGAGCTATCTTTTCTCATTTTCTGCTTTCTCCCTCTGACCTCTATGTTTTATAAAGTACTTCAACTGATTAACTAAATAGAAGAGTAAAAGACACAATGATATAACAGTACTAGAAAATTTTAGGTTGATCCTCACTTTGAGGCCACAAGTAGATGTCAGTGTTAATCAAAACAATTGAACACAACAAGAACCCAGATGGAGATTAAATATATCAGATCTTAACAGTTTTATTCCTTTTCTTATATGAATATATCTCCAATGTAACTCTCTGAAATCTCTGCAGAATAAGCATAAAAAGGAAGTGAAGGTCTTTCATAGTCATAAGTTTATATAGAATTTCCCTCACATGCTGCCTACTTAGCATTCTTGGAAAATGCCAAGCTAATCCCACAGACCTTGACAAATGCAGGTCACCTGCAATGGAAAGCCTTAAGCTCTTGAAAAGAGATGTCCCTACTGCACATGGATAGACAAGGCAATATACATATGCCCAGTTCTAGCAAAGCTGCAACTGTTTAGAAAGCCATGAAGCAATCCTATCTCATGTCCAGTGTTTCCAGTCAGAGAAGACCCATTAAAATCATCAGCTAGCTGCTAAGATATTCTGCAAAAATACATCGAATCCTAAAGATCCACCTAGAAAATGATAAAAACGTGGAAGGATCATCCATTTCTTGTCCTCTTTGGCATCAATATGCAGCTTTCAGGTGAACCGGTCAGATACAAACATCATATATGCACTGTAAACAAGCAGCATGTCTGCACTGCTCTAGTAATCTTGGTGGGGCAGCATGAGATTTAAACATGCAAAGCCACCCAGAAGTCAAGCAAGTTCCTTGTACATGTTCATAAATTCACCAGTAAGGTCTAGAATAAGTACTATACAATCAGCAACGAGGCTCTATCAATCCCTTTCCATGTTTCTGAGAAGATGATCTAATACATCTTCATCTCAAGATGAAGAACCGCTGCCTTGACCGAGAATTGCCAAACATGAGCAATACAGAGATAACAGTGGTGGGCAAAGGAAAGCATTCAGAAGAGCCTCCAGCCCTTGTGGAGTATCCTGTAAACTTTGGTGGTACTTCTAATAGGGTTAACTGCTGAATGTTTTGCAGATGTAGCATCATTCTATGAAATGTTTCTGCTCTTTTTAAGGTGGCTGACAGGCATTTTCCATTCTAGCTGATGATGACTTCACTTCAGTTATTTACATTTTAATTATTACACAGGATGATGTAAGTGCTTGGACAAGAATTTGCCTATGTTTATAAAGCTTCTACTAAGACAAAACTCTGAAGTGTATTCAGTCAGCAGCATGGGTTGTCAGAAGCAGAGAGCAGCATAGCTACCTGGTGCATTCTCCAACTTGACTGACACAAACCCATCATTTAGAAGCTATCGAGCTTCCATGGTATTTGCTTACATCTGGCCTTTTTGACAGTTCAGAAAGCACAGATGTGATTACCTGCATCTGAACATGTAGACATGTTGCATAGCTGTAGGAGATGCTACGGACCAAAGTGCTGCTTTCAGTTTTACAAAAACCTGCAAGTATTCATAATGATTACAAGAGTTAGTCATGGTACTTACTGCTACCAAAAATACTGTACATCTGCACCCATGATGCAACCAGGTCTTTTGCCAATGTGTCATGCTTGTTTATTTAAGGTTTAATCAATCATGAGATCTAGAGTCAAAAGAAAAATTCCCCTCTCTCCTCCGCCTCTCAAACTGACTCCTTCTTTTGTACATCTCAGTAGTAAAATCTGGTTGCCAGGAGCACCAGATCTCCTTTTATCTTCTTTTTTTTTTTAACAAATACTTTGCCAGAATGTGTATACAGGCCATCAACAACGCATTGCACATGCCTAATCCTTTGACATAGCATAATAACTGCCACGTGTTTTGGTCTTTTATATAGGTTCTAAGTTTGCAATGCAACGCTGGGAAATACTCTGCTGACCGAAGCGACATGTGGAACAGATGATCCATGCATTGTTTTAAGCTAGCTAATGATCACACAGTTCCCCACAACTACTGGCATGGAAAGCCATGTCCAAGTTTGTTCTTTCTCACCATCTATTCTGACAAGTTTCTGTGTACCTCTGCCAACAGAACAGGAGCCTCTAAACAGCCTTCCTTGGTAGGCAGGAGGGAAAGATGCACCAAGACCGTAAGGGAGTGCTGGTGGGAAGGGCTCATTGCTAACTGGCAGGTAAGGTCACCTAGGAGTACACAATACTTCCATTAGGTTTGCCCCTCTGAAAGGTTTTATAGATTTTTTTTGGTAGATAATCATAGCAGGAAGAAATTAAATAACCTAAGCTGGATTTGCTTATAAGAGACTGTTATCCTTGGGAGTGCTCTGAACCAGGTCTGTTTGATATCCCAGTCTCTGTTTTTCATCTTTGCTTTCTTAAGTCGCACATGATTACTGTTCTTATAATATTATATATTACATGTTTACTTATCTGCATTGCTCTGACATTATTATTACAGACTAATCCCATCGGAGTATTATCGAAATGCCCAATATCAGAACAATCCTGGGACTTCATTTCCAATCCAACAAGCGACTGCATCTGTACATGCTATTCCCCAACTAATGCAAGGTCAGTCTATTCTCTAGTTAACACAATGTTATATTGCTTTTTGTGGGTTAAAAATCAAACTACTTCATGTATCACCTCACTCATAATTCATTACTTATGCCAACCAGCAAACTCCTAATTAGTTCAAAGTCTCTGGGGGCTGTTCTTTGCTACAGGTATAGTAACATGAGCATTGCCTGCATCAGAAGGGACGGCAAAGAAGTTATTTCCAGATTTCTCATAATTTATGAGTAAAACTGGAATTGAATTTACAAGCCCTTTCCTTAGTGGTAAACTGGATATAGAACACGATCTTAAGAAATGTCTGCTTACTCCATGCCAGTTTATGGAGTATCAAGTATCAGAACAGCACTCTCGCGGTACAGCTCTGTGATACCAACCAAATGAATGATTCTAAAATTAAACCGAGTAGAGAAAAGATGGTTCCAAGTCTATAAAAAGCCCAAATCAATACCATTTTACACTTCAGTTGGAGAAATGCACTTGAGAACTTCTTCCCCTCCTACCACTAACAACTCAGGTAGCTCACACTAGGTCCTGCCTTCCCTCGGCTTGGGGGAGGTTTTGGGACAGCCCCAGGACTCCCATCACTTTCTCCTGCTGCGGGGGTCATCGTGGGCACAAGCCTGTCCACACTGCACCAGTCGCCCTACAGCTTTGGAGCATCCACCTGCCTCCAGTACAGGGAGGTAGGTGTGTACATGCCCACTTGTACACACACACATACATACACACATGAAGACAAAAGATAGAAAAGGAAGGTTCTGCTCCAGAGGGCTTCGTTTACATCTCCGGTCCTGTTAAAGTGGATCACATATAGCCACTAAACTCTACAGAAAACATTATGCTGCTGCTGTTTTCTTAGCTTCTCAATGTTTCTCTTAGGTTCGTGGCTGCAAAACCGTAACTGTGTGTGCCTAAATTGAAGCAGGGCCCATTGGTCAACCAAGACTATGAGCTGCCCTGCAATCTAGATGCCTACAGGGCTACTCAAGATAGCAAACTTCAAAGATAAGAAGGTGCTTGAATACGAGACTGGTTAAATCTTACTGTAAGAAAATGAATGACTGGAACAACCTGCAGGTAAGTAAAACCCAAGAAACATCGTGTTAAATTAATTTTTCTTCAAGGAGAATAGTATCATGACAAGGCTTCTAGAATTTTATACATGCTCAGACTTTTTTTTTTGTAATTTCCCACCTTTTGATGTATGTAAATAACATGTTTTAATGTATAAAAAGAACAGAAAATAAATTGACTGAGTAAATGACAGAAATGAGATTTCTGAACCTGGAATATATTCCCTTCTTCAAAAACAAAATTAAATACTAGACTACAAAAGTGATTTTTCTCACAGAACAACATTTGAAAGCTAAAAGAACTCTTAATCAAAAGTTCTATTGTCTATTTTCTATATTCCTACAATTTTATATCTTAATTTACATACTAAAGTAAAACTGAAGAAGATTTGCCTTCATTCCAGATACTGAGTATCCCTTCTGTATTCCATCCCTTCTGTGAAAATTTCATTTTAAAATCCAAGAAAATGCCAAGAATCTACACAATCAGGTCAACTGCTTGTATCTTCCACCTAGTGAATGAGTTCGTTGAGTGCAGCCAGGACAGGGCATAAACGGAACTTAACCTAAAAGTAAAAAAATCCTTGCTGCTATTGATTGTTTCCTACCAAAAGACATACATAATCAATAAGTAAGTAATTGGTAATTGGTAAGTCTGTTGAAAATACAGTCGATGCTGTCCTTGTAGGGATTTTCTCTGTATGTCAGCAGAAAATCTGCAGAGGAAACATTTTGCTTTACATCCCAGTAGACATCTCACGGTTTAATAAGAAATCACATAAAGATAAAGTCAATTCTTAAGAAAGAGATAGCAGTTTGTTATATTGGGGACATCACATCTACTCAATGTTTCAGGTCCCGCGAGTAGGTATATTTCTCTGAGTGTGACAAGAGGGATGTCAAGAGATGATGAACGCTCTATTCCTTGTTGCCCTTCTCCGACTGGCTATCGCTAACTCTTAAAACACCTACATTTTTATTAAAAACAGGCAAAAAAAAACATATCGGTGAAGAGAATCTGAAAACATGAAGGTGACCTTAACCTACTCTGTGCCATCTTATCTCACCAATGGAGGGACAATCCCCAAACCAGTCCTGCATCAGAACCCAGCAACCCACAGCAGAAGACAAACTGGCATGAGGTGCATCAGAGCACATCTACAAGGCACAACACATGGCGGCTGACGTCACCAACAGGACTGTAAATTTAAGACAATGTCAGTGTAGGTTGCCTTGGGTTGGTGGCTGGGTTAACACGAGTTGGATAAATCTTGCAAGGGTGAAATGTACTGTTTTCAGCGAAAGCAAGGGAGATGGGTAAGGCTGAAATGTACTGTTTTCAGCGAAAGCAAGGGAGATGGGTAAGGCTCAGACACTGGCAAAAGCTCCTTAAAACAGTCTCAGTTTATACTCACAGCTATTTTTGGCTGTGTACAGGGCATTAGACAATCCTTTTTTTTTTTTTTTTCAGCTGTGAGATGACTTTGCCACTACAGAAATATCATCTAAAAACACATACCTTCTACCAGCTCTGACTGTTGCCTGGCCTAGGCTTGACATAGTAAAGCAAATAATGATATTTTATAATCAAACACGGGCCATGATATACAGGATGTGATCACATAACTCACTGAAAACAGCAGGCCTGCAGCTCATAGCAGCACAGCTCACATATGGGTTCATTGGTTTCCCACCTAACAAGAGCTTAGTTCTTCCACTATTTGGTTTTTGGGATGTTTTTCATATTCTAAGGCACAGAAACAGATACCCTGGTAGCCAACTCTCTCTAAATGACAACTGAGGCACGCAACAGGGGTGGTCTTCAATTTAGCAACAAGCATAAGCATTACACTTGAAATTCTGTCTGTCACTAAAAGATTAGAAATTAATATCCCAAATAGAAATATCCCAAACCTGAAATCAAATAACCACCAATGGAAAGACAGTAACAGACAAAAAGTGCCTCTTCATTCATAACGACAAGAACCTCATTAATTTTCTTAGCAGAAGAGAATTGGAAGAAATACCTGACATACGACAGTTACTGATACACACCACAGTAACTTAAGCAATTGCATTTTTGGAGTAAATTGGTTAGCAGGACTGGACAAATAAGAGCCCTTCTATAAAACCAACATCTCTGTGAGTGGGATAGAGAAAAATCGGCTGTTGGAGAACAGCGTTTCATTTTTCACAGGGATCAAAGTTAAGCCATCACTACCTTCCAAAGGCTGAATATTCCCATCCCAAAGCCTACAGTGCAGTTAGAACTGCAGTTAGAACAAACTGTCCCAGCCCTTCTCTTGCAGCAGCACAGCCATGCTACCAGTGGCACATCTCCAAGAGCCATCACCCCGCCTGTGTCTGAATCCACCCCTCACAGGCAGGAGAGGCAGAAACACTTGCCAGGCAATGCAAAAAAATGAGGATGCAATTAGGCTGCTTTGAACTTAGAAAAGCAATCCATGGATGCAGTTGTGCGAGAAGCAGAGAGGATTCTCCAGGCTGACTGGAGCAGATAATGCAGACTAAGATGGGAGATGGGAGAGGCCATGAGGCTTCTCCAAGCAATTATGAGGAAATAACAGGCTACTTGGTGCTCTGGCTGGTCCTGCTCACTGAAATTCCATGATGAAATATAGTTTTCAAGTGTGTTTTATTGAGTTTGCTTTTCTTCACAATTGGCTTGCATGATAATGCCAGGAAACAAACAAACAAAAAAATCCAGAATACAGGTTGATACTCAAAATACTCCCAACCATTTCAAATACTAGCAGCCTAAAATTATTCATGATGTTACTTTGACAGATATTGTGCATTCAAAGACATCCACTTGAGTTATCTCAATACAGATGATGGCATCTGATTCTTCTGAGAGCTGGCACTGCCAGCAATTTTTGTCAGTGACCACTTCTGAATTCTTCTCTCTCTGCAGTTTGTTTTTCTCCCTATGTCAAGGCCTGAAAGTATTAGGCCACACACAGTCAGAACAATAAGCCCTACTCTTGCCGTGTTTTCTTGAGACAACTGGTCACAAGGCTTATGGATGAATAAAACGAATGCAAGTGGTAAGGAGACATGTGAAAACAATTTTCCTTTTCACTCCATCCACTTTTGGACTGTATGGGAGAACCCAATGGTAGGGAAAGGCAAAACCACGGCCAGTGACAAAATGTTTAAAATTGCCATATTATTTGGAGGCCTCTTATTTTTAAGGTATCTTTCTGTCACTCTTTGCTCATATGCTTCCTGTTTTCCTAGTTTGTGCAGAGGTGGAACATAATACAATGCAGAACATCTGTGTAGAAGGATATTGAAAACATACAAGTTTTATCATCCCCTATTGTATGTAATGAATCAAATCACAAGCTTGAATTCCAGTAAGTATATTGAAGAACAATCAACATTTTTTAATTAAAATGGATTTAGAAAGTAAGATATGTTTCAAGTTTAAGTTTCAAAAATTTTGAATTACTATTCAAAATCCCTGAGCAAATCTTGGCAGAGAAATTTAATTAGAGGGAAAATCATTAATAAAATTATAAAACATTAAAACATCTGGCTTCAGTAAATATGAATACTTTAATATATTACTGTAAGAAGATGCAGATTTAGTGGAATCACAGCAATAAACACAGCAACAAAAATATAAATATTTTATGGATTCACTTCCAACTTCCTCTCCATTTCCTTTATTGAGAAAATAGCACCGAGAAGAACTCTTGCTAATTAGCATTTGTTTGTACCGAGGTGACACTACTCACAAAAGCGTGCCCTGACTGTTTCAGTTTCTCTGCTTTCTAGGGTTACCGAAATGGATCAGGCAGGCTTGATTACAGGACTGACCTCGTTTGTGCATTTCAAGGCAGGAAGGAACCATTGAGAACAATTCTCTCCCTGATCTCCTGAGTGACACAAGCGAAGAAACACGAGATAGCCATATCTGCAGCTACAGATTTCCTTTTATAAAGATAGCCAACGTGGCTTTGAAAGCATCACATGATGGAAAATCTGCTACGTGCGCAGGTAATGTCTATCTGAACTGGGAGCAGACAAACCTTCAATCCCAAGATCTCATTACACTACCACCATTACATTCAGAATCTCCCTGCAGACACAGAACTGTAACCTCTGATCAAATCACCTGTTAATCTTCTTTCCATTTTAGATTAAAAGCTGCCTGAATTGCTTAGGTTTCTGCCATTTAAGACACGTTTTGCGGTTCCTCCCAGTGTTTCAGTGTCCTATGACTCCCTACCAGGTAAGTTTTAGCAATAGTGCCATTAGATCCCATTCCTCCGTTTGAGCTGTCATTTATTTTTACAAAACATACTTTCAGTTGCCTGGCATTGCCTACAGTTGCTACGTAATTGAACGTTTTAGTTAATACAAAACATCGGTTTTCCTTCTATGATGTAGAGCTGAGATCTCAAGTATCATGGCAAAATTGAGGCAGTTAGGATCAGAAAAGAATATAGTAACAGTGCCATTGCTCTTTAGATAAACTATTGTGCAGACATTCAAATGGTGATTTGATGATGGTGAATTTTCAACTCTGTGACGACTGAAATTTGGAGGAATAGGCCAGTAAAACTTTTCCTAGTACCTGGATTAAGGAGCAAGTATTTTAAGTTTTTAGGGGCCATATAGCTCTTTGTTTGTAGAAAATACAAAGTCAAATGACACACACCACCTGTCTTTATACTTGGTGGTACTGAGGGAGATTCGGCATGACAAAAGTGCTTATCAAAGTCTCTGTGTGGAAGATTAGACAATCCTTGGAAAAATGAGAAATGTATGAAAAAAAAAAATGAATGAGAACGAATGAGAAAATGGAAAATGAGAGTAAATACTTCCAACAGATTTTACCTTTTGTCCTTTGTGCTGAGTGATCATTAATGCCCTTATGGTTTGCTTACTCTCTACCTTTGTGGAAAACCACAACCCAGAAATGCTCACTTCTGGAAGATCATAGTTCAAAAATAGACTGAAAGAATGCATAGCTATGAATGTTTTAAAAAGTGATCTGATAATGACCCTTTCCGTACTTCCATCTGATATAAAACTAAAGTTACAAGGATGCCTTAGGGGGGAATTTAATATGCAACAACACCTGGCAAATATGACGCTTTACTCTGGTTTTTTTTTTATATTTGGTGCTTATAGTAGAAAAAAAAATGCCTGTGACAAAAGAACCATTAAGTTACTCAACATTAGGGATGAAGAAAAAATAAAGTTAAAGCCAAAGGAAAAGCATGGCTGAAGAACAACAAAGTAAGTTAATGGCTTATATTAAAAATTGCCAAATCACAGGAATAGTGAGGACATTTAAAATCCACAAGGATTTACTATTCTCATAAAAGAAGTTTGCCAACAGGGATACAAAAAAATAAAAAAAATGAAAAAAAAAAAGAAAAGAAAAGAAAAAAAAAAGGCATTTCTGGGCTGCTAACCTGCGCTCTGCAACTCTCTAATCAATCTCTGTATTTATTCCCTAAGGTTTAATGTATGCATAATGAACTAATGGCAAAGAGGAATGAAGACAGACACATTCATTTGCATGAACTAACTTAGATAGTCAAGCTTGCTGAACAAATCACTGCAGTGAAACAGTAAAATGCACAGCTGCAAGAAGGTACCTATGTGATTTCTTCTGTCATCTAAATTGCCAGCATATGCCACAGAATCAGCACAGAAATTGAAATGGCATCATATTAGCACCTAGTAATATTGCACACACTGGCCTGTGAGGCAAGAAGAACATTTTACATCTTCAGGTCACTTCAAGAAGCTGTATGCTGGTCTCAGCAAAAATCTGAATGTGACATCAACGTAAGAGGCTTGTATTATCCTGGAGCAGTCTTATTATTGTACGCCGCAGGAAAAAAAAGGCTTTCCTCTGTCAAACTCCAGAAGATGATGCATATTTCACAGGAAAGTTTTTTTGGCTATTCTTTCAACATTTCCTCTTGTCCTTCATAAATTTCAGGTGAAAAGGAACAAGGATGATTACACCTGCCTGCTCCTCCAAAAATACTCAGACATGCTAACTATGTATTCTGGTTCAAGACCATTTCAAACACACATCTAGTTGATTGTGTCCACTGCAATGGCCTCTTTTCTTTCAGTGACCAAGAGGTTAAGAATATGAAGTGCCTCTATGAATTGAAGAAATAGCTAAAAACTTCACATAGACTGAAACAGATAAAGATTCAGCTAAATAGTACTTCCTGGAGCATTCAATGACCCATTTAATTTCAAAGAAAACGTAATGTACAGAATCTTAACAAAGATGCAAAAAGGGTAAACTGCTAACACAACTCAAAGCACGCCTGTTGAAAATATTTACTTATCTTAAAGTAAGATTGTCTGTGAAAAAGAGTTTTGATGTCACTTTAATGAAGGCTGTTCTTAAACAGAAAGGAACTGCCTGCTTGTGAGCACCTCTTCAAGTTGCTGACTCCATGCAAACACTCATAAGATGTGACTGTCCCTGTTTTTCTCCTCCTCTGCTGCTAAAGGATATACTGCCAGATTTTTTAATGGAATACATAGATTTTAAATAATCTTAAGTTCACAGAATCACTTAAGGAACCTACCAGGCACCTGAATACAGAGGGCTCAGCACAGAGACACGTTATTATCATTTACAGTACAATTTCCTAACCAGAATTATAGGAAAAATGAAGGGAAAATAATATTTTTACATTTGATATCGTTCCATTTTGGTATAAAACTTCTGAAAGTTGCATAAATAAGTGCTTTCTGTAACTTTTTTCTTCTCCAGATACACCAACATGTGGTGTTTGCAAAAAAAAATAATCTTCTGCTCCTTGTGACCTGCATCTTTTTGCTTCGCTGCTGCTTAAACCAGGCTGCTCCCAGCTGCACACTGTGCCCTGTGCCCAGAAGCCTGGAAAGCCTGGGGACCCCACAAGAAACTAGTTCACAGGCAGTTCAGTTATCCTTCATCACTGGATTTAGGAACTACCCCAGCTTTAATAAATCAGTGCTTTTCAGCTGAAGTCTGCATCATTGTGAAATTTCCATCTAGATCAGTCACTGAGCGTCTGCAATTGCCATTCATTTCACCTGAAAAGGCTGGTGCTCAAATCTTCTTTTTCCTTGTATTACTATACGGTTAAATTGCTTTGAAAAATTGTGATAGGCTTACTCACATGAGTAAAGCAATCACGACGGCCTAAATCATACATTGCTTTCCCATCCCAAGTATGATATCAAATGTGTCAAACTAAACTAGTTGGATTCCTTAACTCCCATTTTCATCCACTTTAACACAAAAAAGCACCATCATTTAGACTTCAAGAAAAAAACACCACCAAAACTTACTCACCCCCTTTTTGTTTTTCTTTGTCACATTAATAGTAAGATTAATACTTTGATAGTAACAGCAAACTATTCCATTTGCTCCTTTTTAACCCATTAGTCCCTGGCAAATAAACTCAACAGAGATCCAATCACAGACTCAGATTTTGCAGCTTTAACTTCCGAAATCCTTGAGGATGTCTATCCAGTCCTTAACTTGTACCATACACTCAGATTTAACAGCTTGTTTTTTCCTAACTTACAGCCTATCCTATAGTTTGGCATACATATAAAGGATACCATATGCCAAACATGCGACCATGTTTAGCATTTCTGCTGTTTTTATAACATCACTTACCTTAGCACTGTTAATGAATATCATACTAGTCTGATTTACAGCAGCAAAGAACATCTGGCATAGCAGGATTTGATTTTACTCATAAGTGTGCAACAAACAATTCGTTAAAATAGGCAGAAAGATCAGCATCATCTATAGGCATAACTTGGGATTTCCGAAGGAGAGCAGGAGAGTTGACTGATGGTATCTAGTACAGCACAGAGACATTTATCTAAGCTGGAAGATCCAGAATAATCACCAATTGTAAATGTTTCTAGACAGGACCTATCTTAATTTTCAGAATTTAGCTTATTCTGAATGTCACATCCTCCAAGATTTTTTTTGACTTAAAACAGAAGGCAAAGGTGATTTTTGCCTGAACAAAACTATCTAATAAACACATTTGCCCTAATTTTGTAAAACATGGTCAACTATTGTATGGATTCTTTTTCTAAGCCCACTCTGCATAAATGTTTTGCAATAAGGGCAAAAGCCTTTTCTGCTATGGGCAGATTTACAATAAAGTCATAATGGGGGAAAACAGGAGCCAAATAAATTTAGACTGATGTGTCTATCAAAAGAGAGACAGCACTTCTGGCTGACATCAATTTGGCCACTTTGAGGCTTTGCTCATTTACAAATACTGCAAAATCCTTGCTTCCAACCAACCCAGCTTCACCAGCAATATTTTCCTGGAAACACTTAGTTTTTATTACAGGCATTCGGTAAGATGTATAGAGTCTTTGCTCTGGATTTGCTTACCCTTCTTGGTTTAGCAAAGTCTGGAGCAATTTGTCTTCAGGCCATAATAGGTCTGCATGTTCATCATGTTTTTCCCCAGTGAATACCCAGGACTTATGACAGAGATAGAGATACCATCATAATGTTAACTGCTACCACCTGATAAGAATATCTGGTATTGGTTATAGTTTATACTGCTTAATTTTAAATCACACACGCATTTGAAAAATGCAAGATAATGCTCCGATACCTTCTGATCCCTATGTATTGACTATTGGTCAATGGTACTTTTATATGGTAGTGGATATATTGAAATGTGCATTGGATCAGCGTATAAAATTTTCTAGACTCTACTCCAACTTTGTCCACAGAGAAAATTAGAATGATAAAAAGTATCCACAACTTGTCAAAAATACTCCGGGAGTCCCAACATGCTTAAATCAGACCATGAAAAGTACATCTTACCACAGATTGTAATCATGTCCAGCTATCGTCCTAGCTGGCTAGCACTGAAGGCAGACTGACTTAAACAGCTTGTCTATTATTTTCTGTGATGTGGGATTAAGTAAGTCGAGCTCCATGATTTTTATTATGTTCCTATCTACTATATGCTCTCTATTGCATCATTACCTTTTGTTAGTGGCTAAGGAATAAAGCCCTTGGATTTTTATGGCCTCATTAGACTTAGGTACCATCCTTATTATAAAATCGCAGAAATTCATTACTAGGCATCTGGTTTGTAGCTACAAGTTTGTAATGGCTTTAAATACACTTGCTAAATTTTCAATTCCAGAACTAATGACCTATCTTTTACCCAGAAGTCAACCTGAAAACTTTTTGCAAGACCATATGTTTTTACTTCCCTGTGAATATGTTCCATGCAAGTTATTTAGAAATTATTATTAATTTTAATTGGACTGCAGCGTTAGTTATTCTTGATATATTTGGTCTATTTTGCTGCAGTCTTGATCCAATGGCATGATTTCCCTATACAACCTCTATCAGTTTTTACTTTTCACTTTCATTTACAAAAGGAATATTTGGGGGACCAATATTCACACTGTATTATCAGGTATGATCACTCCTGGTTTGTCAGTAATGTCTAAAATTCAGCTGCAAAATGTCATTTTTAAATGACATTGAGTTTTCACTACCACAAAGGTCAATGCTCATTTTCTGAATCATTTATCTGACAAGTATTTGGGGTCACAATGTCATCTGATATGGGAAGAAGGTCTTGGTAGGATCATGTCTGAGAGTTAACTATTAAGCTGGGCTCGTTTTGCTTCACTGATAAAATCAATTAGCATTGAAGACTGGCACTTGTTCCTGCTTAGATTGATATTCACAGTGTCCTTCCACCAATGTGAATAAGAGCACTGAAATCTCTTGATTTTGGTCTCAATGTTATTTTAACCTATTAAAATACTCCTTGTTTTGCTTTTTGTACTCTTTTCAGTTTGTTAGTAAATGAGACTTTACTGAAGAGCCTTCTTTATGTATCTATTCACACATTAGTGGATTGCCATGACCAAGCTGGTACAAAGTGAGAACAAGAGCTGCAATTCGGGCACGGACAACAAAGAAAAAAGATAAGCATCAGCATTCTACTAGCCTGTATATCACCTGCAAAGTTAATAAAGTCTCCCACTCTATTAATGTAAAAGGTATGAAGGGACGTATGCACTTATCTATATAAAAAAGTCAGGTGCCCAGTGAATAAATCATGAAATTAACATGGACAGAAAAAGGATTTGAGAATCCTGATAGGTGATCAAAAATCTCACTGGACAGAATAATTAATGCAAACCATGAATATATAAAGACAGCTGTGTTTTACACAGCAACACTTAGTACATCATTGTATTTAGTGAAGTAGTGACCGACACTGGGATGCTTTATCTCACTCTTGTGGCACGATTCAACAAGTTTATTATTAACCAAAGAGAGGGTGGAAGAGTTAGAAAAGAGCTTTCAGAATAAAAAAACACGCCTGGGAGCAAAAGACCCAAGACGCACCACTTGTTTACTTTTAAAAAGGGACAATTAAACAGTGATTTCATAATGAAGTACCTATAAAGAATGAATTGAATTTTGATGAAAAATAATCTTCATCACAAATGAGATGAAGCTGAAATCACACATACTCAAGCTAGAAATAAAAGCAGTGAGCCTAATTAACTACAAAAGGCTGCGACAGATTTTGTATCACTGACAACCTTAAAAAGACTGAATGTCGCTCTAAAATATAATTCAAATGCAAGTTGAAATCTAAGTAAATCCAGGGAAGTTGTATGTTTAGTTTAGATGGTCACCAAGGTCTCTTCTGGCCCATGAACTCCATGGAGATTCACAGTAAATACAGTAAAACCTGAAAGGAAGAGCTCTTTGTTCTTACCACAAACAAAAACTTAGTTTGCAATGATGCTATAATTAACTTGTGGTATTACAGCTCCCACACAAAACAGACATACCTAACTCTTTTATTCGACACTACCGGGCACGAATTTGTATCTCTGTCTGCCCCACATACCAGGGATGAGATGAGGAAGACACACAAGCACTAAAATCTCTTTCCCTGTTTAGATTCTAAGAAGCATGAAAATGCTATTAAACAAACAAGCAAAGAAACAACTCTTTCTCCATCCACATGAAACACTTGAAAACATTTCTTATTGGCAAAATGGGCATACAGTCTTGTAACAAAAAAATAAAATTAGATTTTGATGTAAAAGTCAAGTTTTACAGTGAGAGCTAGAAGCTTGAACCCATTAATAGAGCTGAAAAGAAGAGGCAAGCTATCATCCTGATCTGGGCTAGCACATTTTGGTGTGATGGTGCTGTTTTCTTGGTAGGCGATGTATTATTTCCTTGCTGTCTTCATGCCCTGAATTTATAATCACTGAAGAAACTGAATGGGAGATTTAAAAAAAAAAACAAACAAACAGATGGAAGGCATGTTTTAACTCCTTTAAAGAGGTATCGGAAAAAATGGAAAATACATTAGGAACATCATTTTCAAAAATCAAGTTATTTACCTATAACTGTAAAATAAAAAGAATTTATCGACTGCAAAAAGATCCATCCGAGTAGGTAAATGGTAAAAAATTATCTTCAGCTTCTCAGATTAGCAAATTACTCGGACCTTAAAGGCACGTGGCTGGATTTCTTTTGCTAGTCAAAGACAGCCAGTCTTGTGCAGTGGGACACAGTACTTCTGAAAGACAGCCATGTCCTGCTAAGGTCAGACTAACACTCCATCTGGTCTGGCTCCATACTGGAAAGCAAGAAAAGGAGGTCCTGCTTAGGGAGACGATGAGAGCCTGCCTCCTTTGTCCAGTCCAGTCCTGCCACAGATCCCCAATATGAAGCACTGTAACACTAGAGGGTACAATGCTCCTCAGTCTTTGTAACAGTTACATACGAATCTCTTGCCAATTTTTTCAGTCCCAGCTGACTCAGTCTGCATCTGTGGGTTTACTGCCTGCTCTTCCTCCATAGTGATACCAGATCCGGGAGAACTGCCTTGACTGAATGATGCAGAAATCAGTTCTTCTGTTGAATCCGCATTTTTGTTCTAATTCTGGACTAATAAAAGTCTAGATAGGACGTCTAAACAGATTTCCACCCAAGAGAAAAAGACACTGCCCAAATTTTTTAAAATAAGTTTTCCTCACTTCTGAATAGACCAGGGAACCTGAGCATTCCTCATGGATCTTCTCATGTAATATTATTTTTTGTGGAGACGCCCTCCTTCCATGCCCATGAAAACCCGGCCCTGCTATCCTGTAGAAAAGTAGTGGTTTTCAAGAGGTCAGTACAAAGCTTTAGATTCTCAGTTACCTAAAAGAACAAAGAACCTCTGGTAGCTACAGTGGGCTGTTCTACTCCACAAGGGTCAGTTGAACAAATTTCAGTTTCACAAAATTTTACAACTTCTTGTGGACAGCAGAGATTATTGGGACTGATTAGTCTTGAGCTCAGCTGGGAGTGGACGGTGACACAGTCACAGGGTTACAGATGTCCCCATGCTTGTCACCTCTTGTCATGACCTTCAACAAGCATATGGCTTTCCTTCCTCTTTCCAAACTCAGCCAGCCTCTCCAGCTTCTCTTCCAGAGACTCTCCTTACCTCCGTTCCTCTCTTTCAAGCCCAGTCTTGAGCACTTTTATTTGGCTTTTCCTAGCTTCTCTCTCCTCATGTGTCCTCTACTGCCTCTCCTCTCTAATTGAAGCCTTTAGAGGAGAATACATTTTTAGAGGAGAAAAAAAGACTTCACCAGCACTTTGATTAAAGTGAATGAAACCAACCATCACAAGGATCTTTTCCCATTGTGGAGCTCAGAGAGCATGCCAAAGCTGTGCAGGAAAACAGCTGGGAGATGGGACCCCCCAATGTCAGGAGACATACCGATGCTTTCCAGCCTTTTTTCAGGTCCCAGGAGCCCTTGAGAAACCCTTTGGTGTCACAGTGACAGCCAGGCAGGTTCTAGGGACTTGAGCTTTGAACTAACAAATGGCGAAGTACCTGCACATGTACACACTGCAAACACATTTGCTGAATGCAGAGTGATTCACTCAAAATTGCCAGCTTTGCCCTAAAATGTGTGTGTGCAAGGGCTAAATAACTGAGGTTTTTAATGATGCTATAGATACTATATGTGGTTTCATCCTCATCATATTTCATATAACTGAACTGATTTTGCTGGGAAAAAAACTGCAGCTGGAATAACTGAATACATTTTATTCTCGAGGGCTTAAGTTTGGTAAAATTGTATGCAACTAAATCCAAACACCCATAAATGAAGGTGATTGGTACCATCAGCAACAAATCCTGCTATTGGCTGTGTCCATAATCAACTTTTATATAGAAGTGAAAATAGTTTAAAGATATTTAACTTTTCAGACCTCATATCAGTTGGATATTTGAAAAAGCACAGCATTCCTTATGTACAGAATTGCCTTCAATGCATTTTCTTCCTCATTTATGCTGAAAGGAATAAAATTAGATTGTTCTCTATCCTAATCCCTTTCAGTATTGAAAAGCACTAGCATGGCAATAGATCTGCAAAGAAAATGCATAAATAAAACATCAGTTATATCGTTTAGGTAAGAACTCAGAGGGTTTTTTTCATTTTCTACAAGACCCAAATATCTTCTGGGTTTATCTGCGTACGGAACATGTTTACATGAATGACACAGATGAAAACATTCCACCAAAGTTCATTTGGTGGAAGGGAGGGAGAACAAGGAGGAAATCTCACTTCTATCAGCACTAAATACGCAAAAACAAATTCAGGAATTTCCAGTGTCAATGGGAAGGAAAAGATATGTAGCTCTGCAGATGCTCCACAGATCATTTGATAAACCTCCAGCAGGTTAAACAAACACACGGGGTACACCGTAAATGATACAGCAACTGCAGCCTCTCATCAAACATGAAAATCAGCAAATGACTTTGCGGATATAATAAACACCTCAAGTGCAGAAAAGCTTACTAGCCTGTGATCTGCATTTCACAGGTCAAAACACTTGCTTCTGCTAGGAAATCACCCAAGATAGTTACCATAATAACTGTGACTGCAGAGGTTACTGCTAATGGGTTTCGAAATGCTAAAAAATCTCGTTAGTGGCAAATTTGAGCATTCTGTTCTGATTTTAGAAACTACACTGTAAAAGTAAGTGCCTATGAGACAAATGCAAATTGAGGGGAAAGAAGTGCTTTTGTAGATGCACACTTTAACTTCCTAATCCAGCCTTTACTGATATATATCTGCAGTGAATTCTTTTTTTTCCACAACGAGAACAATGGAAAAGGTAGGAGGTGATGTCGTGACAGGTTTCCTGGGGCAAATCATGCTCTTCATCTGCAAAGCCAGTTAGCCAGTGAAGACTATTTAGTAGGGGATGAAGGAATGAGTAAGAAAGCACTGCATCCATGAAACTGGAGTGCTTACGAAATCAGAGGGAAGCTGAAGTCAAAGGCAAGGCAGGTTTGTTCTGATGAGCCTGCAAAAAGCAACTGAGGTGTTCGCAAATTAAGCAGCGTAGCTTGAGAAGGTGGATGGCCCACAGTAAATGATGCCAAGGTGGCTGCTGAAGTTAGCACCACTAAATCAAAAAATAACAGGATCGTTTTCATCTTGTGGTGTTTTACTTGACACGGGAATCTGAAGGAATTGGACCGAGCAAACTGCAATCATGAGAACAGCTATTTTTGAATACACACTGTCTTGCCAAGACCATATTAATCCCAGAGGAAAATAAAACTGGCTCTGGATGTGTGTTTGCATATAGGTAAACATCTACCAGCTGGGCACGGACTGTCTGTCTGTCACATACGTCAGTCACTGGGAACTTGCCTCAGATGTTAACAACTGAGCTACAACAAGAATAATCTGGGAGCCACCTTCCCTCCTAAGCAGCATCATTTAATGAAACTTGTATCCTTTGATCATATCAGAAATCTTTAACCTTTTTTTTTTTTTTAATCCGTGTGGATTTTTTTCCAATTCCTCCTATCTCTCTGTATTGCTTTCTGTATTTCTCCCTTATTTCTGAGATTATCTTGTCAAAGAAAAATAAAGTACATCATACATCATCTATCTATTCTAGTATAATACTATGCCATACAGATCTTTGCCTTATTTAAATTGTAGCACAGGACACACACATTAAATTCAACTAACGCAATTTTCTACTGGCAACTAAGCACATGCTAACTGGATCACGGGCTCTGTCTCTGAACTGTAATCTCTACTGGATGCTGGAATCACATATATGTATTTTAACTCTCAATTATTTTCTTGTTTCTTCACCATCTTTGCTTGTTTTCCTATAGTAATGTATTTTTATTTTCAGGATTAAATGGACACATCGATATGTTACAACCCCCCAAAAATCACAGTGAAGAAAATAGAGTGGTCTTTAAAATTCTTCAGCTTCCAGCTGACCTACATTCAAGTTGATTAGTTGTGGGCAGTAGACAAACCCCTCAGGAAAGCCACACTTGGTGTAGTCTGAGACAGAATATGAGCATTTGCTGGTCAGGAGGTTGTGGGTCATGGAGACACAAAAAAAAGTTTACTTCTGTGTTTTTTTAAACAGCTAAATAACACCTGTACGTGTTTAGAGCCAAGGATTAGAAGAAAACTGCCTTACTGCCTTCTACTGACAAATACATTGTGTATTTAAACATTTTGGAGCCTGAAAATTCCCAGGACATTAATTATTGTTTTATTACAATAATTTAGTATTTCATGACTTCTCCTAGGAGTATTTTGTGTCCTAAGCAATTACTGAGGACACTACATCATACAGTAATTATTTTTTTAGTATCAGCTCTGTAAATATTATCCTTGCAAGGCATTTTAAGGTTCTTTGATTTGCGTGTGCTCTCTTCTAGCTCAGCAGTTCAAAATTCAGCCTACCCTAAAATTATATTTGTTTAACATTTCATTTTTGCATTTAAATTTTGTTACCAAACTTTCCCAAAACAAGGCTACAAAACTGCTGATAACAGCAATCCCAGAGCTTGAGCCGCTGCAGAGGACGGGCTCAGGGCTGTACATTTACTCTGTGTTCTCCCTCCAGTTTGATGGCTAGCCCTGTTTTTTGAGATCAAACACTGTGCTGAAATAGGAAACCTGCATTATAGCATGCTTCAAAGAGTCAGGTAGTGTGGAAGGCAACTGCAGTATTCATGGATGTACAAAGGAACTGAAAAATCTGGTCACTTTAATTTCAGACTTCAAAGTCTTGACAATTTTCCTTCAGAGTAGAGTGACCTATTTTAACAACTGACCGGTTAGTACCTCCCTGCAACTGCATACAAAACTTGCAAATGACAAACAGTAATAGAAAAAAATGGTCAGAGAGAAAACCAGGCTCCCCGTAGTGGAGAAAATGTCAAAGGAATGATTTATAACACATGGGTTTGATGTACTCTGCTCTTCCCCGTAAGGGCT
Organism: Pedionomus torquatus; assembly: GCA_013398155.1. Classification (NCBI taxonomy): domain Eukaryota; kingdom Metazoa; phylum Chordata; class Aves; order Charadriiformes; family Pedionomidae; genus Pedionomus; species Pedionomus torquatus. The sequence continues at coordinate 282,565 of VZRU01015896.1, read as the reverse complement.
GGCATGCACTCTTCTCACCATAAATACAGATGATTTGCCTGTTCAGCATATGAGGTATCACTGGAGGAGAAGGTGGCTGGAACAAGACTTGGGAAAGTTGTAACAGCTCCTGCGTATCCCTGGGGCCGGCACAGCTGGAGCACAAGGTTATGTGGGAGGTGACACAACAGCAGATCAAAGGCAACACGATGAGGGACAAGACTTCAAGGACCTCTCGCTAGGCTCGTTGAAGGGTAGAAGGCAGGCAGCTGTGCTAGTCTTCTGTCCCAGAGAAAAGGAATTCTCCTCTGTTTGAGGAAATATTCCCACCACATCTTGTTATTCGGCACTGTTCTTGGAACAAGAATTTACTCTAGGAGAGAGACAGCTACATGACTGCAATACTTCTGGCTAAAATAAATCTCTCAGTTCACAGATGATTCAAATAGCTGTCCCAGACTACAGTTTGCATTACAGTTGTTTGAGCCTTTTACCACTTCAGGCCAAAAAACCAAATTTCTAGAAGTCTCCCACTGCGCAGATGTCTGAGTCAGAAGATGCAAGAAGTACAGAGTATGGGGTTTTTTAATTTAACGTCAAATAGAATTAGGTACGAACTTCCCCCCAAAACAGACTTTCAATCCAACCAAAACTATATGCAGAATTATATGCCAACAAAAATTAAACACTGAGAAGTGCTTCAATTCTGAAAAACTGTGGGGTTTTTGACTGTTGTAAAATGTTTTTTATAGTAACAGCAACTTTCAAGACTCAATAAAAAGCAGGTACAGAATTGGACTAAAGCTTTTGCTTTAGATTTTACAAAATATTTTAAGCAAGCTCAAATTTATGGTGTTTTCAGCTTGTCCGTATTCAGGACAGCATTGTGAACATGCTTATATTTGAGCATACGCTGATGTCTTCTTAATAGGAGACTTTAGGGTAGAGGGATCTGGACAGGCTGGATCAATGGGTCAAGGCAAATGGGATGAAGTTCAATAAGGCCAAGTGCCAGGTCCTGCACGTGGATTACAACAACCCCAGGCAGCGCTACAGGCTTGGGGAAGAGTGGCTTGAGAGCTGCCCGGCAGAAAAGGACCTGAGGGTGTTGGTCGACAGATGGTTGACCATGAGCCAGCGGTGTGCCAAGGTGGCCAAGAAGGCCAACAGCATCCTGGGCTGTATCAGGAACAGTGTGGTGAGTAGGAGTCAGGCGGTGAGGATCCCCCTCTACTCAGCACTGGTGAGGCTCCACCTCGTCCAGTTTTGGGCCCCTTACCACAAAAGAAGAGCAGGTCCAGAGAAGGGCAAGGAAGCTGGTAAAGGGTCTGGAGAATAAGCCTTATTAGGAGAGGCTAAGGGGGCTGCAGTTGTTCAGTTTAGAGAAAAAGAGGTTGAGGGCAGACCTTATTGCTCTCTACAACTACCTGAAAGGAGGTTGTACAGAGCTGGGGGTCGGTCTCTTCTCCCAAGTCACAGGACAAGAGGAAATGGCCTCAAGCTGCACCAGGGGGGGTTCAGATTGGAAATCAGGAAAAGTTTTTACTCTGAAAGGGTAATTAAACATTGGAATGGGCTGCCCAGGGAAGCGGTTGAGGCACCATCCCTGGAGATATTTAAAAGATGGGTTGACATAGTGTGAAGTAACATGGTTTAGTGATGGGTTGTTTTTTATCAGAGTTAGGTTGACGGTTGGACTAGATGATCTCAAAGGTCTTTTCCAACATAGACATTCCTATGATTGCAAAGTGCCTCTTTCACAGTGTCATCATATTTTGACTTTGTACCAGTCCTGTTGGAACATGTGATGCCCTTTTTAAAGCTCCTGCAGGAATAAGCAACCCCAGGAATGACACCTTTGACTCACGTGCTAGTTCCCTGATGCATCCCCTCAGCCAGGCACTGCTTCAGACGCTTGGCAAGCCAGGAGGAAACCTCAGCCCAGGAACTCCATGGGAACTACAGCCACCTAAGCCTAAGGACTCAAGAGGTCATCTAACACGAGAGTATCAAATACTTTCTTTTTAAACGTCAGGCATTTTTAACTGCATCTGAGATTCTGAGGGAAGGGTCTCACCTGTGAATTTTGAAACACACTGTTTTAATTAATATGCCTAAGCACCAGCCAATAGGGGTAGATTCCTGAATGAGGCACACTACGCATCCCCTTGCTTTCTGTAACCTACTACATGGACAGAGCAGCAATAAGGTTTAATTACATACTGGTGGACAGTCTAAATTTAACAGTTCAGGGGAGAAAATCTGTTTGTTTCTAACTTTGCAGACTGCTTGTCATGCTGGCATTACCTCAGACCTCATTTTTATAGTAAGAAATTCTGACTATAAAGCTAAATGATGTTTCAAACAATCATGTATTTATAACTATAACTAAACAGCTACACATCTGCAAAATTAACTCTAAGTTTCAAACTGCAATTACATTAATGCATGTAATTTGAATTAACTGTAATTCCAGTGGTTCGGTAAATCCCGTTGAAAGGATCTGTTGCTTGTTGATTTTGCGCCATGTGAAGACATGATAAATATGACATGTAGTCTCATCACATGAATAATGCATTCTGCATCTTAAGCAAGCAAGTTCTGCTCCAGAGAGATGCTTAATCCATTCCCTGCTTCTGGGGATGAAAGGAATTAAACTTAGCGCACTGACTTCACAGTATGTACTCATTTGACTTTAATTATAAAATGATTATTTCAACAATTTTTTCCTGTAAAATAAACCAAGCCTGAGTTCCACGTAACCTCTATAGAATTATAGTACTTCTCTGTGCACTCGGTCTTTGCTCATCAATACTGCACTTTCAATACAGTTCCTCATGGAAGGATAAACACAACCTCTTGGGGTTTACAGTCGGTATAGTAGTTTCAGGTCTCACAGCAACAAAATCTCCCCTTTTTTGATTTCTAGCCAAAGGAAGGAGCACTTAAGGAGCACTGAAATCCTTTAAAGTGCATTCAAATGTCATGAGAAGGAACTTTCACCAGACACAGGGAGATGACATAATCCCACACTACACTGGAAGATTTACATCATGCAACTTGTATTTATATTTTCACTAGTATTCTTTCCACAGGCTATTCAAACCTGTGTAACGCTCAGTATAAGATTATGTACCTTGCTAAACCCCCACATTTTTCTCTTGGTTGATTCAATGGCCAGAGCCAGAGCGTTCCTTGGAAATAGGACATCTGCTGCCCGTGTCTCAGGAATGACAGAGCATCAACTGGATTAGACAGCTATACTGTCAAAGGCACTGCCACGCTTCAAGCTTGAAAAAACAGCACTTCAGGAATGTGATGTTTTATCAGGCATACCATCTGGGGGGAACAGAAATGAATGCCTTCCACACAGTGTATGCTCTCCACGTAAGGATGACTGACAGTAACTCCAGCAGACATCTCTCCACCCAGGTCTAAAAGAATTTACCAGGTTCATTGCATCACACCTTCCAATTCAAAAGCTATTTGGAGCTGACCTACATACTGTCAGAAAAGCGATCCTGCCCATAAGCAAAAGCAGCTGTACTACTTTCAGACTCAAACTAGTTAATCGTACCAGTTAATATTACCAGTACTCACCCTACAGCCAAGCTGGCTAACTGGAATGTGTCTGCATGTGTGTCAAGACTAATCCATAATGTGGATAAACTGTCCACAAACAAGATGCTATTTAAATGCTATTTAGACAGTAGGTGCTATTTACAAGGTGCTAGTTTATCTGTGAAAGATGGGGTCAACTTTTCTCAGTGTCCAAGTGATATAAATGTTTACAGGTTATTGTCAGAAACTTCAGTCAACTCGTAAACGTTGTAGTTACTTGTCAAAATAGTACTTAATTTTACAAAAGTACATATATACCTAAACCCACAACATCCACTGTGCTAGCATGTGAATTTGTCAGGACATGAGGAAGTCTTGATTACTATTTTTTAGCTATCCAGCCAGCTTGATCTCATTTGGGGCTCCCATGGTCTAGAGATGTAACACTGCAACAAGATAAATATCTTTACTATATTAAAAGCTGAAGAACATACACAAAAGCTTAGATCAGTTTTTTCAGAACACCTGAAATAAACAGAGTGCATCTCACCAAACACTTGCCAGTATTATCTCTCTGAACAAACTGTGACTCATGCAGAACACACAGGATAGATTTGTTGGTGATGATCTCAGAAACTCCAGAATATATAGTTAACTTAAAAAAAAAATAATAAAAAAAATAGTCATTAGTCATGATGACTATTCAACACTTCCAATTCCTCATCTTATGAAATGCTCTAAGAAAAGTTGCACCAGTTCAACTTCCATCAAACCTTCTTTTTAAAGAACACAACTGAAAATCATCAGGAGTTCTCAAAATGTCATGTGAAACATAAGAGGCTGTATTTGGACCTTAGCATAAGTTTTTTATAAATACAGTAACCACATCATAAATGACGCTTGCTAGGTTCACAGTGAAAAAAATAAAAAGATTAAAAAAAAAAAAAGAAGTATTTAATATGTTAAGTATTAGTGATCTACAAGCTAAAGCATTACCAGAAGAGGTACCTGTACAGAGGTCTTAATTCACTCTGAAGGACAGACTTGACTTGAAGAAAAAATAACTGGTTGCTGTTTGCATAATTAAAGAGTTTCTCATAACAACAACTGTATACTGGACACCTAGCCATAGGACACAGCCATGTCCTTTTACAATGTTTATGATCTTCATGATTCTACCATAAAAATAACAATCTTTAAACAACTAGGATATTTGCATCAGACAAAAATTTTCCATAGAAGCAAAAGTAAATAACACAGGTCACTCGCTCTCTCACATATACAATCACGTACACAAAGCATCCACAAAGCAGGTACTTTGGCCCTTGAGGACGACTAGTTGTTGGGATGAGATCTGAGCCTGACGGTAGCAAATGACTGAGATCCTTCCCCTGCATCCACAGCCTCCCTTTGGGATGTGTGATATGTTCAGTAACAAGGCCATGGAGTGCAGAGAATATTAACATTAGTCATTAGAAGATGGGTGACGTGACCTTACAGTTTCTGCTTTCTATAGTAATATATCTTCCCTTCGAGTCAGAGGCTACTGCGCTTGAGGTGAAAATGGCAACATCAGTTATTCTGCCTGAGCACAACCTTTGTCAGCGTTCATTTGTTTTCATTAGAAGATGTCTAAATTTTTACTTCAGGTGAAAAGCCCTTCAGAAGGCTGCATAACATGAATATAAAACTTGCTTTTCATGGACACACTTTGCAGATTTGTTTGAACTAATTAGAAGAGACACAAGTTCGAAGATCACATTTTAACCATTGATCTAGCAGTCCAGCTTTCTGCGATGTGATGACAGAAAAGACAAGGATGACATAGGTGTGGCAGATAATCATGTGAAGATGAGAACTCTGAAAGAGTGTGGCTCTGCTAAGTTTCTGAGCCTGCCTATCAGCAGTGGAAAATATGAGCCAATCTCCCTATACCATCGAAATCAGATATTGAAGAACAGATTTCACGTGGCCAGAAAATACAAGCCTCTGATGAAAAAGTTGTTGTGATCAATGTCTGAAATCTGCTGCAAAAGATGGACACGGGGATGTTGTTCATAGCAAAAGCCCAAGGTAACCTAACAGTGGAAACTCCCATGGAACCTGCCTCACAAAGTTGCGTGGTTGTAACTGTAATTCATTTGCTTTTTATAACTAATTGAATTTTGATTAGTATTACCTTCCTGTTCACAAACAAGTTGGTGTTATAAAAAGCAAAGAAAGTCTTACCTGGAATACTCTGTCTCCTCACAGACAGTGCTCCATCAGGTGCCTTTGCCTGGTTTGCAGACTTTGTGTAAGGACTCTCATCTAAACAGAAACAAGCAACACTTCCAGTTACTGTTAAATATAATGTTAAAAATACATATTTTTTACCCAAATACTGTGCGAACTACCAACGGAGAGCACAAGAGCTGCTGTGAGCTGGATGAGGATGAGTATAGCTGAATGCTGACTCGATGCTCAATGTCATGTTTAGACTCAATGACAAAGGTTCTGAGCTGAGAAGGATGGGGTAAAACTCAAATCAGAGATAATGCTTAGTTGATGACAGGCCTGATACAAAAAGGCCTTTTTGGTTTTAAAAAAATCATAGAATCTTCCCTTTTTCTCATGTTAAGAAGCTTCACATGTCAAAGACTCAAGTCAGAGAGGTACCATCCCTGCTCAGGAGTGAAAGGCTTCCAGAAGCTTTTGACTAGTCCGGCTGTAAAGATGCATTCCTTTTCCTGTGGGATCTGTCAGTGGGTGGTGCCTTTTCTGTCATAACGATTGATTGGGAAAAAACATCAGAAAGCTGTTGGCAAATAGGCCAGACACATTTATGCCTAAAGAACGGCACTGTGACAGTCTGTGTCTAAATAGGAGGCTACATGGAACACCTACTGATCAACCTCAGCACATAAGAGACCACTAATGGTGGGATGAGCAGATGAGTCATCAATTAAAGGCAGCAGTAGGCAGAAAGTGAGTCACTTTTATATCCCTCTTACAAGCAGAAAGACGGTAGGGAAAAGATCAATTATATTGTAGTTTTAAAAAGGATAAGCTATAAGCTCAAGAAGGAAACGTGAATAAGAGAGAAGAAATAAGATTGTGTATTTTATTACTTCAGTCGAAAGAAAGGAATTAGAAGAAATTAGGCTTCTGTCTTGTTTGTCCTTTAATTGAGTGCTCAAGCTCTTTAAAGTATTTCAAATCCTTCTATTTGCATATTTTCCTTCAGGTTGCAAAGAACCGATGCGTTTACAGCATGTGCATGAGCACATGCTTGAATATAGATCAATGAGCAAAGGAATCAAACACTATGTTATCTGGTGTAGCATCCTCAGATCAAGTAGAACATTTTCTGGAGAATCACTTTTTCTTTTCAGATGACACTTTTGACAGTACAAGCCTTCTTTCCTGATTACGCTGTTTATATCTTGCAAAGTCTCAAACTCATTTAGAAGCTTGCATCAAAGGCAGCAGTCCATTTTCATATAAGTGAGATAAGGGTTTGGTCAGCATAGGGTAGTTTAAAACCAGGTCTCAGCAAGAAGTGACTGTAAGAGCCGGTTGGCTTTTAAAACCAGAACCTCTGCAATGAACTCAGCTACCGTTAGGTGGATGCAGTAACAAAAAAACCCTAAATGAATACATTAAAAAAAAAGAAGAAAAAAAAAAAAGAAAGAAAAAGGAAAAATATTGTTGTATAGCCATGTACCTTGATGAAAACACAGCAAGTAATGAAGAACATATATTGGTAAAATACCCAACAGCCAATATACTTGTTTTTTCTACAGAGTTATGAACTTCCATTGCTTTAGGACAACATTGTTACAAGAAGAAAGATAACAGGCTTGACTATACCATAGTACAAACTCCAAGAAAACAGAACTGTCAGCTACAGGAAATAAAGAAGCATGAAAAAATACTAACATACAATCAGCTACAATTTAGGAAAAAGGTAGATTTGTAAAGCTTTATTCTTCCATTTGAGAAAAGTGGAAAAGCCAATATTATTGCATATGCAGAATATACATCCCCTCATTAAAGAGAAAAAAAATTGAAATAAGAATCAACTGGAACTTCTGCAGGAATTAGGATTGTCTTTCTGTTTCACAGAAGAGGCACTGCTGAGCTCAACCAAGCTCTCCAAACAGCCTTGCTAACTCATATCGATACCAAGAAAACAGAGCTCATCAATAACATGTAGCTTCCAATATTACTTATGTGCAGGTGCTGAACATGGCAGCATACAGCGTGACACACACATTTTTCTATTAAAAAGTAGACATGAAACAAAATACCATTTCTCAGGAGCCAATGGATGGTGATGACTTTTGGGCCCCATTCAAACACGTGCTCTACCTATGAAAAAATCTATCCATTTACAGAGCAACACAGTCCTCTCCTATCCGACTTATTACATATGAATTATTTTCATCAGATTTAAGAGAGGGCAAAAAAGGAAAGAAGAATTTCCACAACCAGACCTCTTTCACTGAATCTTTGTCACCGAGCATATGTGTAAATCACCTACAGGCTCTTGCTGGAATATGATTCTCCCAATATTACACCGTGCTGGGAATACCTGTGGTTATCCTGAGTTGGGAATAAAGGACAAGCCTGCAAATCTTTCTGGCACCAATGAGAGAAGCGGAGCACATTAGACTTACTAGGGAGCCTGAGCAGTAAGTCTGGTATTTTCTAGGTAATAACTGGCAGATACTAAAGGCAATGGAGACTGCAGAGGTGAGTAAGCTAGCATCATAATTGAAGCATATAAACATTGAACACTTTGCAGNATGCAGTTGTGTTACATTTCTTCATCGGTCTACAGACCTTCACTGCTGGGAAAAAAAAAAAAAAAAAGCCCTGAAAAGTTGCTTCATAAACTTTTGAATCCCTATTAATGCAAAACAAACGTGCCCAATTATTATTGGGAAAGAACTACAAGCCACTGTATCATCGGTGGATTGGGAAGCTGCTCCTAGGACAGGAAGCAATTCTCTTTCAATGCCCATTTAAGAGTAAAATCACACTGCAATGTAACTAGAAATCAGTGTAAAGGATTCCCAGAAGCAAAGGAAAACAAATATAACCAGAAAGAATGTTAGCAGCCCTATTGAGATGTTTGAGACGGAAAAGTAACATAAAGAGCAGACACGAAGAAATAGATGCCATCCTAAAGAAGAGAGTAACTAAAGAAACAAGGAAGCCTGATAGCCCAGAAATCTCAGACAGCGTTCACGCTGTCAAAAAGGGACAAATCTGCTTGTACTTATTAGCAATCTGTGGCTTCAAGAATTTAATGTCAAATTATGATTTACTAATGTCCCCATCCACTCTATAGTTAGCAGGAAGGGTCTTAAACCATGCAAAAATTTTTCACGATAGCAGTGCCTAGGGGAATTTGTCTGAGTGTTTTGTATTACCAGTTTCCCCCCTCTACAGCACAGATAGACTTTGTGGAGATGAAACCCAACCCAGCAAGCCAATGCTCTGGAAAAGCAAAGGAGCAAATGGGCATGAAGCATTCCTCTCCAGTGGGGAACCCTCTGCCTGCTCCTGGAGGAACCACACTGCAGGTGGCCAGGTTCACCACAACGGGACGAACGTAGCTGTGCAGATACACTCTTGGAGCGGCATTAACCACATCACTGTTTCTTTCTCTTCTTTCCTCTAATTTTTTTCTAAGAGATTAGACAGACCACGGTAATCAGCTTCCAGCAAGTCAGTAGGTCATGGTAAAGTGACTGCTACGCCAGCAGATTGCTCAGTGACTGTGGGAAACAAACCCTGTTAACAAGTGGGGGTAATTTTCTCCCCCAAAATCATACTTGCATATTGCTTGCAGCTGCCAATGTGCAACAACACACCTACCGTGTTAATTCACCTCCTTCCCAGCAGAACACAGCGATAATCTCGGAGGTGATGCCTTGCAGACTACTGAGATTCTTAACCAGCAAAACAAAATGATATTCCTGTTTTCTCCTTTTACTTGTCCTCGTGGAAGAGCCCCAGATACCAGTAACAGTAGCTCACGTATCATCCTTTCAAAGCTCTGCACACAATTCTTCTAATTAAAGACTGCAAAGATAACGATCAAGTGGATAGGCAAGTAGTCCTACTGCTTACAACTATTAATGTAGGCTTATTGCCTTTAGCTATTGACTGTGAGGCAGATAAACAGCTTTTTGCACTTTCCTGCCCATTTTTAAACTGCTGGCTTCTCTACCCTGCAACTGGATGACTCATTCTTCAAGTTAGGGACCATACTGTGACCCATTTATATCATTCTGCGTTGCTCTTACTATACAGGGGGATTCTCTGTCCAATCTAAGAACTCTATACACTGCAACAAACCAACAGCAATGTAACCTTACAAAGATTATATACTGGCCAATGTGTATGAATCTATATAAAGTGCTTGCTACCGCACTAGCAAAATGACCAGATGAAATACTTATGTATTTGTGGGATTCAGTTTAATATCATTTGAAGGATACCAACTGGGGACACGTAAGAGGGAATAAAAGGAAAGAGATTTCCCCAACAGTCAAGGTCAGGCATCCAACATATCAGGTGGTTTATGGCCACTGAACCATTTGCTTGTCTCCTGAGGTGGCTGTGAAAGCTAAGGACAACATTGTTTTGTTTACAGATGTGGTAAAGCCTAAAAGCACTCCCTCATTCAAGTCTTCACAACCAATTAGAGGACATTTCTGGTACTGATGCCGCCCCATGTCCAGGCCATAACTACTGAATGCAGTAAACGCGCCCAAATCCTGTGCAGTGTCAGGTGGCCCCAGAAGGCAACCACGCAAAACTCTGTCCTGTTGGACAAGAAGGGGAACCCTTTTCCCACCTCACTGGGAACAACTCTGCAGGTACCACTTTGGCCTTCTACGTGGAGAGGAAATGTGAAGATCTTCACTGTCTCTCCCACACAACAGCTCATTCTCAACTTTACATCAACACTTATATCCGATTCTCCTCTGCAAAGCCTGCGTTCCTTTGGGAACAGGGGAAATAACATGGCACAAAGTTTGTAAGTGAGGAATTTCACACACAGGAATTTTTTAATATTGAGAAGCTTGGAAGCTATATGAATTTTTTTCAACAGTACATGTGAAAACATTATGAGAGAGCACATGAAAGTTTCCATCTTTCAGTTTTTCGTTCTTATTCTTCAACAGTTTATTTATGTCTTGCAACAGGATAAACTATTCTGTGTCCAAGGGAGAACTTAATTTAAACCTTTCTAGAGTTTTACCAGGTAGACTTCAGAACCCAAGCAAGTGAAATCTGAGGTGTTCCTCACATGCTCCCCCCTGTGAAGCATCTCCACTACCATAAGTCCCGAGGCTCCACAAGGAAGCATGTTACATCTTCAGCTGGCTACACTTCCAGCTGTCTCAGTGTACTGGAGGAGTAAGATGGACTGCATGAGTTGCTGCTTACACCATTTGGGATAGCACGCACCTCAGACTAGTAATGAATCACAGACCTGTACAGAGAAAGAGGAAGGCAACACAACATGTTGTCAAGAGGATGATGACAGCTGAGAGAACATACCCAAGATTAGTTTCTCAAAAATTAAAAGCACCATCCTCACAGTTATTGCTACAGTTATTACTTCAGGCATTCCTAGATCTGTTAAAGCCCATTCAAAGAAATTTGCCACTCCGTAACTTTCTAACAAAGAATATTTTTCACTAAAAGCAATGGATTTTTATTAATCCTGCCAGTACAACACAAAATACCACAGGTTCTCTTACTTTCTGTATCTCAAATGTATCCTGAATTTTATCTTTCAATGGCATAAAGCTCAGCATTATCTAAAAGCATCATTTCTGGCACAGTAACATGCCAGTGACAGCTGGTAAATTCTGAGCTACAGCTACATTCTGGCTATCCCCATGGCTTGCAGCTGGAGGCTTTCACAGATGAAAATAAACATGCAACCTCCTCTGATGTCTGTGGTTTACAGAGCTCTGAAGTTGAGGAAGGCTTACAAAGAACCTCTGTAGAACTTTTAGGACCGTTCCTGCACCAAGTTACTGTTCTGAACTCAGACCTTTCTGTTAAAGAGCTTCCATTCTGTAAGAAAGCTGAAGACCAGGGACTCAAGTCCTGGTCTCACATTCAGAGATGAGAAGCCAAGCTCCCAGCTACACAATCACTAAGTGTTGCTCGCTTGCTCTGATCCATGTTTCAGGCATCTCATACAAAGTAAACCAGATTAAAGCTGTCTCCTCTATAATCAAATCCAAGCCTTGCACCAGATCAGACAGAAGAGAAAATTTGAGCTCAAGATCCCCCGTGTACCCCTGTGAGCAGCCCCGCCACTACAAAGTCATCTAGAAAAATGATCCTGATCCCACACAAGCTCATCTTCTCAATTCCAGCTCTTTGTTTCCCGTAAAAATGCATAAACATTTTCTCTGAACTGCTGCAAATACTGGAAAATGCAATTTTCAGGTTGATGTACAGCAATGGGATGGGGAAAAAAAAATCAAGAAGGGAGTTGAGGCTTGGTTATCACACTGCCCTACAGCTCTTAGCTGAGAGGACTCCTGCTAAAGACAGTAGACAAATCTTTCTCCCCTAACTTACAAGACCAAATAATTCTGAATGAGAATTGACTAAGTACCTCTGAATATTTATGCAATACCCTGACCAATGTAACCAGTAGCAGTCGCAATCAATAGACAGATACCAACACAACTTAACTGAATTCCTAACAGCTATGACAGCTGTAAATGAACCACAGCTACTACTAGCCAGGTATTTTTTTTTTAAATAACCAAAGTTTATAAAGGTAAATTGAAGTTCTAAAACTCTGACAAGTTCTACAACTGAATTATTGAATATATTTGAAACAATAAGCAACATTGAAGTTTGCTGGGAACCAGTGAATAGTGGGAATTTTACTTTGGCTGCTGCTGACAGATTTGCCACAAATGTTTTTAGCCTGGTGTAACTTTTCTCTTTAGTAACTGTTATTCATGACGGTAATGAAAAAATACCTCAGAGAATGTATTTTTCCTGCAAAAGGAGGATGTTTTTAAAATATTTGCTTTTAAAGAATGCAAAAGCCTAGAGAAAAATTAACATCCTGGAACATTCATGGTTACCACAATGTCACCACAGCTGTGTCAGAGCATAATGGACTATAAACAGTTGAAAAAAGAGAAAATATTGGCTAAGTTCTTTCAGCAGATGTATAATGTACAGATTTTGAATGTATATGCTTCATGAAACAACACAGTATCAACAATTTGCTTCGTCCATATGCTAACCCTTTCAGACTTGTTATGGGAGCTCCAACCATGAAAGAAACCATTAATTTCTCCAACTGGTGCAGAGGAGTAACTATTTTTCGAGTTCCCTTCAGAGCTATGGCTTCCATCACTTCCAATGAGACTTCATTTTTGAAAAGGCAATGCAGCTCTTCAAAGTAATGCAGAGAAATATCTAAAATTTCCGAAGAGCTGCATGTAAAGTAGTAATTAATGAACTAGGCTCCAAGTAGGACAAATATGAATGTACTTAATCTTAATCCTTTCTTATCAAACTCTGTGCTCAGTGCTCTCCAGCAGTCTTTATTAAGAAAACACAGTTTCAAATACTTCTGCGAGTAACATTTGGTGGTGTGTGAGACATGGAAAAATTGAGAAGAGTTAGAATAGCTCCTCTGGTGATTTTCTTTCCCACATTTAGCAGACGTGTCCTCTGGTTTTCTTAGAAACTTAATTTTAACAGTTATAACACCCAATGAATAACTGTGTTGTCTCTCTAAAGTGAAAATTTATTCAATTTTATTACACTTTATGTAAATTTAATTATCTTTTTTTTTCCTGAATTATATAGTCACTTATTACAGTAGCGGCTCAGTTTTCATCTAGAAGCAAGAGAAGTAGGGTACTGTAATTACATTACATGTAATTGCATAACAATGAACCCATTTCCTATTGATATTTACAATTCCTGAGCAAGCTTGACCATTTAAAAACTGATCTGAATATCCTCCAAGTTTGCTTGTCCAAAGTTAATTTCCAAAGCCTGTGCTTAGGCACCTGAATGGAAATGCTGGGTTTCCTATATGGCTACATATGCTGATCTCCTCCCAAAGCTATTTTGCTCAGGAAAAGAGCTTTCCGAGACCATCCAAAGCTTGCAGGATCTGCAGAAAGCTGAAAACATGTCTCAAGAGATATTAGCATATGGTGAAATTCACTTCAGTGGATTATCTAATAAAGAAGTAATCCTATTTAAATAATACCTCAACCACAAACTACTTCAAATCTGGTAAATATATCTTTTTGTTTATACAGCGTCAAGCATTTGTTAAGGGATTGAACTTGAATGCCACAAAACACAATCATTACTGAATCGTTACATAATTTTAAGATTCAAAGTGAGTTTCCCTCTGTTGTCTTGAGCTTCTGTTCATTGTTTCTGGAAATAATACAAGCATCACACAAATGAAATGTGTGAGGTTTAACCAGAGCAGCTAGAAACTGAAGCAGCTGGGGCAGTGAAAAAGCTCAAAGAAACTAAGGATGTTAACTATTTTCATCTATGAGATAGTTTGGCATATTTCTGTACATATAACTTCTGCAGAAAACCTAATTCTAAGGGACAGGGCTACAAACCTTTTCATTTAAAAGAAAATTCCTACGTGATATAGATCTCACTGACAGGAAATATTTCCAGATATACAAGCTACAGCTTTTGTTCTGAACAATCATGGTTTGTTTAAAGTTGCATCTTGGTCCAGAGGAAGGCTTTGTTGTCCTCCCCCTGCACGTGTGTTTAGGAACACCGCATCACTCTCATGTGCCACATGCTGGCAATGTGTGAGGGAGCCATACATACGCGTTTTGGAGAAAACAATATTGAAAACTGTTTTCGCTATGAATTTCTAATAATTACGAGAGTCATTTATATCGTTTAGCACTGGTAAATGCTAAATCAGCTTCCCTCAAGAATATTTGAGCCAAACTTGACAGAGGAACTCCAGTCAAGAAGATGATTAAAAAAAGGCTCCTGGAGGAGGGAGTTAAGCACATGAGGGAGACCTGAGCCAAGGCAGCAGCTGAGGGCCAGAAAACCAGACAATATTAACGCCACACCTTACAGAAAAACACTTTTATGAATAGATATTTACTTTAAAAATACATCAATGACCTTAATATTACCTTTTATTCTCTACCTTTGGTTCAGCTATCCTTTCCGGATGGGATTTTGCTGGGCTGGGAGGAGAGCGAGAGCTGATAAGGGAAAAGGGGACCAAGCCATATCCTATAGCTCCTGGAAGACTCTCTAGGGTTAAGCCACCACACTCCTGACTGCCAGGGCTGCCCACCACCAGGCCTCCTCGGGACAAAAGACAATCAGCTTCCCCAAGGGCAGCATTTCACTGCATATTAACAAAAGATGACTTGTGTATATTAACACTATATATTAACAAAAGACAATCCGCTATTATATTTGTGGTTAAAATGCAACAGGAGAAATACCTACTGATCACCTGAGTATATCCTGCCTGGCACCTCCACTGTACCAGCCAATATTAACAGAAACTTTCTTGCGCATCAACTCTTCCTGTGCTTTTCTTAGCCCAACCTTGGTGGAGGTTTTCCCTCCAGTCTGACTGCTTGAAAATTAAAAAGTAGAAGCGATGTTTGAAACTGCTGCTAGGTTCTTTTAAAGCTTTCCAATTCTTCCACTGGGGAAATAAAACTATGTATCCCCCCTCCTCAGGAGTGTGTGTATATATGTATGTGAATAATGATCTTCTGGAAGTACTTGCCAGGAAGACACCTACCACCTTCTACATACAGAGATCATGATGCAAAGCAGATCAGAAATATCCACCCAGGCTGCTGGCATTACAGCTGACAGGGATGGGGGCAAGAGAGTATGTCAACAAGGAACTTTTCTACTGCACACCAAGGCAAGCAGAAGCTAGTCGCGTGTGTGCGGGGGGAAGGCAATAATGAAGCTTAGTAGCTGAGACAGTGAGACTATCACTCAAGTTGCATGAAAAGTAAGCAAAGTACGTTAAACTGTTTAGAAAACAGGAGAAAAATAAGAATAAGCAAATTCACGACACTACATTCAAAGACAAGAACTTAGGAAGTGTAATTTCTTCATGAGGTTAGTTATCCCACCTCCAGGCCAGTGCCGTGCTAATGCTATTTGCAGGAAATTGTATCATGTATTTTTCAGCCTACTTGTGCCTCTAAGTGTCTCTAGTGATGACTTCTCCATCGCTTTTCTTTGGAGACCGCTCCACAGGATGCACCAGATCTCACAGCTGGAAAAGAGTTTCCTCCATCAGTCTACAATTTTCTTCCCTTGCTTTAACTGTCGTTCTATTACTCTTAATAACATTCTTCTCCTCTTCAGAAAATCTTATACGAAATAGCTCTCATGCACTGTTCCATTCCAGAAAGCACACAAATTACCGTGCTTACCACTTTAGGCCAGGATCCTACCATTTTTTCTTACTGGGAAGGCTTACCACAAAGACTGGCCGATCTTGTCACTGAAGCACACAGTGTGCATGCTGACTGGGATAGCCATTTGGTAAAGAACCCATTTGGTTTCTTCAAACCAAAAATTTGTCCAAGTGTAACTCTGGTAGGGACAATGTTAAGAGCAAAGCATACTTTTTGCATCTTAGTAATACATTGTATAAATTTACAGCATTATCGTTATCCCTTTTAATCCCATTAATAAGCTTTATTTGATTCATAAAATAATTCTAACGCTGCCACTAGGAGCTGCATAAACATTATACCAGTACCAGCGTATTTATATTGGCACAGCAGTGGGATTGTCCCATTTATTTATAGTCCAAATGATGCACGTGAATCCAAATTTGCACAGTTCAGGCTTAGTGAAAAACTGGTCTTTCAGAATGCACTTCTTCCAGGAGTCAAGCTATAAACTGGCACCTTCCTCGTGCCCTTGTGAAATACTCTCCTACTTTCAGCCCCTAGCCTGGGAGAGTTTACTCCCATATATCCACAAAGACTGTGCAATAACTTTGACTAAGTTCAGTTCTCAGCAAAACTTCACAGTTTTTGGAAGCTGTGACATGTTTGAACACAGTGCAGAGTAAGAGTCTTTTAAAATAAAGTGCTGTGTACTTTTAGGAGTGGGAACAAAGCATAGCAACAAAAGAGATGTCAAGTTGACAAAACAATATATACATATTTGTTTTACTTAAAGCTCATATAAAGCCTAGGCCACCTTCTGTGCTCCAGACAGCATCTATCCAGGCATCTGGTTCTTTACAGCAAGCCTTTTAACATGTCAAATACTGTATTTACCAGTGCCTCCTGAGTCCTATTTAATCTCAAAGCTTATTTAGGGCAGGCAGATTGTTGACTTCAGTACTCCTCAAGTTCTGCAAAAAATGGTAATTATTAGAACTGCTTGTGCATATCTTCGCCCACATGCAAATGTCTGAATCAGTTTGGGTTTTTTTATAATCCAATGGATAAATGCAACAATAAAGAAATGTAGTGCTGAGTAATGTGCTCCGGGCAATCCTGTTTTAACAGGGGAATTGGACTAGATGATCTCGAGGTCCCTTCCAACTCTGACAATACCGTGAAACATGAAACATATCCCTATAACATTCAAGAAGGCAAGCAAATAATTTTTAATCTTTCCATGCACCAATACCCCAAGGTTTTTAACCAGGACTCCTTCTCCTTTAGGAATTCAGTTGCACATTTACAACACCTTTGGCTCTGAAGCTCCTAGAAACAATGACAGCATCAACCTATTGCCTACCACAGCCACAGAAGAATAAACATGGATGTCGTTTTTTCACAGTGTGCAAAATCTACTTTAACTTTTTGTCCAAATAATACACTAACAATGAGATAATTACTAAATCTTCACCTGTATTACCAGTGTCTTGCCAGCACTTTCAGATCCATCATAATACTCTGTGTGTATGCATGTGCATGCACACATATTTAATTTTAATGATGGGTTTATTTGATTCATATAATAATTTCAGACAGCAGGGAGCAATTAAAAATAACAGGATATCTCACACGTTAAAAACAGCTTGCAGCAACCTGACACAGTGTCAGATAAAGGACTCTGCAGAAACACGGTGTTTAAGGCAGAAGCTCAACCGAACCACCCAGACTTGCCCTGATCTGAAGGTCAAACAAGCCCTAGTTTTGGCAGACCAACCGCATGATGAACGCCAGAATCCAGATCACTCTATCATGGCCCATCTGCGTCCTGTCCAGGTTTGTATAATGAAGGACTGAGGGAAAACAAGCTGATATTAGGAGCCAAAATAGAATACAGGCAATTAATAAAACACGGTGTATAAGACTTCAGACCCAAGCAAGTGCTAAATGTATTAACATCTGCACACTGTGCAGCCAATGAAATACATCTGCAGTAAGCTCCTGAGAAAAAGAAGGTTAAGCCGAATAGGCCATACCATTATTTCAAAAAGATGCTACATTCTTCTTTATATGAAGTCTTTAAAAGAAAAGCCTGGTGCAGAATACAGTACACATTAATGTAAACTGCCATTGGGAAGGAAGGGAGGAACACTGAAGATAAGAAATCTCAGAAAATATTAAAACTGCAATTTCTGAGCAAGAACACAACAAAATGCTTTCAAGTATTTGCTGTAGCTTTGAAATCCAGATGACACCAATACCTTATTAACCATGTCAGAAAACATCCATATAGCCAGCATCACCACCCCTATCAACCAGAAGATACATCTGCAGGCAAAGCAGGAATTTTATTGACTAAATCAGCAAGAAAACATAGAGGACAGGAACGATTTCAATTACTGGGACAAGATGTCTAGTAGATGACAGTAGAAGTTTGATCTTTAAGGTATTTCAAAAAATAACTGGTATTTTTACAAAAAAGCCAATGATTCCAAGTGATGATTTCCATATTGCATAAAGCAAGCACTTTGCTGCAGAGTCAGAGAGTTGAACACACTCATTAAGACTGCAAGAACAGCAAAGCCAGCCACTGAGACCCATGAGAATCACAGACTACTGTGCCATGTCTCTTCAAAGGTCCCCAAGGAAAAAAGACGCCTTTACTCTGTACTGCAATCTAATTACGGACCATACCTACGAAGGTGCGACACCACAAAGTATCTAAACAAAGAAAAAAGAGGCCATGAAGACTCACAGGCTACCCCAAAAGCCTGAAAAAGTATGATTCCGCACTCCATAGCCAACACACTCTGCCTTCCAGGTTTTATACAGGCTCGAAGAGATGCATTGGGTTTGGCTGGCTAGAAAACATTTGGCTTCAGAAACCATTTCCTAACGAGAGTTAGGACAACAATTGCTAACTACAAATCAAATGTTGTTAACTTCTCCGATAGACAGTGCCTGTTTGATGTGCTTTCAGCTTCCCTGGTGTTTCCTTGGAAGAGAGAGGGAGGAGAGGAGGGGCAAACCCCTGGAGGAAGGGAGCCTTGCTTCTACTATAGGAGTGGGTGAACATGCTGGGGGATGGAAACACCAGCAGAGCAGCGTGAACAGAACAGAAGGAGGACCTCCTGGGTGCCTGAGAAGCCCTTGCTTCATATATTTGCAATAAATAAATAAATAGAACATGTTTAGCTGCAGTCTTACATGGTGGGGGAGAAAGGAAGAATGTTTACTCCCAGTTAAAGGTCTAGGAAGATTGATTCTAAAAATAGCCCAGGTTCCCATAAGTCATTTAAAAAAATAACCACATTAAAGGACAAGAAAAGAGGCCTTCCAGCAGAAAGAACTGCCTTTCACTACAGATAATATAGGACCTACTTAAATGAATCTTTGTGAGGCTTAAGAAACATCTTGCTAACACTTCCCTCTTGTCTCTTATACTCACAAAAATTCCATTACTATTCCTGTCTTCTTGCCTTAAGAGAATAAATAATAAGAATCTCATTGTCTATGAGGTTTATGGGCATTTAAATTCACCAGTCACCTGTCATTTCCATGCAAAGTACAGACCTAAGTAGACTTGTCCTTGAGGGAGCTATAGAGCAGCTGAGCTGGTGGCACTGACCCTAGGCTTTCTGAACCTATATTGCTTCTGAGCTTATGACAAAAATGTTGCTCTTTCTGTCAAGAGAGAGGCTTCTACTGAACAGCTCTACAAAAGCAGCTCCCATGCCTCATACACCTGTGTAAGGTCAGACTAGAGGTGAGGGATGCTAAATAACAGAGCTGTGCTTCTGCATGTTCCACAGCAGCATTCATCCTGCCTGCTTCCTTGTGTCCACACTCCCCCCCCTGTGTATTTTAATATGAGTAGAAGGAATAAAAGGAGATGAGGCCTTTCAGAAAACATAAGAGAAAACAGATATATGCAATGCACTGGAAGCTGACTGTCAGGATAAAGAAGGGGAGAGAAGAAGAAAACAAAACTGCATCAGGTTGCAGAGGGAAAAGAAAGGAAGGAACAGTATGGAAGGATGAACAGGAAGAGACTATCTCACTTTTCAACTCCTTCTGAGCCCTCTCTCACACTCCTCTAACAAGCTCTATTTCCTTCCCTAATTATACAATAGAACTGATGCAGCCTGATTTGAAATCACAGAGAAGTTAAAAGTCCTCAGTGTTGAGTTTCTGCTCCTAATAGCAAAAGGGCAAATTAGAAAACACTGGAGAAGCTGATTTGACAAGAAACACCAGGACACCAGTGTCACAGAATACTTTGCTGCTTTCTCTTCCTAAGCTGCCTCTGGTTTTGGGCTAACGCTCCTTCCTGTGACAAGCAAATGAAGCTAGTGAGAGCTGTTTGTATTTCAATCACCATCAGCAGCTCAAAGAACCCAAGTGGGAAGTAAAAACAAGGTACAAAGTTCAGCAAACAGAACTTCATACTTTTTCAGCCATGCAGGACTTTTTGGCTAAGATACTTTCTTTAATATTCTGCCTAGCAGAGAAGCCCAGATAACAGTGACAGTATTACTGGAAGCGTTGTATGGGTGGAATAAAAATATGAAAGTGTCAATGACAACCTAAAGACAAAATAACATACACACAAAGTCTCGCCACAGAAATTATTTCTTCAGCCAACACTGAACTGTACAATTTTTCCTTTCTAACATGATTTTTTCAGGGATTGGATTGCTCCCATCACTTCCAGTACAAAATAGAAGTCTATAGAGACTTACATGTAAAAATTTAATTAAAAGTTGAATAAAATGACTACAGAGATCAAACAATGGCTATTTCCCAAGTTCAGGCCAAGATCTGTGTCTTTTAATGTTTCATACAATGTAAATTATACCATAATGTTCCTTTCAAGAATAATGATGATGAAGAACTAAAATGTTCCTGCTATCCTTTACTAATAGGTTTATTCAAAGTAAATCAGAAGTTAAAATAAGTAAGTTAAACATGAAAGGATTATTCTATTTATTGACATTGCCAGGATAAATCTTCAGTTCAGTCAGTTTGGCTACTATACCAATAGCAGAAGCAGTATGTTTCTTTAAGCCCCCACTCTGAAGTCTGTCAATTTAAGGGATCACTTGTGCCTAATAAAGACCAACGAAGAGTCTGTGGGATTGTAAAGTAAGTAGGATGCTTTAGATTCAAACATGGGTTGGATGCTCTCCTGGATAGGGGCTCTTTTCCCGAGGTGGGATTACATGCCCTGCTTTTGCAGATGTCCAGGCCCATGCATGGCTTCTGTCTCTCTAAGTGCATTGTGAACATCAAGAGATGTACCCAGCGTTAAGTTTTTTGGCAAGTCGTATCATGTTTTATAATGTATGAACAAACATGCAGAAATCTATCACAAGTCATACCCTGCCATTTTTGAGCACATTTCTCAAACCTGGAACTTAATATTATGTTTCCAAATGGAGCTATGACAAAACAGGTCACTACTTCATCAGCTTCCCACTGAATACACTGGAAATTGCAGAGAGCATAGCTGTTTGCAAGTCTGGCTCGCAATTTCTATGTAAGAATCCAAAAATGGGTACTGGAAGTCCTGCATTCATCATTCTAGTCTATTTTAAAAAGAATACTGTAACATCTATTCTCATAAAGTTCATAAAATAAATACTCCCAACATAGAGATTTATGATACAAAACAATACCAATTTCAGAATAACAGCACTTTGATATAGAGAGGCCATAAAAGATCATCCAGCATTTTGATATAAACACACAATCTACTTTGAAATTCCCAGATGTGCGGGCTACCATCCCTTTTGTCGAAGATTTTATCTGATGTGTGCTCATGCACACTTTATAACAGTCTGAGGCCTATTAAAGTCCGTAAAAGTCCTGAAAGAGAAGAGGCTGTGATCTGTTCAAGTGTACAGGCAGTGAGCTACAAATACCANCCCGCCTTCTTCCCTTAATTTCCCTACTCTGCCTTAATTTACTCTAACATTTAAAGACTTCCTAACCTTTTGCATGTTCTTTGCAATTAATCTCTAGTCTTACAGCCTTACTATGGAAAACAACGCATTCGCGAGCAGACAAACAATAAAGAATAGTGCATGTTTGTAAAGATAGAAGTGCTGATTTGGCTGAGTCCTTTTATGAAATCTTGGCTAAATGAAGAGAGAAGAGCCATCATGGATTACAATTATAATTACAGGTCCACCGGACAAGCTTAGTCAATCATCTTTTCTTCATGCTGCTATTTTAGCTTGCCAAAAAAATCCCCAACTCTGGGAGCCCTCTAGCTCCCCATACGACTTACAATATCACTAGTCCACTGTAATTTTTTCTCCCCACCAATTTAAGTCAGTACACCGAAAATCCTCAGGATATCCCACAGAGTATAATACTTACACCTAACGGTGACACAGGCAAAGATCAAGGACATAGAAAGACATTTTAATTTAGCTGACGGGTTCAGCAGACCGGTATCTGGCAGATTATCCGTATCTCTGCTCTTATTTCTACCACCTCCAGCCTTTTACCAATTAATTTAGGCCAATCATCCAAACGCATGAAGCACCATGGAGTAAGGCACAGCAGTCAACCCATCCACAAGATAGGATGATTAGCACTTAGGAACACAACTCTGTGAACCTCTGTCATTATTTTAATGACACTTTATGTGCTAATTTTAAATATAACAGCTGCTTCCCTCTCAAGTTGTAGCTACAGGACTTTCCTAAAGATCACCTTTAACGTTACAATCTAAATTGTGTGAGATTATTCATAAACAGAAAACATTCATATTAGCTACTCAGTGAACTGTAAGATTTGGGGGGTTGGCTTTTTGTAAACTTTCCCTATGAACTGGCTAAATTTGGGAAATAAATTGTGGTATCAATGCTGACACAAAAGCCAGATAAACATGAAACCAAAGCATTTAAATAAAAAAGCATCTATAGAGCTGTTGTCCCGATTAAAATCCACATTTTTTTTTTCCCTAGGAAAGAAATACACAGCTAATTCCAGTTATGAGACACATTAAAAATGAAGCAATGAAGTTCAAGGGTAAAATACATCTTCACTTTAGTTGGCCTCAGAAACGCCCCCAAAATCGTGTATCATCTGGACTGTCACTAGGGCTTTACAAAAAACCTTATTATCCTCTTTTCTTTTTTCCAACAATTTTGTGCAAGGAAAATAACTTGATTTCTGTAAAATAAATATTTTTAAAATTTTAATTTATCAACTACTTATCAAGTAATTGGAATGTTTCAATAACTTTTCAAGGGAAAGCTACTTAGAGAATTTAGATCTTATGCGGTGATCTTCATGAAGTGCAACCTCTGATGATTTCTAGTTCCTGCAGGAACAGGTTCAGTTAATCTAAGTTCAATTTACCACAGCCTGATGGCCAGCACTGGCCCAGTTCCACTTGTCATGGAGCATTTCCCCACTGTCAGATATCACACTGGGATATCGCACAGTCAGCAAGAAGGAGAAATGATCCTGCAGGCAATTACATGTGTCCGCCCAGAAGGGCTTCAAATAGGAGAGAGATCAAATGAGAAGACCCCGTGCAGAACAAAGTATGGCTACGTAGTGACCCGTGCTTCAGCTGGACTGCTGCATTTGATGTTATTTAGAGATTTTATCTTCTTTTTAATGTGTGCAGCCACATTCAAGAGATCAAGCTTTTGTCTTACTGGGACTAGAATTGTAACTGCCATCCAGAGGCACTGCTTTTCTCACAATGGCAGGCAACATCACCTTCCCCAGTCACACAGCAGGCACATTTTCTATCACAGCTGAAACATTACCCCTAAAACAGGCAGAAATTTTCAAGGCTACAAGAGCAAGTCCATATTCTAAAAGCAGAAGATTTGTGCTGCTAAGAATGTTGCGGGGGGGAAGATATTTTAAAACTTTCCTGCTAAAACTACTAGAGATAACTATATGTCTGACCTCCCCACATCTCTTCAACTATACTCCTTGTGAGCCTGCCTTCACTTTTGGTGTCTAGCTACCACCTCTCCCCAGGAATGAGAATATGAAGGAAGAAGGGTGACCAGCCCCATTCCCTAGGTTGGCTTTTGAATGCAGGACACCAGCTAACCATGCTGACCACTATCCACAATGGACTAACAAAATCATAAAAACAAATTTTAGTCACTTGCTGGAAAGTAACTTTCAACAAGCTCACATTCATAGATCTGTGTTATAAGATCTTCTTTTAATTGGACCAACTATGCCTATCTTCTTCATCTATCATACTTTCCTAGCAAGCAATGCACATGATCTGACCACAGATCAATGAAACTGATGTGGAAACCTTTGTGCAAGCTGGCTACGAATGCAGAAATTTGGCAGATACCAGTGGCCACCTTTGACAGCAAAACTACATACCATAAACCCTCTTAGCTATCCGGTAAAGACACCCTGCTAGGAAAGGCTGTGAACATCATAGTGAGCACTATGCTTTGTGCTGCTCATCAGATCTGCACTCATGGCAGGCCCAGAGCCAAGGTCCTCTTAACATGGGACAAGAATTTGGGAGGTAGGAAAAAGAGTAGAAACGTGATGGCATTATGTCTAGACAAGAAGCATTCACTCTTCATATCACCTATGGCCAGGGTTTGTCCTTATCCTAACAGAAAATACAGAAGGGAAGGTGCTAGAAGATGACCTGTGGTGCTGGAGTCAATCTGCTCATCTCTCTATTGGCTTTTTACAAAGCTACAAAGTTTACAGCTTCCACTTGGTTTGGCTGCGGAGTCGAACTAAATGTTGCCATGGCTAATTGAAAAAGGAGTCAGGGGTTTATTGGTTGTATTAATATCAAAAATCCCCAAACGAAATAAAACCAGAAAGCCTACAGTTACTCACACTATTACAGATAGTCTCTTCCTACATTTTTCGGCTCCATTCTCCTGCACAGCAGTCTCCATGGCTTAAACCCCAACTCCCTACCCCCGCGCACTGGAACTGCAGACAAACCACTCAAGGGCAGCTGCAGAATTCATAGCAATCAGGGATTTTCAAGAAAATCTCACTGCAGCTGGAAACTACTGGCTACTCCGAAGCAACGCAGACCTCCATAGGAAGCCATATTGCTCTCAATGCAAAACATTGTGCTACAGAAGCAAACATGTTTTGTGTAAACCAAATCTTGTCAAGTAACAGCGAAGCTCCAGCCTCCGCGTTCTGGGGTACAGCAAGTCCAAAACGCAATAGTCTGCCATTTCAAGCACCATTTAACCTCTGATTTTTCTAGATATTCAGAAGTTTGGAGTTCGTGCAGATTAGTGCCTTTGGCTAGGACGAAACCATTGAGGCTGTTGAGGTCCACAGGGCAATGGGCCTGCGCCCGTCTGGTCCCCCCTGCAGCACTGCTCTCACGAGAAGCTGCAGGCGCACCTGGTGAGGACTGGGATGCTCAGTGCTTCCATCCCCTACTCAAACAGACGTCTGGCATCTGGATAAAAGCCAGCTGGTGTGGGTCCAATTCAGATAAACTGGAAATGTCGGCCAGCACAGGCAAACACTGGGACGAATACCCAAATGCAACATCTGTTCCCTATTGCACATCCTCCCAAATTGCCATTGATCTTGAAACATTATTAGGCTTCCCTCTGGTCCACGATTAACCCAGCAACAGATGTGTTAGCAACCCTCAAAGGCAGAAGGATTTGCTTCTGCATGGACTATCATCCATCTTCTTAAGGAAAAAAGCTGATAACCCAGATACCCTTCAACTCAGCGGAAGGGGAGCCAACCTTGCGAGAAATAGGTCAATCAGGATGATAATACCATGATAAAACTAACAAGAAAAAGGAAAGTGGCTAGAGAGAACAAATTAATATTTATCCAGCACAGAAATCAAGGATTTTCAAACCAAATTTAATTCAAATTCCTACAGATACTGTGTCTGCATCAGAACTAGTAACCTGAGTTGTGGACGGGAGGGGCCAGAACAATTCACTTACTGGGCAAAATTCAAGCTGAGAATAATAAAAACATTGTGTGGGTAAGAAAAGCATGATCAGATAATTAAAATGAGCAATTAAAACGTGGAAAGGATAGAAAGGATGTGTGAGCTAGAGCAGGTAAAGGGAGACACGCCATCTAGAAATGCTGTTACTCGTTTATGAATCAGTGATACTTCACTGATATGGGAGAAAGTGTAAGTAGATGGTGATGCACAGAAACCACAAACTATCAGCTATAAGAAAATGGCTATAAGAGTTAAAAGGATTCAAGAAAAAGTCTGTGATTAGTAGAATTAAAAAGCCAATAAAATATCTCTGTGGTATTTTAGGATAAAGAATCATGATTGTCATATAGTTCACCAAGTATAATGCAAAAAAAAAAAAAAAAAAAAAAAAAAAAGTGATAAATAACAGTTTTTCTGTTCTATAATTGAGAAAACACTGGATGACATAATATGTCATGATGATGATGATAGCAGTGTATTTCTAATCCAACAATAACCTAGAATGATATTAAACAATGTTAGCAAGATAGGCAATCCAGCCTGGACGACTTTGATTCAACAGCTAAGCCAAAAAGCTCTCTGGATCATTAATATTGATTTTCAGTAACATTTTTGTAAGAATGTCAGTTTTCCATTACTAAACATTTTTTTAACTCAAGATCAATATTTATCTACAGGCCGCTCAAATTTAAATAAGATTAATTCCTGAATTTAGGGAAATCGGAGGCTCGTGTTACACAAATCATACTACACAGCAGACTTTCTTTTGTTTTAAGTCTTTGACCGATATATTGAAGATAACTGTAGCAAACAGTGATAAACAGCAAGATTAGCTGGTGTCAGGTGGCCAGTTCCAGAGATACTGTTTAGGCTGGGCTGGCCACTAAATGAACAACAGATGCTCTCTTTAACCTCTTCTTCATGAACCATGAAAAGAAATTAAAAGGCACACAGAGATAACTGTAGCTGCGGAACTGCAGTGCTGTGAAAGCCACCAGTGCACAATGGTGCTGTGCAGGAACTGCCCGGGGGCTTCAACAGATGCTGAAAAGCTGAGAAAGTTATTTGCAGGTGAGCTGCAGTGCTAGCTGGCCATAAGCCATTTGGCTTTGGGGAGATCTTACAGCAGCCGTCCAGTATCTCCAACAAAAAAGTTGGAGAGGGACTTTTTATGAGGGAATGTAGTGATAGGATGAGGGATGATGGCTTCAAACTGGAAGGGGGGAGATTTAAATTAGGTATTAGGAAGAGATTTTTCACTGGAGAAACTGGAACAGGTTGCCCAGAGAAGTTGTGGATGCCCTGTCCCTGGAAGTGTTCAGGGCCAGGCTGGACAAGACTTTTGAGCAACTGGGTCTAGTGGGAGATGTCCCAGCACATGGCAGGGGGGCTGGAACGTGATGATCTTTAAGGTCCATTCTAACTCTAACTGTTATCCAATTTTGTGATTTGAGAGCACAGTGAAACACCACCATGGATCGGTGTTACTGGGACTGCAGCCACCCTCAGCAATGCTGGAAATGCTATCCCTGGCACAGCCCTGGTTCTGAGCCCAGTCCAAAGGAGCAGGAGAGGCTCTGACGTCCTGTCCTCAAGCCCAGCTATCAAGGCACCAAAGGGACACCACCAGTAGCACCCATACTTTCAGGCTGGGTGGATGAGATGGACTAGTCTCCTACATGGTACCAGAAGAGTGGATGAGCTGCATGTAAATGGTGAAATTTGGCCAGAAAACTGTTGGGGAGTTATCACAGGTTTATCAAATGCCTGTATGAAAGGGGCAGTCACCTCAGTTTGGGACAGTATGGACCACATGGTGAACGAGGAACACTCAAATGAGCAAAGACACTGATAGTTGGTGCACACACTACAAGACTCTACAAAGCACCTCCCCTGCCCCAAACCCCTATAAAATTTCAAACTAATTATTGGAGAAACCCCAACCCAAAGCAGTTCACATTTAAGGACAAGACCTTTATGATCATAAATGACTTTCCTGCACTGTCCTGGAAGGCAGCTGGATGAAACCTGTACTGTACTTTGCTACCTATGCCATGCATACCTCTGTATAAGCCGACCCAGGGCTATGTCGTCCAGCTGTGGGACATGAACTTGCTGCTTGTGCAGGAGCATGTTTATCTTCCACTACAAAATTGAACAACTGCTGCTACAACTGCTTTGAAACGCAGCTATCGGAGAGGCCACAGCACAATGATGCTGTGTTTTTTTTCCCCCAAGTTTCTCAGCCATTTCGATTTCCATCAGAATTAAGTTGTCTGAAGTTGCCCAACTCCAGGCATACACAACAAAGACACATGGAAGAGGCACGTATAGAAAACCTATACATTAAAGCTTGATGAACAACTGTTTCTCTTTCAGGAAATTTATTCTGTAGGTGGTAGGGGTTTCCTGGTGCTCGTAGGAACAACATTAAATATTTGCTACAGTTTTAAGTCTCTTAACTGCCAAAAATAAACAATCCGCGTCACTTTCCAAGAATGCACTATCTTCTTCTCATACCTTGAAGTCAATAATGAAAACCTGGAGTCTGAAACATGGCTTTTGTGTCCTGGGATGTGAAGTGGCAGATAAAGAAGTACAAACAGGCAGGAATACAAGTTGTGTTGCCCACAAGGTCACTCACTGGCAATCCCAAAACATATGGGATTGTGCTGATATTCAGCAGATACCTAATTGATATGTTGATATCAATTGATATGCACTATTTTTATTTTTTTTTTCATTAAAGATTTCCATGTGTTCTCAACTGCAGAATACTTGACCTGACAAGCACATGCAAGAACAAAAGACTACGTGACACAATAGGAAAATAGAATAGACAGGAAAATACATCTGAACTGTACCCAGTAATAGTTTCATTTGCCTGTTTCCTGGGGAGTTCTGAACTGTTTTGTGTGCAGAGGCTGGTAAACAGGAAATTATATATTGGAAAGTTAATACAGGATAGGTAGAAGCATTTCACATGAGGTGTCCAGGTTCACAACAACCTCTACATGCTAGAAGAGAAATTACATTCACCGAATCAAACAGCTGGAAGAAAACCTGGTAATTTTAGTGGCAAACTGAAGAGGTTAAGCAAGGCTAGCTGTCCTTGCCTTATGCACAGAAGCTCTGAGGACCCCTTTGCAGGGGGAAGAGCTCCAATATGGGCAGAGAAGGAAGTGCCCACTTCAGCATCTCCATACCTAAAACCTGCTCAACACCACGAAGTTGCACTCACAGGCCATTGCGTGGACCTACAGAAACCAACAGCCCCTTTTCTTTCAAAGGGTACAACTGAAACTGAAATCCAGTGTTACCATTTTAACTATCCCAATTAATACTCAACCAAATGAATACAGACTGATCTGCAGCAGCTCAAAGCAATTCCTTCAACTTTCATCCACGATGGATGGGGCCGATTCTCATTTTCCACGAGACCACAGAGACCAAGGGACTTCACTGGAACCCCGGGACTGCAGCCATCCCGGCTCAGCTGCCTGCGATGCACCAGGAGAAGGGATTAATATACCATCTCATAAGGCTGTGTCTACACCTTCTGGAAATGTAAACCTTTGATGGGGACCACTGGATCTTTGTTTGCAGCTCTCTCTCCAGAAAACTGGAGGAAATGAGGAATCTCCTCTCTGATCTGACTTTTATAGAACGCGTTTGTAAAGCTGCCAACATAAAGCAGCTGTTTGACAAAGCGTAATATTCCCATAACATATTCTGATGGGATTGTCTGTTTTATGTGGAGATACTGTACATATTGTGAAACATAAATTACACGCATTTTGCTGTAAACTTTCAAGTGATTTTTCATACAAAATCTAGACGCGAGCTGGGCTGATGACAGATTTGAGCACTTGAAGTAAACAAAGAGAAGTTGGAAAAAGGGATGGAGAGTTTGAATTTAAATTACAGATATTGCTGCAAATAATAAAATAATAATACCAATAATAAATCTAATTCTGAGTCAAGCTGAAACATTATCTTCAATAATCTTCCTCTTATTTTCAAGTTACTCAATCCTTAAAAACATCCTTCATTTAAAGCCAAAACATTTTTAAAGTAAAAAGCTCAAATATATTTTTTTGAGGGGGGAAAAAAAAAAAGTAAAGATCTAATTTTGAAAATGCTGAAACAGGACACCACAGCATCTGGGGAAATCATCTTTCTTCTTCAGTCAAAACTACTAGAAATAATCATCCTTGAAAATGCAAATATTTCTGATCCCTAACTAATTCTGCTTCTCAGCAGATTTATGACTTGTCAAAAAAGAATTTTCCCAGCTTTATTCATGAAGTTGGAGGTAATTATCACTTTTTCAGCTTATATAAGAGTGAATGTGTTACTAATCAAGCCGGTGGGAATTAGAAGAGGTACAAAGCAGTCTGCCCAACTCTCACAATTATTCCAGTGAACAGCAAATGATGTTAAAGCATCACCTTCAGTAGTAGTGATATGATGCCTCTCCAAACGTAAATGGAACAAAGAAATCGCACACAACAAATGAACTATCAGAGAAAAAGGAACAAAATACTTTTTTTTTCCCACCAAGAAACATAAGGGCCATATCCTGCAACCACATTCTGAATCTGACAGAGCAATGTCCTAACTTAATGCTAACACAGGTGACGTGACAGGGTCACTGGCGGTTTAGTTTTGTCATCTTAAGTCTGTTTTCAAGTAATCTGACCTCATCCATTTAAATGCCATAGCTGGCATTTTCCAACATCTGTAGTTATACCCAGATGGCTAATTTGAACTGACTGCTACTAATACGTGCATCAGAGGTACTGTTTTCCATAAAGGTTGAATAGCAGTAAAGTCCAGAAAAATGAGCTGTGAGCACTCAATGCTGTATAAGAATAGGTTGATTAATAATTTCAGAGATGGGAGAGACAATATTATACCCAACAAGAAACACATCTGCTAATTCTGAGAGGTGCAGAAGTTCCTTAGAAAACATATTTTCACTTTTGTTGATTCATCATTGCTGCAAATGAAAACTGACAGAGAAGATTCTTCAACTAAAATAAAATACACTGCATTCAATAAATAAATTTGTAAACCCTACATGTATTTCCTCTTCTTTTCACTGGGTTTGAGGCTTTTGACAGTATTTTGACATTATTCCTACTAGGTATTATAGTCGTAGTTGGAAACGTACACATAGTAGATGGTTCTGCATTAACAATGGAAAGCCACCCATTCATGTGTTGGATGACGTGATTCCTTTATTGACCCACCTACAGTGGGGAAAAGCATCCTGCTGCACTTCCAATAATACTCAGGAGATGGTTCTAATGGTCTTTGACTGTTCCATCTGTTTGTGGATACTAAGAGGTCAAGGAGACAATTTTGTATCTAAGAATGAACAAATTGGAAAGTTCTGCTAGTTGGGGTACTTCTAATTTTTTTTTTTTTTCCTGGATGTAGAACATTTGGGTTAGTCCTCTTTTGATATTACTGTGCATTAATAAAATATTCCACAGTGAAAACTATAGCTGTCTAATCATAACTTCAGTGTCCAATATTTAAAGAAGTTAGAGAGAAATTATTTCAAAAAAGCTTCTACAAAGCCTATTTCTCTTTTCCACTGAAATACCTCAAAATCTACCAGAATCATAAAACTATAAAAACATAGATAATATTTCCAAAGAAACTAGTTGAAGAATTTAATAATTTAGCATAGCCCTTAAACATACCAAGTGAATGAGATTTAAGCAAGCCTATAAAGTTAGGTTCTATATATTTAAACACTATCCTGAGTTCGAAGGGGAGGTCTAAATTCAGTATGTAAATATTAACTGTAATATATTACAACAAAATTCTTTTCACAGAAATACCTCTATGCTTCATTATGCAAATATATACTCAGAAATGCCTTGCAGGGATTCTGCAATTGGCAAGGATACAGTTTCTGTTATATCTTATCCCAGACAGCTGAACGTTGGCAGCTAAATTTTGACACAACGTTTAAGAAGCAGAAAAACAACAACAAACTTCAAACCTTTGAGAGATGCTGTTTGCACTTGCCATGTTCTATAAAGACAAATACCAATGGAAACCACATTTGTTTTCATTGCACCACAGAATAGGAAATATTAGCAATAAAATGCAAACCAGCCTAAGGGATAGATTGACTGTCAATGTTGGATGCCTACACTGAGACTTCACAATGACCTTTAGGTCTCCAGATTCCCGTAATGTGACCCTAAAAATCCTTGCTCGGCTGCCACCAGCCTCTGAAGGCATGACACACTCCACAGAGAGAGCAAACCACAATTTCTATGTCAAGTGAGGTCCCATAACACCTGGAAGGACGCTTTCTGCACCTGGGTTTTGACAAGACAAAGCAGCTGGAAGCATACGATCAGAACTCAGAAACCAGGCATCTCTCTGCCTAAATAAGTCTACCATATCTTTGAGTTTATTCAGAGATTTTTTTT